>CM067259.1:9575327-10149386 GCA_034195605.1 Santalum album | reverse complement strand
AACCACTGAGAGACCCATAAGGTCATGAACGGTGTGTTTGTTCAAACCCAGACACGGGGTCCAACTCTTGTGCATTAACCCAAGCACGGGGTCTACTCAATGTATCGAGGCCCGTCAACTAGCCATTACGGCTTATGCGTGCATTAACCTAAGCACGGGATAATCAATCAAGTGCATGTTTAAGAAAGATCAACACAACAAATTCAACATAGTTTAGCTCGAACCATCAACCACTGAGAGACCCATAAGGTCATGAACGGTGTGTTTGTTCAAACCCAGACACGGGGTCCAACTCTTGTGCATTAACCCAAGCACAGGGTCTACTCAATGTATCGAGGCCCGTCAACTAGCCATTACGGCTTATGCGTACATTAACCTAAGCACGGGGTCTCTCATTCCCGCTTTTGCGGTTGTTCATCTCAGTCAACAGGTTCAAACACAACATTCAACAATCAACATAATAAGTGGGACCGAACAAATGGGTTCGACAACCACGTTCAAATCAACGTTTGGGATTTCAACAATTATAATGGAATAATTGGGTTAGTGAGTTCAAATGGTTATACCCAATCGCAGCCAAATCAACGAATCAAGCTCAAATAACAGGTGCAATCACAATCTGGATGAACAAATTAAAATAGACATGCCAAATAATCCTTGTAATAGCAAATAAGAATCAAATATTAATAGGTTCAATTATAATTAAGGAAAATTGAGACATTTTAGCAAAAAAAATGAAATATCTCGTAAAAAAAAAATCCCACGTAAAAGAATAAAATTTTTCTTATAAAAAAAATAGATTATCCTTACCTAGATAGTTCGCGGGATCAGGATTAATCTTTTTTTTCTTCCTCTTGTTCTTCTCTCTCTCTCTCTTGTTTTTTTTTCCTCTGCGCGCTTCTAGCTTTCTCTCTGTTTCTTGTTTCTTCTTCGGTTTCTTCTTCTTTCTTTCTTTTTTTTTTTTTTTTTTGTCTACTGTAACTACTTGACATAGTTTGCATATATATATATATATATATATATTATGTTGCAACTTGGCGGAACTTAGTGAACAGTCACTAAGTTCCGCCCCATCCGGCCCCCACGTGTCAATATATATATATATATATATATATATATATATATATATATATATATATATATATATATATATATATATATATATATATATATAATCTTATATTATATTAGAATAATTTAAATTTATCACTTATTCAAATTAAAATTAAGTAGAAATTTAGGAGTATTACAGAAAAGCTCTTATTGGAATTTGAATCTGATTCATTCAAACTTTGAGCTACTCAGATTATTTGAAAAAATATCTAAATAGGCTCTTAATGGGTTTGAACAAATCAAACCCAATTTGGTTTTGATTCGGTCAGACCACATCTTCAAATTTATAATATAAAAATAACCCCACGTAATTTTCTATTATTCCCATCTTACACTCCCTTTCTTTTTAAACGACAAGAAGAACATTATCTTACAATCTCTTTATCCTTTACCCTTCTTTTTTCTGGATGTTCTTCTTGTACTGGGAGTCTCTCTTGGCCTCCTCCAGAAATCGAGTCAGGCACTCCAAGCATTCCTCCCCGTCCCTGGCTTCCGTTTTCGGCATCAGACACTCTGCAACATCGACCGGACACACGTCGATCTCCTCCAACGTCTTCTTGATCCAGGCGAACTTGGAGTGCTCGTCCAGCGCCCAGTAATTGCTCGCCAGAACCCTAAATGCTTCGGCCCTGCAGTAGGACAGCTCGACGTGCTTGTCCATTCGGTCCCTCCGAATCAGGGCGGGGTCCAGCTAGTCCTTGAAATTGGCGGTGAAGAAGATCAGCCGCCCCCCTTGGCACGCCGACCACAGCCCGTGGATGAAATTCAAGAGCCCCGAAAGAGTCACCTTGCTCGATGTTTCACTGCTATCTTCCCATCTCGCCCCCTTGGACATCTTATTCATGAAAGACTCTGTGCTGTCTCCTTCTTCTTCTTCGGAGCCTCTGGCGCTCTTATTATTTGCCTTTCGCTGTCCCGTGAGATCGAGAGAGCAATCGATGTTCTCGATCACGATCAGGGACTTGGCCGGGATCTGTGTCAGCAACTTCCGCAACATGGCGTTGTCCTTCACGACGGTCAGTTCCAGATCTTACTCGTCGTACTGGAGCAGGTTGGCCATGGCCGCGATCATCGAAGACTTGCTTGTCCCCGGCGGTCCATACAGGAGGTACCCGCGCTTCCATGTCTTGCCGATCCGGGAGTAGAAATCTTCCTCTTTGCTGAACGCGATCAAATCATCCATAATATCCTTCTTCTTGGCCGCCTCCATCGCGATCGACCGAAAGGTAGCCGGATGATCGAAAGGCGCTTCATCCCAGCACTTCCCGCGGTTGGTATAAAGGCAGCGCTTCCGATTACGCTCCCGGAAAGCCCTCCCCTCCTTGAGCACATGGTCCAAATACTCGGTAGTCGCGAGCTCGCGATGGCGCTCATGAAAGCTTAGCTTGTAGCACATCGCGGCGACGGGAGGAGGAAGAAGGAGGAGTTTTCGGGCTTGACGAAGCTGGAGGTCCACCAGAAGCGGGCGCCGTGGAACACATCCTCGACATCTTCATCGTTGGCAATGGCGAGAACAAGAGGGTCGGATTCTTCGTAGTTGATCGCAGCGGTGAGTCGCTTGACTTGCTGCGAGGCGGAGTTCTTCAAGGCGAGATAGTTTTTTATGGCCATGAAGGGTTCGCTCCGACACGAAGCATCGATCTCATACCCATCGAAGGTTATCTGGGTGTCCTTATTGATTTTTTTATTTTTTAAAAAAACCTTCATAATTATTTATTAAATTTTAGTAAACTCAAGATATTAATGTCATGTTTGTATTTCTTTTTCTGCTCTCTGATTTCCCGCCTTTGGTGCTTCTTACGGGCTTCTCCTTCTTTCCTTTTAATCTCTCTCTTTCCATTTCTTTAAAGTCTTTTTTTTCTTTTTTTTTTTTCCAAGGTAGGATTGGAAAACGGAAACATTTTATTTTTTTCAAAAATAAAAAATTGCTGTTTTATTATTAAAAAAAAAGGGTTCCAACTTCCCAGACTACTCTAATCTTATCATAGTAGCTCTCAAATAAATATATGTTTTTATATCTCTTGTATTAAAAATATAGTATTTGTATGTCTAGCCATACTTTCACCCCCAAAAAGGAAAAAAAAAAAAAAGAAGGGCTCACCTAAATACTTATAACATTCACATATTACTTGTTTTTAAACATCATGTATTCGTTGGAAAGGGTTCCAAGGCTCGGATCCTTTCTGTTTTGAAGTTGTCCATGGGTTCGGGTTAGTTTTGCGGACCCTATTTGAAAGCACGCTCTAATACATGGGCTGAGAAGGAGGATATAACGTTTAGGGGCGAAAGGAGATGAACAGCCGGTGGGGAGGGGGAGGAGAAGAATGGCATTTTATTGTGGAAAGTTGTGAGGACCCTAACAAGGCTTTGGACTCAATTAAAAATAAAAATATCTAAAACTCCTCCCGTAGTTGAGGTGATTATCAAAAATATTCTCTGTAGTTTTAATAATTTTTTTTTTTTAATCTCAAAAGAGGCAGCTGTAGAGGTGACAGTGACCCATTTGCAGAGCCACGAGAACTCACACAGATAGGCCCATGGTGGCACGGAGAAGAAGCCACACACAGCTTAGAATTAGCCATACAGAGACATGAACTAACCCAGAATTAGCAACACTCAGGTACACGAACTAAACAGTATGTAGATAATAATTAACGTTAAAGAGTTCGGGCCAAAAACTATAACTATGCTACGCTCTTCTCAGTTTATTCGTCCTCGCCTCTAAATCCATTTTACTCTGAAATTCATACATTGCCAATTTAAATCTTGTATGGACAGCAGTCCATTTAAGTGGACGGAAATGAGTGCATTTTTTTTTTTATATTTCTTTAATTTCGTTTTCCTTTTTTAATTTACTTCATTGATCTTAACTTTTTTTCTCAATCAAAACTCACCAATTTTTTTCGGATTTGCACGTATGGACAAGGGGTTTGGATGAAGGGGGGAAAAAAATCAATGGAAAAAATAAATATAAACAATAAATAATAAGAAAAGAAAATTAAATTGGTGAAATACCTTAAATGCCCTCAATTCTGTCATCTTAAACGAATGTGGGACAATAAAAGGTTTAAAATGTCAACAAATTCCAAGATTTGTTTTAGCTACAGTTTGAGCTCGGGATTTGAAGTGAGGGGCTACAAATATAGTAGTGCGCACTTAAGTGGCGGTACGCAAATCTTATTCGGATCTCTTGTTGATTGTCTAATAGGATATAGTCATACCTTGAAGTGATTTGTGCCACTAATAACGAAACCAAACCATCAAATTGATATTTATACTTTTAAGGGCTAGTTTTGATGGCTTGGTTTCGTTAGAAGTTGCACAAATCGCTTTAGACTATGACTACGCCTTTAGCACTTGAGGTTTTTTTTAAACATTAGGAGTTTGAGCTTTCACTGCATTGAATTGTTAAGCATTAATTCAGTCAGTACCTTTATTGTGGAGATTAGGCATTTAAACTTTTATTACGTTAAATTGTAAAAGCAATTTTTGTACCCCTTTTCCCAAGCTTCAGCCTCATCTGTAATAATAATATAAAAAATTGATATTTATACTCTCATCCCACGCAATCAACAAAGTTCTAAGAGTTTAAGAGAAGTATTGAAGATCGAAGAATTAAATGGGGCAAAATGAAATTAACCTCGCGCGCACACTCAAAAACCAAAAACAAAAGACAAAATAAAATAATAAAAGAGTGGGGAAAAAAAAAAAACAATAAAACAAAAAACAGACAGCGGTGTAAGGGCTAATCGAAGGCTTGGGTCTGAAGGGTTGGTTCCTTGGGTGCGAGAAGCTCTGTGCCAAGGCCTCCAGGTTGTTCTCTTCTTCCTCTTTCGAGTCTCGTCGATCAGCTTTCATCCTTTCTGAGATGCCATATCTCTATCCGTAAGTCTCTGTTTCTCCCCCTTTGTAGTGTCAGAGCATGTCTGATTCAGGTTTAATGCATTCCCTCCCTAGATTTCCTCAGCAGCCACACGGAGTCCTGCTAAGTTTCATTATTCTTTAATCATTGTGGAACTTCGAATTGCCATTTTTATTATTTTTTCATGAAGTTTGAAAATAGTAGCACCGACCCACAAACCGTTTAGCTCACTAATTGATATGTCCTAAAGAGCATTCGTTTGAGTTAATTTGATGAAAGACTTCTTCTGTTGTAGATCAAGACTTATTGATTTTTTTTTTATCTCCTAATTTTGTTCCGTAAATAGTACATGGTGGGTGTGTGAGAGATTCCCCTCCCAGTACAGAAACAGAACGCTACAAGAGGGGAAACGCCTAAAAAGAATCCCTCTCAACATGGAACAATTGCTGCCTAAATATTATAGTTGATTATTAACAACTGCTCTCAAGATGTAGTTAAGAGTATTGGGTATGGCAATGAAGCTTTCAAACCTTAGATCTGAAACATAAGAAAAATAAGCAGTGTGTGAATTTAATAATCTGGTCAAACTCCAATTTTCTTTTTGTTTTAATTGTGCCAACTAAGAGGGGTCGAGTAACAGCCTTACTCTGAGACTTATGCTTATAGAACTCGACAAATAAAAATTCAGTAGTGTTTTAACATATTTATTCAAATAGATAATGCGGAGAATTAGGGCACAAGCATCTCAGGCCTTAGTAAGTCTGTCCTACATTGCATTTTTTTTTTATATATATTGTAAACCTCCTCCCCCTTGTGATTAGATTAGGTTACTTGTGTCTTTCAACGTATAGTGGTAACTAATTCTCTACTCCACAAGTTGGGAATATACCAAACTATTAAAAATTTAGAGGTAGTAGGTATATTTAAGCTTTCCATTATATCTATCAGTTCGTACGATTTTCATCATTTCACACATAGACTTGCACGCATAATCTTCTAGTAATAAGTAGATTGATTTTGCCAAGTCGTTCTACTTCAGGATAGTTTTGTTGTTTTCATGAGTAAGGTATTACCTAATCATGCATTTCAACTGTTTCAGGAGAGTGCCTGTTCTTCATACATCTCTCAATTGTTATGCAAACACACTTGCTTGCCTGTGTTCCAGTGTTGTCGTAAAATATGCACATTTTCAATTAAGTGCAATGCGAAACTATCAGCTGTGTTTTTCCAAAATCATATCACCTTCAGTTTCCTTGGGTCGTTCCTTCCCCACACTTTCTTCTTTTGGATCATTACTGTTTGTTCCTGAAGAAGGAGAGAGAAATCATGTTGGCAAGTGTTTCCATTTGGAAATTAGAGCAGATTCACCAAATGGGATTGTTCAGAATGAGGATAACCAGTTAGATGTCTATACTGCATTAAGCAGTAAAGAGATCCAAAGAAGAGAAAAGATTGGACTAGCTAACAAAGGGAAACGACCATGGAATAAAGACAGAAAACACAGTGCTGGTACCATTTTTAACTTTATCCTCTCTTTAGCTTTAAGCCTGAATATCATTAAAGTTTCATTAGATTGTTATGTGTGCAGAAACTCGTGAGCGGATCAAACACAGGACAATAGAAGCAATGAAAGACCCCAAGGTGAAGTCAAGTAAGAATTGGTCTAATTGAGGAAGTTTTCAGCCTTGTGGAAAATCATTCAAATGCTTAGTTCGATACACCTGGTGGAATTGCCTTCTCAAAATTTTGGTCCCACATACTTTCTCATGTTGATTTTTCCTAGATGCTTTGGAATAAAATTTCGCCTAAATTCATTTTAGCACATATTGTCCTCTTCTATTTCTTATTAATACTTTTTAATAAGCTTCAAGGTATTATAAGATTAACTAATTTACTACTCCCTCCTCCCATGCATGGAAATTTACCTTTATATTTCACTTATTTCAGGTTAGAGAAAAGTTGTCTGAATATCCCCATGCACATAGGTATATTTCTTACCTCCAACTATTAGAGAATAACTTTTCTGTGCTAACTTTTTCATTCTTAGCATCGGTATATTTGAAGAAAGATGCTTCAACAAAATTTGATGAATTTTGAATTTACACTTCTTTCGATGTTTGTAATGATCGAAGGTTTTTCTATCCATGCTCGAAGGGCAAATGCATTTGGTACTTAAATCTTTCTAAAAGTGGATCTCTTATACCATTCCCTTAAGAAGCTGGATAGAACAACCAGTGATTTTGTTGTTTTTGTCCCTTTACGATGAAAATTCTTCAACAGAAATTTGAAAAGAAAAGAAACAAAACAAAAGCAGTTAAAATTAATGTTGCTCTTCGGTAACAGTGACTTATTCTTCTTTGATGCACCTCAAAATTTAAATAACAATTAATGTTGATGAAATGAGAAATTGTAGATTTAACATGGCTTATAAAGTTCTTCCACGCTCTTGATTTCCTTCAGGATGTTTTTTTTTTTTTTTTCCCCAGTAAATTAATTTTCTTCAGGAGTTTTGATTCACTGAAGTCAATAGTTTGCCAAGAAAGTTTTCTCCCCATTACTACAGATTTAGAGTTGAATCCTGATATTGCAGTGATAGAAGCAAGGCAAGAATACAGTCTTCAATGAGGCGAATTTGGGCACAACGTTTGAAAAAGAAGCAGTTAAGGGAGAAACTGTACTTGTCATGGGCAGAAAGCATAGCAAAGGCAGCTAAGAAAGGTGGAAGTGGCCAACAGGAGCTACAATGGGATAGTTATGATATGTTAAAAGAAGATATCGCAATCCAACATCTTAGGAGGGCGACAGAAAGGAAAATGGCAAAGAAGATGGCAAAACAGCAAGCAGAGGCAGCAGCACAGACAAAAGCAGAAAAGATGGCAAGACATGTTCAGAAAACAAAACAGCAGGAACGGAACGCAAAAGCAAGAGCAGAAATAAACCGAAAGACTCGCAAGAAATCCAATGAGGGAATAGAAGAATTAGCAATTGTGCAAGGGTTACAACTCAAGGCAAGACTCAAAAAGGTATTAAAAAACACATGGTAACACCTACACTTGCATTCTCTTTTATTAGATGAAAGTCCATATCTTACGGATGGATTTTTCTCTAAGAAGATGATATCACGTATGTGTTTAAGGTCTATAGATCGCAGAACTTATAGAGGTCGACATATCATAAGCCATATATATATATGCTAATCAGAAAGTTAAAAATATTGTTGATCATATACAAATATCTTGTCAGTAAACTTGAATCATGGGCAGATATATAAGTGAGGAGTCGTTGATGACCTATAGAAATGAGTGGTTTGGCTTTAACTGCCTATCCTATGTGCTTTGGAAAATAAGAAAAAGAGAGAGAAATTGTGGAATTGTCATCAGATAAAAGGGCTTTTAGTGGTGAAAGGGAACCTTCTAATTCACGGTTTGTCTGACTGCGCCCAAAAATATTGGGGCTGTCATTCAAATCAAGTTCTATATGTCTTAACCATTTCAGCCTTCTGTTAGGCAGGGGAATGCCATGTCTATATAGCAGACCCCCACCCCCACACACACCCACCTTCATTATTCATTCCCCACAACTTTTCGATGAACCTGCATTTCTTGGGTGTAAAATGCTGCTATTGCTCTGAAAGCTAATTATATAATTAGGGCATGTACTTGATGGAATTATTTGATGGATCAATCACCATTTTGCACTGCTGTGGAATGCACCCTCTCTCTGAAATAAATCAGCTAAAAAATTAATATAATTTTTAATTATGTTAGATCCTGATAAAGAAGCTCAGGAATGGCCAAGTCTGTAGTCAAGGGGACGTGCCGGTGCATGTTCAGCCAGCTTCAGAGAAACTTGATTTAGATTTTATAAAGAGTGAAAGAATGCGAAGGGAAGTTTCTCTTGCAGATCAGATCCGTGATGCGAGGATCAGAAGAGCCGAATCAACTGCCATGACCTGCAACAGCAGATAAAGATGGCGAGAAGAGATACTTCTGCACCCTACTCAAATTGGGAAAACAAGCTGGAATCAAAGGTTATACGTTCCTCCATTTCCTTTACTTGACCAGTCGCATCTCTTGTTCTGTATGATCTTGTCTGCCAACCAATGAACTATTGGAGTCTCGCAAAAAATGCAACTTTATGGAAGTTCACTCAGCAAGAGAACTAGCCAGCATTGTGCTATGTTGTGATTCATACTCCAAGCCTTTTTTCCTCTAATTATCGCTATTACTATTTTCATTTTGAGGCGGGTCAGGTGAGGGGGTGGAATAGATCGAAAAATTAGAAATTATTTTACCAAAAATAAAACGACGCAAATCAAGTTTGAAACTTCATCCACAAACCAATTGGCAATGACTTACATTTATTATATGAAATCCAATTAGCAATAACATTATAACATTCAAAAACATAGAGGTGTGATAAATTTCATGAGGTTTAAAAACCTGAAACATATTAGTAAGGACTTAAATAACATGATTTGATACTCCTGCAATTATATATATATATATATATATGAGCATCCCAAAACTACATAGTTTTGATAAATCGTATTTTTAGCATCAATGATCAAAACAACAACATTATGAAACGCTTCTATACATAATAAAGTAAAGTGGCACACTATATAAATTTTTTCCTATTAATATAAGCATTGAAACTTTTCTACACTTTTTAACGGTTTTATTTTCCTAAATTTTTAACGGTACTATCTTTGCTGCAACAACTACATCTATGTTAGGTGCATCACACACAAAAAAGAAAAAAAAAAACACAAGATTCAAAACTGACATAATTTTAAAACTTGTGTTTTTTTAATTTTTATTTTGAACACCACAAGACAAAGACTACATAAAACTTATATGTAACTGCTGCATATTAATTTTTTTTCATTTTTAACTAGAAACATATGAAAGTAGCATAACATCAAATCCGTAAAAATAAACTTCGTACACATTTTCACATTTTCAAAATTTTAAATCACGTACTAAAACTTTAAAAATAAGTGCATTAAAATGTATATTAGAGCAGTCAAATCCCTAAGGGGGTTGTGCATGTGCGCGCATATATTTCCAAAAAAACATGCACACGTAAAAACAGAAGATGAAAATGGATTCGTCAAGCAACTGAAGGTGATGCAAGTACGCCCATACAAATCTTTTTAATAGCATGCACTGATCGAGCATAAATAAGGGAACAGTGAAAACAACCCAAAGCCCATTAACAGAAGATGAAACAGGATTCATAATTAAGCTATTAAAGATGATGCAGGTCCACTACACGGCCAAATCTCTTTAACGGTATGCACCGATTGAGCACAAATAAGGAAGCCGTGAAAAAAATCTGAAACCTGGAAACAATCCTAATACTCGAAAGACATAAATAATATCCGTTTGCAAATCAACAGGGACTAAGCAGTAGCATAGCAAAGCACACCATACATCATCCAAAATATCCGGCAAGAATCTCCTGACAGCGACAGTTTAAGCCCTCAGACCCATTGGAAACGGGTACTTATCTACAAAATGTCTTAACATATTAAGCTTAGTAAGAGTTACCGCCATCGGATCTGTTTCCTGGAGGGTTGAAATTGGGTGTATTTCCTGCAGAGCTGTAATTTGGCGTGTTCCCTGCGGGGCTGTAATTTGGCATGTTTCCTACAGGGCTGTAATTTGGCGTGTTTCCTGCCGGTCCGTAATTTGGTGTGTTTCCCGCAGGGCTGTAATTTGGTGCGTTTCCTGCAGGGCTGTAATTATTCTGGAATTCTTGCTTAGGAGCTTGATTCCCCCCACTGTTATAATGGTTCATGCTGCCACCATTTGGTGCATCCCTATTCTGAAAGTTTGGCATGTTGCCTACACTAGGGCCAGGTGTGTTACCGGACCATCCCACATTATTTTGAGCATAGTTCGGCATGTTTCCTTGAGCATTGTTGGACCATCCTACATTCGGTGGCTGCACCCCTCCCATGTTGTGAGCCATTCCCCCAGCATTGTTCATTCCAGGTCTGTTAGGTGGTGGCACCCCTCCCGTGTTTGGGGCCATTCCTCCAGCATTGTTCATCCCAGGTCTGTTATTGAACTGCATACCACCCATATTGTTGCCTTGTTGTGTCCCACCATAGTTGTTGGGCTGCGGCACACCTCCTCCCATGCCAGGCGCAGAGGAGTTCTGTACAGGCGGCATATTGTTGTTGGGCATGGGAGCCATATTGCTGATTGGTTCTGGGTTTTGTGTTTGCTGACGCCTTCTTTCAAAGTTTCTTGATCTATCGAAGTTACGTGGTCTGTCATTGCGTCTATTTCTCTCATTGGCTCGACTGTTGTTTCTAATCCATTCCTCATGGTACTTGGGATCATAAGGAACAGCTTGCCCATTCACAAAAGGCTCTCCTGTAATGTGAAGATTTTCCAGGAAATAGAGAAAGGGGAAATCAAAGGTTAAAAATCAACTCCCTACTATAATAAGAGATTGTTGAGCAAAATGTTGGTGATCCAATGTAACGCCAGAAATGTCGAGATGCCAATTAAATGAAAGCATAGGCATGATCAAATGAATGCAAAAGAACTTATAGACCTTTTTCGTTTTACAGGGATGAAGGAAAAAAATTACAAATAAACATAAAGATGAGTGAAAAAGATACATAAAGAGTGCAATCTTCAGTCACACCATCTCCAAAACTCTACCAAATTTCAAACAAGGCCAAAAGAGTTATCCTACAGATAACCAAGTTTCTAGTTGGACCCAAAAGCATGTATGGACAAATAAATCAATTGATAAAATATCGACAAATAAATCAATTGATAAAATATCTTTCAAAATAATAAATGAAAAGCTAAAAAAAAAAATCCGACATAGAATTAAATCTATTTGAGGATAAAAAGTTGAGTTTCACCGGAAAATTAAAAACTAATTACTAACATCTTCTGAGGTTCTTAAACAATTTTTAAACTCTCTCACATCCTTGTAAATAGAGAGGCCAAAGAAGCTTGATTTTCAAATATAAATTTGAGTGATGCAAGGTACAGAAAAACAACAATATTATTTGAATACTAAAGCTAAGCTTAAACAAAATTGAAACAGCTACAATGTTAAGCATAAAGAATCGACTCATTAAAAAGGAAAATTCATACCTCCATAGTCCTTGTTTCTAACATCTAAGTAAGAATCAGGGAGAACCCATCGAACATTAGGCAGTTCTGCACAAGGTTTGAGTACAATTAGTGCTCACATTTTCAAACAGGAACACAATAAAACCAACAAACTTCACCAGAATTACCTTTGATCTTGTATGAAACCTCTTCACTAACAAGAGCACCAAAAGCGTAGTAGCATCTTGTGGAGACAGAGTAAATCTTCATCCTAGCTTCCTCTTCACTATCAAATGCACATAGAACATTATTAAAGTCCAAACAAAGGGAAAAGCAAGACTCAAACAGTGATCCAGTTTGCTGGACAGAGGTCAAGATGTGATAGGGTAGACAATAAAATTACGTAAGAGATAAACAAAAAGTAACGTAACTAAAATAGCAATTGCAGACGTAATGGGGTTCAAAAAACTATTAAATGGAATCGAACCCTAGCATGAAAAAAAGTAACAATTGTTCAAGTTGTCGTGTTAATGAAAAGGGGAACAAACAAATACAATCATGTAAGGGTTAAAAACATAAATTCAATTTCAGCAAAAGGTGGGCATCTATGACTAGACTTAAGGTGGAAGCCCCATCGGGTGAAGGCACTGGTACACAAACAAATATAAAAGGGCAGATATTCCTTCAACCAGATGCTCCACTTTGAAGCACGAACCCTGAAAATACTTTGTTCACAAGAAGATGAAAGTTCAATATTAGATGCTAAATGAAGTTATCAACTGGCGAACCAAACAATTAGTAATGAGATGGATAACAAAAGAAGAACAGAAATTTTAGTTCACAGACACAGAGCAAAATGATATATTTTTTCTTTTCCAGTTTCAAGTTAAAATAATAAACTATAGCAGTTAAGGGAGAGAGAGACGGGAGAGTTAAAATTGATGCGGAATGAAAAATGAGAAAGCACATAGGAATTCAAAATCAACCCTTTGAAACCTAGTTTTCTCACACAGACCTAAAAAAAATTAAAGGCTTCATTTTTAATAACCTTAAAAAAATATTTGAAGATCCATTTTTACCAAATAAATAAAAAGATAATAGCTAGAATTGTATAACCCTATCAATAAAAGGGATGAACTATTCAAAAACGAGAAGGAAAGGTACAAAACTAACCTGCCAACAACCTGGGCTAGGGTTTTGATGTAGCCATCGATGATCTCATCCCTGGTGGGATCGCCCTCCGGCTTCTCCACAACACAGAGCCAGTGCTCGAAGTCGCATCCATCAAGCAAGATCGTTTCTTTGGGGGGGCGGTTCGACCAGTTAGGGGACGGATCGTTGAGCGACGAGGAGGTCTTGCGGGTTGAGAAGCATCGATGGCCGATGGACGGATTGCCACCGAGGTGGCCAGTGGCGGCGGATAAGAGAGGGCGGAGGCGTTGGAGAGAGAAGGTGGAGGGGTAGGATCGGGGAAGAAGAGTGGCCGCCACAGATTTGGTGAGAAGGTAGCGAGAGGCGATTCGAGACGCCATGGATTTTGGTTTCAGAGAGTGCGGCTAAAACCCTAGAACAGGCGATGAGGAAGTGAGTGAACGGCGTTGAGGGAGGGTTTTATGGGAGTAGAGGAACCCAGGCCGCGAAAAGACCAAATAGGTCCTGAGTTTTAGAAAAAGACGGTCTTGTCCTCACCAAGATATTTCTCCACCAACGTCGGAGACCTCTTGGAGTGGAGATATTTCAAGTTTTACGAGATAAGATCAAAATTATTAAAATTAGACTTAGGCACAGTTAAAATTATATAATTTTTAATGTTTTTTCAAAATATTTACCCACTTGAATAAGAAGAGCATGAAAATTTAGATAATTGTTTAATATTCATTAGATTTCGTAATATGAAAGCTTTCATTTTGATAATTTAAAATTAGTAAATTGAAACCTTTAGATTCCCAATAGAATTTTGATACTTTTTTTTAAAAAAAAAGGCCTTCAAGATACAAAATTATATTTTCCCTCTTATTTTCTTTTCCTACTTATTTATGCAATTTAAGGGTAAGGTATGACGAAATGTTTAAAATTTTAATAACAGATAATATGAATTTGGGTGGTTGCGCTTGTAAATCAAGTAATTATTTCAACCACATCATTTTTTAAAAATTTAAAAATATTGTATTAATTTGAATGATTTTATCGATATTCAAAAATTTATAACATGAAAAATAAGATTATTTTGAGTACAAAAATGTAGGACTAATAATGGTCTACATATATCAAAAAAATAATGAGTAAAATAATATGCACCAAGAATAGCACACCACTACCATTACTAAAAGAAAAAAAAAGGTGAGATAACTTGAATAATCTCTAGGTTTTGAATGGAGAAAAATAATAAATAAATAAATAATAGAGCTTCACCCCCTTCTAAACCTACTACGTCATTTTTCTAATAAAGCAAAACCATTATAATTTAGTCATATTTTTAAAATGAAAAATGCTTTACTTATAATGAGTGATATCGTAACATTTTTCGTTTTCAATTGCATTGGGATTCGAAGAGAAATCTAACAAAGTACTGAGCATATTAAAAATATTAAATTGTTAATGCAGTATTTGAAGAAATTGAGGAGCGTAGACTCAAAAGCCACCTTATTTACCCCTAAAAAATTGAAATTTAAAAATTATCCTTTGAATTTTAACCGTTCGACGTATCAAGCAAGGAGTCTCTCACCTTGCCACTTAAATTAAGCGGTCAAATTTTAACGAATTAAAAATACTAGAAAGTTTTGATGAAGATTTTACAAAAATATATATATAAATGAAGAGGAAAATAATATGCAATACAGATTCATCTTTTAAATATTGAAATATGTAATGATTTGTGTAACTTGTTAGAAGAGCACGGGCGAGTCAAGCGTTTCCTTAACATAAATTTCATCGCAACTTAAAAATATTAAATTATGTATGTACGGTAAGTAAATGATTGTATCCGAAATTTCGCATGTATTATTCAAAAAATGGAAAAATTATACTTAATTCCCTGTAGTTTGATAGAGTTGTAAGGAACTTCTTTATGGTTTTAAAATAAGTAGTTAACTTCCCTGTACTTTTATTATAATTGCAACAGTTAATTTCTCGATTAAGGTTAACGGTTTGTGCGGAGTTAAAAAATGTCTTTAATGTTCAAAAATGTCTTTACCTTAATATAAGTTAAAAAATGTTTTCTCAAAAATTTTGGAGATATTAAAGCCCAATTTCATTATTTTATAAGAATTGGGATGCACAAAGCCTTAACTTTAATGGAAAAATTAATCTTTGCAATTCCAATAAAAGTATTAAGTGCTAATTTTTTAACCGTAAGAAGGTTTCCTATAACTCGATCAAATCACAGGAGGATTAAATATAATTTGCCCTTCAAAAATTCAACCAGGTTAGCTGCACATGATGATCCTATTGTGGCTTCGCCCATGGATCGCACTAATTTCATATTAAATGAGATTTCATAACCTTACTATCTAATTAACAATGATTTGAATTGATTTCATTTTAGTTGATTTTATTTAAATTGTTTTAAAATTCAGCTCTTCAAATCAAGTCAAATAAAATCTTTTTAATTATTATTTGAAATTTTTTACAAATTAGTATCCCTTCATAATATTGGGATGTATAATTGTCTTTTTTATTAAATAAAATATTATATTATCAATAAATTTCTTCTAAATACTAAAATCATACAATCATATAAATAAAAGTGATAGCAATAAAGATAATAAATATGAAATTTATATTCTATGTGATATTAATAGTAAAACAAAAATTTTACTACTTTAATTGGAAGGGGGTTAAGAGGGGGTGGGGAGTGAGAACAAAGTTGAGAAAGAAGATGATGAAATGAGATCACCAAATTCACAAATTTTGATCAATGATAAAATACCATTATTCTTGTACAAAATTTACAAATCAAATCAAATCAATTCCACCTAAATTGATTTTTAGAGATTTGTTAAATTCTTACAAATTCATATCCAAATCAAATATATATATTTTTGATTCTTTTTATTCTAAACATAGAATTTAGTAACCAAATCTAATTTAAAATCAAACTATTTTGAGTGAAGCTCCTTTATTATCAGGGGGACATTGTCGTTCGTCACATATTGTATTAGATTAAAATCACTCCACGGAACCATTATATGCTGTTGAAAGAAGCAAAGGAAGCCCAGAAATACATAATCTATCCATACGAAAGGGAAGAGATAAAGATTTTAAATACCCTAAGTGTTTAAAACACATGCAAATCAATGGTTTTACGAGAACTTGTTAAGCAATCAATCACAAGAAAAGAGAAACAGAAGGGAAGAGATAAAAATTTATTCCGGTTCACCCCGTGTAAAGCTATGCCTAGAGAGAAATTTTCATCAATATTATTATTACGGTTTTGCTCAAGAATCGCTCATGTAGGAACAAGGAAGAAAACAACATATTTATACTCATAAATTAGGATAATTTTTTTCAACTATAATTGAAAAACCCTTTCCATCTATAATACAAAAAACACGGGACAAACATTCTGTGGGCATGGCTTCGGGCCGGGAGCATTACCCCCATACCCCCACCCACTCACATGGGAGCAGGACCCCCACACCCCAAAAACCATTTCCGTAAGGCACATGTGTTGAAGTAGGAATTAACTTCAACAAAAATTGATAATGAGTCCTACCAAAACATTGTTTTTTCGGAATGACCCTTGTTGAATTATTTGTTCAGCAAATCCTGAACTTCAAGACCATAGGTTTCCCCAATGCACATCTCTACATATTATCATTGAAGCTATAGTTCACAGAATAAGACAGAATACAAATGAAATAATTATTAAGTAAAAATATAATATGGGTCATGTGGGAAGTATGCGTTCTTATTAATGATTATGAGTATAATAGGAAATGAGTACATATTTTACTTTCACTAATGCTCTATCCTATTTGTATTAAATAGATATTTCATTCACTATCTATAATTCTGTGCGTACCAAAGTGCAACCTAAATCACAATAAATACCTTGGAAGCCAAATGTGTGTTTCGTTTTGACATTGGGAGGCAATTTAGCATTACTCATGTCATAGTCGGGCATTTTTCCCACCAAAAGCTGCTGCGTTAAGGAGTGGGGGGAACTGGTGAGGCAACCAACACCAACTCTTCACAGTCAAATTACAGTTCACCTGAAAAAAATATATAGCTTCTCAAGAAACCCCCAACAACACCCACTGAATTATACTTATTTCTTGAAGCTTTCTAAACTTAACAAAGATCCCGAGCTAACTTCCTCCTATAGTAATCAAACCCGAGTCAAACCTCAGATTAATCAGTTCAAAATCAATGTTTCCCGGTCTGGTGTGTTAGCTCATCTCCTCCTCCTCCTCCTCTTGGAGTTCCTTCTTCCCACCCATCCATCTTTCACGATATCAGCACCTCTCCCTTCTCCCACTCTTTCCCAACTCCGCCCCTATGGAATCGCCGGCACCGGTGCCCCTCCCGTCCCACCATTGCAAGACGCCGCCATGCTATAGGCTCGAAACCGAACATGTGTCCTACAAGTTATGCAGCTGGGCGGACGATTTGAATCTCTTGCCCTGCATTGAGGCACAGGCCAGAGCTCCGAAGTTCATTTTGAAGGACATTAACTGCAGGGCTAGCCCCGGGGAGCTCACCGCGATTGCAGGCCCCAGTGGAGCCGGGAAAAGCACGGTGCTCGAAATTCTCGCCGGAAAAATACCCAAGAGGGGGCTGACCGGCCGGGTTCTTGTCAACGATCGAATCATCGATTGTAAGATTTTCCGGAGAATTTCAGGTTATGTCACCCAAGATGATGCTCTGTTCCCTCTGCTCACAGTTGAGGAAACACTGACATACAGTGCTCTGTTAAGGCTGCCTGGTGGGAAAACAGAGGCCAAAAACAGAGTATGGGAGCTGATGAAGGAGCTCGGGTTGGATCACGTGTCGAGTTCGAGGATCGGCGGCGGAGGATCGAACAAGGGGATTTCAGGGGGAGAAAGGAGACGGGTTTCTATCGGGGTGGAATTAGTTCATGACCCGGCTGTGATTTTGATGGACGAACCGACTTCCGGGTTGGACTCTGCCTCAGCTCTTCAAGTGGTCTCATTGCTGAAATCCATGGCGGTTAATCAAGGGAAGACCATCGTGCTAACAATTCATCAACCCGGTTTCCGGATCCTCGAGCTGATCGATCGTATCGTTTTGCTTTCAAATGGGTTCGTTGTTCATAATGGGTCTCTCAGTTTTTTGAAAGAGAGGCTTCTGTTTTCCGGCCATTTCATTCCCAGGCATGTGAATGTGCTTGAATTCGCCATGGACGTCGCAAACACTTTGGTAAGGGACACCGAAAATGGAGAGATGGTGAGAAGCCCATTCCCTGGTTATGATCTCAGGGAAAAAAGGATTCTTTTCCGCCCGAATTCGCAGTATAGGGAGGTCCTAATACTGAGCCAGAGATTTTCCTACAACATATTTAGAACAAAGCAACTCTTTGCTGCAAGAATCGTACAAGCATTAGTCGCTGGGCTTGTTCTTGGGACCATTTTCTTGAACGTGGGGAATAACAAAGGAAAAGTCGCCCTACAAACCCGAATGGGGTTCTTCGCATTCAGCCTCACCTTTCTCCTTTCTTCAACAACAGAAGGCTTACCAATTTTCTTACAAGAGAGGAGAATTTTGATGAGGGAAACCTCGAGGGGAGCTTATAGGGTATCCTCTTATGTTCTTGCAAACTCAATGGTCTTCATTCCTTTCCTTCTAGTGGTAACTCTTCTCTACACAACCCCAGTTTACTGGCTTGTGGGATTGAGGGGGGAAATTGATGGGTTTCTCTACTTCTCTCTGGTTGTATGGATGGTCGTGTTGATGGCTACTTCTTTCGTCGCGTGTTTCAGCGCTCTCGTGCCCGATTTCATCATGGGGACATCGGTGATCGCGGGGTTCATGGGATCCTTTTTCCTCTTTTCTGGGTATTTTATATCAAAGAAGAACATACCCAGTTACTGGATTTTCATGCATTATTTGAGTCTGTTCAAGTACCCATTTGAGTGTTTTATGATAAATGAATATGGAGGAGAGGAGGGGAGTGGGGATGCAATCTTGAGACAGCAAGGGTTGAAGGAGACACAAAAATGGAGCAATTTGGGTGTGATGTTGGCGTTCATTATTGGGTACAGAGTGCTCTGTTTTTTGATTTTGTGGTACAGATGTCAAAAGACCAGAAACTAGTAGAATTATTACTTGTTTCAGTAATTTTTATGTTTATTTTGAAACAATTCGACTGATTTATGTTATTTATTGATGAATAAGTTCATTTATTGGAATAATCAAGCATTTCCATTATTCCCCCAATCCTCTGTTAAATTTTCTTATAAATTATTTTTATTCTTTTGTCATTTGTTGTTTCTGCCGCCGCAAAAGCTTAAGAATTGTTTTTTAAAGAGAAGGGAAAATCGAATTGATACAATAAATTAGAGGGTTTTTTTTTAACAAATTAATATATGTAATATATTTCATTTAAGGGCTTAACCTTGTTGTACCTGCATTAGTTGCAATACACAAAAAAGAAATTTAAGTTCATTCTTTTTTTTATTTTTTTAACATAACAAGGCAGTTAATTGCACATTAATTTTTCCCCTAATTTAATTACTTTCAATCATATATGAAATTAAATTCCTTGAGAGCAGGAATGAATTATTCAGAAGTAGAGCTGACAGACTCTGCCCATAATCCATCAATTTAGTTGATCCATTTAGTTTCATAGGATTTTTATATTTACTTTAGATTTAAAATTTTAGGTTACAATAAATACCGATTGGTTCATTAAAATGTTAAAAGAGTTATCTTATCCTTGACAAAATAATTTTCATCTGCTCATATTAATCCCTAACCCATATATGACCCACCCATAGTTCACCCGATTGGCGCCTCGATTCAAATTAGGTGTACTTGATTTCTCGGGGACCACCCCGATTATTAAATAGCTATGAGGTTTAATAATAACAGCGAACATGTCCAGGTGAAGAAAAATCAATCATGTTTACCCACAAACCACCATAATGCCAAAAACATTTTCTCCTAAGAGAAAAGGCATCTGAAAGCTCCGATTGTGGTGATTACGGCAAAATCACCTATACAGGCTCGAATATTCTTTTATAAAATAATCAATGTATTCGAAATAATGATGATAACAATGTACGGAAAAAGCTGACAATATTAATTTATATTTCTTTTATTAGATATCGATCCTTCCATTCACTCATAATATACTCATCAAATTCATTCATAAAATAATTATTGTTTATCTTAATTTTATCTAATTTGTAATCCATCTTGATTCACTCAATCAGTTCAATTATTATTTATAATTAAAAAAAAAATTTCTTTAGAAAAGATAATTAGTTAAAGTATTTATTAAATATTAATGGTTTATAAAAAAAATTAACAAAAATAAAAGTTGTTCTAACAAAATAAATCATTAAGCTGCTAATCCTTCGAATTGGCTTATAGTGTAATCCGATATAAGACTCATATAATAATTTTAAAGTGCTATTAATTTTCCGGTACTGATATTCCAATTTAAAAAGAATTAGAGATTAAAAATCATAGAACTGTAACTTACTTTTAAAATTAGGAAGCATCACTCGGTATAAAAGTCAATTAATTCTACGAAATTATAACTCTCGCTTTTCTCCACCGTGTCCGGAAAGCATAACGTTGCTGTCCTGAGACGAAACGCGCCATCGTCCGCGGAGGGAGCTATGGGCGGATCCGGTGGAACGTCTCCGATAATTCGTCTCTCTCACCGGTGAGCTATGACTGATTGACCGTCGAAGCCCTAGATTTCTAGGGTTCCGATCTTCCCTCCGAAACCATGCCTTCATCTCCCAAGCTCTTCCACGCCCGGGTTCCGTCTAGCCCTCGCTCTCGCAGATCAACTCTGCTTTTACTCTGCCTCGTGATCGGCCTCAGCGGATTCGCGTTTGGGCTACGGTCGATTTTCGGCCCCAGCAACGACTACAAGTGCAGGAATAGTAAGCCTAGATCAGTGTCTGTGGCTTGGGAGAGAGCCGGTGGTGAGAGTACAGCGAATGGTGGTGCTGGTGGTGGTGCGATGAATGGGGACCATAAGAGGCATAAGGTGATGGGGTTCGTGGGGATTCAGACGGGGTTTGGATCTGTGGGGAGGCGGCGGTCGTTGAGGAGGACATGGGTGCCATCTGATCGGCAAGGGCTTCAACGGTAAAGTTCATTTGTTGTTTGTAAAGCGCATGAATCTTGATCTGGAATTTCTCTTTGTGCCATTAGTTGGCTGTTTCTTGGTTCCTTGTTGATTTACGTTGTACCTTTCCTTCTTTGGGTGGTTGTTTGTGGGAATTCTTTATATTAATTGCTGTGCTTTGCTAAGTTGGTTAAGGGGAGGGTTGGGGGGCGGGGGGTTCGTTTCCCATTGGGTTTTTGTGTTTTTAAATATTTTTCAAATTATTCTTAGAGTTCATTAACTCATAGCTAAGTTTAACTGTCACGCTAATGACATATTATAGCAATAGACAACAGAGCGGATCACAATTTCTGGACCATTAGGAGTAATTACTTACTTGAAAGATTAAAACTTTGAGCAGTCTGGTGGAAAACATATCGTAACATGTAACAAGACTGGCATTGTCATTTCCTCAACTCGACGGAGCTAGTCAAAGAATAGCATAGACAACGATAACGGAATGAAACAGGAAATGAAGAAGAAAGTCATACAAGCCAAAAACATAGGAAACAGTAGCAACGTATTTACTTACGGTCATTTCTCTAATCCAGGTAATTATTCTGTGCACAATCCTATCACTGTTTTGTGTTTTTAGAAACGTGAATGTGTTATTGTTTGGTAGAAACTCTGATTTTTCCTGGAATACTTATTGGCATCGAAGATGGTCTTGATGGGGTTTCTAGTTCGCAAAATCATTTTGGAAGCTTTTTATACTTTGTAATTCTATGCTTATGTTGTTGGTACATTTCTGTGTCCACTTCCTGGCTAAGTGTTTGTTTATGGTTTCTTTTTACTGCTCACTCTTTTAAGATGAAATGTGGCGTGCAGTTTGGAAGAAGCCACTGGATTGGCTTTTAGGTTTGTTATTGGTAGAACCAGTGATAAATGGAAGATGGCGGAGCTTAGAAAGGAGGTGGAAGAATATGACGATTTCATGATTTTAGATATTGAAGAGGAGTACAGTAAGCTTCCATATAAAACGTCAGTGTTGATGATAAGTAAACTATTATCTTCTGTACATTACCTAATGTTGTAGAATCTCATTTGTATTGATCATTGTTACAGGTTCGCTTTTTTTAAAGCTTCCTATGCCCTTTTTGAGTCGGAGTTTTATGTTAAAGCTGATGATGACATATATTTGAGGCCAGGTAATGACATATGAGAAGTTACCAGTGCATAGTATATTTTCACATGCGTTATCCCTGAAATTTCCTTTGCACTCCTGAAGTCACTTAACTGTCTTGGTTTTACATTGCTCAGATCGCCTTTCACTGCTCTTGGCAAAGGAGCGTTCTCATTCTCAAACTTATCTGGGGTGCATGAAAAAGGGTCCAGTATTCTCCGATCCAAAGCTCAAATGGTGAGTTATATTTAGATCCACTTTTTGTTTGTTTGCTTCTTTGTGGTTGAAATTCCTCAGATATGTATTTGCTTTAAGAATCTTAACATTTTAAAATTAATATTGAAACTTGATGGTAGCGATTTCTTCATGGGTATTTATCAACTGGATGTGTCTATCTCAGAAACATCCAATAAAATTAGTCTGTGGGATGCACATTCTTGACTATGTTAATGCATTTTGGCAGTTTAGTCGTAAAACGAACCATCTTCTTTGTTCTACTTTCGAGAAATTGAGGCATAGAGTGTGCATACACACACACACACACACATATACATATATCAAATCACATACTTGATTTTAGCTTTCAGGTGGTGGTTCTAGGATATTTTTTTATAAACTAAATTTATTTTGAAAGTCGGGATATCTTTAGAAGCAGAAGAATATTCAGAGTTGGAGTTCAGGCAAGTCATATTATTTCCCATTTCTTGTTGGAATACAAATTAAAAGGGATTATATTACAGAGCGTATTCCAATTATAAAAATTGCACCAGTTCTGCCCATTGTGGAAGTTTTACTGACGCCCAAATCAGCACCTTTATCATTACCATTTTCATTTTTCTCCCATTTGGCTTTCGATGCTATGATTTGACATCCAATTAACTTCATTCAGGTACGAGCCATTATCATACTTGCTTGGAAAGGAGTACTTTCTCCATGCTTATGGTCCAATATATGCTCTTTCTGCTGATGTTGTTGCAAGCGTAGTTGCTCTTCGAAATAATAGGTATGTCTGTTCTATGACTATGCTACTTTTATAATGACAATTGTTCAATCTCCAAGTGCTTCTAGTTTTTGCAGCTTGTATGCCTAACTGCATCTTGTTGAAGGTAGTAACACGATTTATTTAAATTTACAGTTATGTAAATGTTTATGGGGCTGGTTCTATAAAGCTCGCCGTGTTTTTGTTTTTAGATGTATATGTTATGCTATACAGAGGAGGTTAGCCTGATACACGTGGTTTTGATGGCTCCTAGAAGTTCCCCAGTTTTGCGTTTTTAAACTATATTTTTTAGAAAAGAGGTACTTGTATTTTTTTAAAAGTATAGGGGTCAGAGAGGGTGGGAAGAAACTAGTCATGTGAATGTACTCCCCTCCCTGCACTGCCCACATTCTCAGTAAGGCTGGTAAAGCCACACTTGTTGATAGCGTGTGCAACATTCCAGCTACCCATTATGTTTTAGAGATTTCTCTGGTGTTTTCCAGGTGTCTGCAAGGCTGTGTCTAATCTAGCAAAGGGACTTAAAGGGTGTAAAGAGTAACAAAATTTGTTACTTGTTTAGTTGTTGTGGTGTAGGCTTTCTCATTTAGTTCATTTACTTTCTCCTTGGGGTACATGAGTGTCAGTCAGTTTTAAATGTTTGACTTGAAATCCTTCCTGCAAAAGTTGCTTTACCAATAATATGTGCAGGAAGACTGCTTTATTTGTTTTTATTAGGGCTTTTTATGCTTGCCTTTAAGCTATACATTTGTGCAGACGAGTTAGGCCTGGTTTAGCCTCGACTGGAAAAGTGGTCAGCACCCCTTTTCTTCTGTGATCTCTGAGGTTCTGTGGTGATGCCATATTGTTTTTCTTACCTTACTGAAATTGTTGTACTTGATTAATTTAGACCATTTGGGTTGAATAGATCGAATGAGGGAAGAGAAATAGGCTAATCGCACCTTCAAATGACATTTAAATCATTTTGTCATCTGTTGCACAGATTGACCTTGGGCTCAGCTGAATGGTTATTGCTGATTTTTTGCTTCTTTTTCTATGTTGATACAAGATCCCTTTATTCATGGGTCTTTTGAATTGATTTTCAAATGTATTTAACTGTCTTTTGCCACCCCGAGTGTCTATTAATTTGGTATAAATCAAATAATACAGAAAGTCACTAACGATAATATGGTAAACATCCTTATGAAATGTTTCTCGCAAGTTTTTTTTGCCCTTTCATCAACAGATTTTGGACTACAAATAAGATATGTTTTATCTGATTTTTCTTACTTGTGTTCCATCAAGAGGAACTTTGGCTGGCATAGTTTCCCTTCCGTGCTTCTTAATAACCCCCCAAGTTGCTTCTAGTTGAAGCCATGTGTCCGGATGCCTTGGTTCTAATGCTTGTCTTAATCCTTGCTTTTGCTGCTACATAATTAATACTTCATAGCAGTTCTGAGCATTATATATATATATTTTTGTTTAAGGGCTGCAGACCAATAGACTTAAGTGATTAAGAAAAGATGAGTAAGTTGAAAGAGAAACATGCTGTTTGATGAGTTGGATTGCTGTATGTTGCTTGTAAGATTGCAGGTTAATGAAGTTATAAAAACTAAAAGGGGCGATCTGGGGGTATATTAATCAAGTTTTTATTCTAAAACCAATCGGTAATTGGTCAGACAGCTGAACAGGTATATGAATCAGTACACATATGCCCCAACATTGATGTGAGATAACTTCATCAATCCACAAGCAGGTCCAGTAAACATAGTCTCCACTGGGCAACACAATGGGGGGATTTGGAAACAACATGCCCAATCCATAACTGAACGTGTTCTGATACCATGTCATGTTTTTTCATCGTTAATCCAATTGGCCATGAATGGGGTCACCCAACACCTATGTCGATCGGGGCACAAGTCCCAAACCAATGCTGCACAACTTCAACAATATTTTGGTCTCTCTTTTCAATTTCCTTCTCTTTTTTCTTGAAAATAAAATTGTAATCATTATTAGTGTAGAAAAACAAATAGATGCTCAATTTCATAAGAAACGTTTTGATTGCCTTGATGTTACCTTGCTTGAACTGCAGTTTGCGAATGTTCAGCAATGAGGATGTTACGATTGGTGCATTGATGCTTGCAATGAACGTCAGGCACGAGAATAATTTAGAGTTGTGTCAAAGAGAATGCACATCATCATCCATTGCTGTATGGGATATTCCCAAGTGTTCAGGTTTTCCCTTTTCTTCAAACTCAAAAACCTATATTAGTGAAATGGGAGGTCATGGGTTCTAAAACAACTTCAATGAACTGTTTCTGGTTTCCTTGATGATCTTAAGTGGTATTGGGTCCCTCAGTGTTAAACTTGGAAGTAAAATATAATGTCTCGAATTTCTTTACATTTTAATTATTTTTTTTATACATAATAATTGGGGTTTGATTTATTTAAGATGTGCTGCAAAGTCTACAATGACCTCATTCCAAATGCTTTTATGAGATGTCAACCTGGAAGTGATTAAATTATTGAAATATTTAGTAGCTAACTGGGCAAAAGCTTTTATGAGTTGGAACATCATTGATTGGCGTAAGTATTGATATATCATGATTCTTCATGCAGGACTCTGTAATCCAGAAAAGAAATTACTGGAGCTCCATCAAAAGGATAGTTGCTTGAACAGCCCAACCCTGGAGTCGGAAGATTAGTGCTTTCTTCCATCTCTTCTATCCATGAATCAGATGCACTAAACGGTATCGCAAGATTTTCAGCATCCCATGAGCTAATCGGTCACACTGCTGCCAAATTGAGACATCTCCATCTCTCTATTGCATTAATTGCTTATCTTTCTTCAGGGGAAGAATTTTCGTGGGCATCGTAAACTTCTTTTTGGATTTTGATTTATTGAAATAGAAGAGGGGAAAAAAAGGTAGCACAAGAACTGATTACTCGTTGACTCTTAGATTAGGCAGATGTAAACTTATTTACTCAAAATAGTTTTTCTTTAGTCCAAGGAAAAATAAAGAAAAAAAAAATGTGAGAGTCAAATTGTACTGAACCATATTTGGATTTGTTTTTATAAGTTTCTGCCCTCATTAATTTTGTGGCTCTGTACTGAGCTCCGAATCAGAACATATATTCTTTAGAAGTTGATACTTGTTGATTATGGTATGTTCTCTCTCACATAAATGCATATTTTGTCGGATGAAAGCAATCATTTTAAATTCAATATGCCTGCATTTGACTCTCATGTATGCGCCCTTGTCATCCAGATGATGTGAGAATGATGAGACAATTTTGACTGTAACCAAAGCTAGACTCAAAAAGGAAATGGGTGTGCCCGAAGTGAAGTTTATGGCTCCAAATGATTGAAGCTGTAACGGTGCCGGGGATAAGGAAATCGTTCTCCAAAACAGTAAGTAGTGGATTGAAGGTTGCTATCCGAGTTTGTTGATCGCTCCTCTCTATATCTCTATACGTATGGGGGTGGCTGTGTAGGGTGGGTAGGCGCATTAGTAACGGCAAAAAATAAATAAATAAATAAAAGGAGAAAACAGGTGCACCGCATTAGTAACGGCCGAGCCCGCACCACTTTAGGCACAGCGTCTTCATTGTGGGCTCACAGCATGTTGGTATGGGCTTTCATACCACCTCTGAAGGCACACCGTCTTCATTGTGGACTCACACCATGTTGGTATGGGCTTTGATACTACTTGTGAAAGGGCCGAGCCCGCACCACTTGTTGAAATTGTTGGCTTCGGCCTAAGAGGCCTCAGGTTTTCAAAGGCTTGCACTAAGGTGGGTACTACGACCACCTATGGGTTTTCTTGGATTAAAAAAAAAAAATTCAAGTAAGATTTTCTGAAACTATCAATAAGTTAGACCTACTCATCTCTAAAAGATGTAAGAAACAAGAGAATAATCGTAGAAAATAGAGAAAAACTTTTGTAGTACATCTCACCGTGTCATCAAGTTAAGGATTAATGACAATTAGACACACTCATATGGTAAGATTAATGACAATTAGACACACTCATATGGTAAGATTAATGACAATTAGACACACTCATATGGTAAGCTGACAAATGAGACCGCTTATATGAATCCCATTAAAATAGTTATTAATTGGACGAACTCTTAAATGTACATTTAGTTAACTATTATTGGAAGGTACCCTCTATTTTCCATCTTTTCTTCTTCTTTATCCTCCTCCTCCTCCTCCTTCCTTCGGGTCTTCTTCTCTTCGTCTTGCATGGCCGCCTTCTTCGCTTCGGCTTCTTCCTTGGTGTTCTGTAAGAGTCGAATTAGGCCCTCCAAGCATTCCTCTACATTTCTCGCTTCCGTTTTTGGCATCAGGCACTCGGCAACATCCGCGGGAGTCACATCAATCTCCTCCATCATCTTCTCGATTGTGTCGAACTTGGGGTGATGGTCTAGTTCCCAGTAGTTGCTCGCCAGGACCCTAAACGCTTCGGATTTGCAGTACGAGAACTCGACGTGCTTGTCCATTCTCCCACTCCGAATCAGCGCCGGATCCAGCTTGTCCTTGAAATTGGTGGTGAACACGATCAGGCGCTCACGCTTGCCCCCCCCGAGTCGATGAAATTCAGCAGCCCCGATAGCGTCACTTTGCTGCCGCTATCCTCCTCCTCCATCGAGGATTTTCTCTTTTGGGAAGCTTTTGCACTCTTCTTCTTCTCCTCCTTTCGCTGGCCGGTGAGATCGAGCGAGCAATCGATGTCCTCGATCACGATCAGAGACTTGCTCTTGGTATTGATGAGCAGCTTCCGCAACGACAGGTTGTCCTCCACGCCGGTCAATTCGAGGTCGTAGACGTCGTAACAGAGCAGGTTCGAAATAGCCGCGATCATGGTCGATTTCCCAGTCCCCGGAGGTCCGTACAAGAGGTACCCGCGCTTCCACGCCTTGCCGACCCGTGCGTAGAAATCGCCCGCCCTGCTGAACGCCGTCAGATCGTCCACGATCTCCTCCTTCTTTGCGGCGTCCATGGCGATCGACCCGAACGTAGCGGGATGATCGAAGACCTGGGATTCCCAGGACTTCCCCCCGAAGTTGGTATAGAGCCTGCGCTGCCGATTCCGCTCGTTGACAGCTGTCCCCTCCTCATTACGTAATTCAAATACTTGGTCATCACCAGCTCGCGGTGGCGCTCGTGGAAGGTTAGCTTGTAGTACCTCTTCTCCCACGGCAGCGTGCCGGTGTAGACGGATTTCAATTGGTTCTTGAACGCAACGGAGTTGGAAGCCCACCAGAAGCGGGCACCCTCGAACTCATCCACAACCTCTTCATCGTCGGCGATGGTGAGGATGGGTGGGGAGAGGGGGTCGTTGGTGTGCTTGGCGGTGAGGCGCTTGGCTTGTTGCAAGGCGGAGTTCTTGGAGGCAAGGTATGTCTCTATGGCGGCGAAGGCGTCGCTGAGTTCCATGGGTTCGAGGCCATAGTCGTAGAAGGTGATGTGGTTGTAAGGGTACACGAATCTCATGGCATCGTGCACAAATTTCTCCATACGATGCAGGACGTCACGCGGGAAGTACTCCCTTAACACGGCCCATACGAACATGAGCCCCGCGAGGACCGACCCTAAATTAGCTAACATTTTTCCGTGCTTTGTGTTTTGTCTCCTCCTCTTCCTGCTCTCTGATTTTCTTCTGTTTTATAGGCTTCTCCTCCTTCCCTTTTAACCTCTCTCAAAGAAGAACTCTCTTTATTTCATTACCATAACAGAGGGAAATAAGGAGGCAACAGAGTTTCCATAATATGGGATCGTATTTTTGAAAATAAATTTGGAAATAGAATTGTTTTAAAATAAATCTTTCTTTCCATTTTTCATGAATCCTATTTTCTTTTTCCCAGGTGGGACTGGATTCTGAAAGAATTAAAATGGAAGACGGAACGTTTTTTTTTTTTTTTGGATAGAAAATATTTCTTTCTTTTTTCAAAGAATGAATTCTGAATAAAAAATATAAAGCTTGATTTATATATTTATAAGCTCTCTCTCCGTCTCTCCCTCTCATTTTTAAAAACTTGTAGATCCTTGAATAGGATTGAATGTTTTAAAAATGGAGGGCTTTTGTTTAGAATAAAATTTTGCAAAGCGAAAGTTTTTTTATTTATTTTTTTATGGAAATTTCGCTTTCTATTTTTTAAATATATCTTTCTTATTTTTCTTGTAAAATGGAAGGATCCTTTTTCTTTTCCGTTTTTCTTGTAATAAAAGTGTGTTTCAGGGGGGAAGAATTGATCAGGTTTAAAACCATCAAAAATAGAATATGTTCGTATTTGGTAAAATTAAAATGAGAGCGACTGAAATTTTAATAGGGAATTGCACTTAATTCTTTTTTGGTTTGATCCTTTTATTTGTTACCTTCAAGTGATTTGAAAATTATTACACAACTACCATGTAATTTCAATAGACAACTTTTTCATCAAATTTAACCCTTCACAAAAATTTTAAAGTATTTACAGAGAAAAAAAAGATAGTCTTTAACGTTTCAAACAACCTTAAACTAACTCCTTAATCTCAATCATAGTGGTTCTCAAAGGAATCAATATATATATATATATATAAATAGACTCCAATTTCTCCAGTTAATCTTTGTCACAATGTTTCTCAAAGAAACAGACGTGTTTATATGTATTGTACCATTAAAAAATATTATATTTCTTGTACAAAAAAAAAAGGCATTTGTATGCGCAGTCATACTTTCACAAAAGAACTTACCTAAATGTTTATAACACCCACATATTCTCTATTTCTAGCTATCGTGATTAGTTAGAATTAGGAATATGTGACCTCTATAGGAAATATATTTTTTCAAGGTACATGAAAAAATGTCCATTTCTTTGTGGACTGCTATGATACAAGTTAAGGAGTTACTGTATGGGTAGTTTGGAAAATTAAGGTTTTTGTTTTCTTCCTATATACTTTTAAAAAATTGTGAAAGAATTAAATTTAATAGAAAAGTCAACTTTTGAAGGTTTATTGAAACTACAGGTGAATTATATACTAATTATGAAGATTCCTTTACACCCAAGAGTGAAACCACACTCACTTTCTCTATTTTTAATTTATGGATTGTGCTCCGAGAATATGCGTATAATTTTTTTGAGATTGGGGAAATGTAGAAGAGAATATAAAACATGCTCCATGCCTATTAATAAATGGGCATATTTGTTTTTCGGTTTTAATTTTATTGATTTTAAATATTCAATTTACCTTTTTAGATTAATTCAATATGAGATTTAGGTCAACTTTTTTTGATAGCTTCCTAAACTTGCTTAATGGATTTATAACTTGAATCATTTATTAATTATTATTAAATTTAATTTGAGCTATTTAATTATAATAATTTTTATATATGAATTTATTTTTAATATAATTTATATTTTCATTTTGCACCTATTTTTGAAACATTCATTACTGAGTTATAAGAATAAAACAATTAACTACATGTTTTCAATACTCACAAAGTAACGTTTGTTTTATCAAAATAACTTGCCTAAGCACCCAATTCATTAATAAATAAATCATTTAATCATAAATAAATAAAAAGGTCTGAACAACCACTTATTGGTGGAAATGTCTGAGTCAAACAATCATTTGATAGCACATTTGATTTGGTCTGAACCATAGTTATCAGGACCGACTCAAATATCGACCCAGTCAAGAGGCTGGGTTACTGGGTCATTGGTTCAACCGTCAGTCATTGGTTAAACTGTCGGGTCAACGACATTTATATCATAAATCATAATAATTACAATTATACATATTTTTAAAGAGAATCTCTATAAAATAATCAACAAAATAGCACAAATTATTAAAATAAATTTACCACTTAAATAGCAAAACTTTTCACTTTTATTAAGTTGCTCAAATTGCTTTGCAAAATAATAATAACATTGAGAAGATAAATTATTTTGTTATTATATTTTTAAATTTACTGGATTAATTGAATTCGACGTAATCAAAATTGAAAAATAAATTTATTAAAAATGAAATTCTAATATAACATGAAAGATATTATCAAAATACTATGGAATTATAATTATATTTCAATGACAATATTATTTTAATTGTTAAAAATATGATATGATAAGTATTTTCTCAAACTTGATGATTTATTATTTTCTAAGATAAGAATAATAAAATACTATTTACCTTAGTTTAAGGTATGTTATTATACTTATTTTATAATGTATGTAAAATTATATATATATAAATTTATTATCCACTAACTATTATTTTAATTAAATATTCTTCATTTATAACATATTTTAAAATAATTATCTTGATTAGTTGAGCATAAACTTATAAGTAAACTTGTTTTAACAAGTTTTCATAGATCCCCATTGACTCCTTTGGTTGGAGATATTCTTCATCGCAAGCTTTTATTTGTTTTAACACTGTCGTAATCAAACATGGTCATGAAAGATTCAGCTTAACTATTCTCCAATATTCAGATTAGTTTTCAGGTTTCAGATCTTGACACTAAACTTTATCAAACGTGGCATGAGTACTCGATTCATTGATAAACAAATTATGTGACCATAAAAATAAACAAATAAAAGTGAAGTACAATTCAAGTGCAAACTTCATATTCTTTTTGATCAGTATATATTATATGAGATGTCAAAAAAAAAAAAAAAGGATACATATTTACTACACTTGAAAGAGAGAGTGAAAAAAAAAAAGGAAAAAAAAACTAGCCAAATGTAGATGAAGCTTTCGATGCATGCAACCTATCACTTGTTGGTGCATATATATATATATATATATATATATTTATTTATTTATTTATTTATTTCCGCAAGGTGCATAATATTATAGGTTAGCATCGACGGACGATGAGTGCCGGTCCACCCTTGATTGGCGTGGACTCATAATGGGAGGTGCAACCTATCATTCCTTGGCGCCACAATATTATAGGTTAGCCATTGACAGACAATAATCGTCGATCCGTCGTCGATTTGCATTGACTGGCCGCTGGCCGATGACATGAGGGCTGGTTAGAATTAAAATATCCCTTCCCCCATTTTAGTTTTATCCTACTCTTGTGGGATAAATGAGCTACGCTGCATATTTTTAATAGCTCCGCGTCTGTATCAAGTGCATGATAAGCCTGATCGGATGGTATAATTTTATGCTATCCGGCCATAACATTAGGCGGAATACCCCATAAGCTCACTAGAATCTTATAATTATTTTATGGCAAGTACCTCCAGGACACAATATTGTTATTAGTAGACAATTCAGTCGCTTTAAAGCGGTATAAATTTACCATTAAAGTTATAAAATATAGCAATTCAACAACTTAGGATTCTGAATTGTCTTTTTTTATTCTCTTAACTCAATATCTATTTTCAAAATATTTGATGAAATTAAATTAATTCATTGCAAGTTTATAATAGTGGTCACTGATTTTTTGACTTTGTTTTAGAACTAAATTTTAATTTGATGCTTCTCAAAACATTAAACTTTAAGATTCATTATCTTTAAATGATTGGATGATTTGTGAAGGCTTGTACTAGGTTTGGTATCTTTGCAACTGCAATCAGTAGCTGCAGGATCGTTGGATCATATTTTTGAATTTTCTTTTAAAATGTATCCAATGGTCCTTACAAATGTTGGACCGTCCAACTACTGCACTGCAGAGGATCTTTTCTGATAAAGGTGCAGGTAGAGGTTGAGCCAGCACTTGGGTGTAGGCCTATTGGTTGAAAAAGATTTATTAGAGAATGGCCATAGAGGTGAAAATGAAAAAACTTGAGGAAAAATTCAATTAGAGTAACAAACACAAACAAGGATGAACATAATTAAAGTTTTGGATCGTATCCTCTTAGCAGCTAACTAGCTTAAGATTTGATAGATGGACCATTTACATGAACCCCATTAAAATAGTCATTGGATTCACTCTTAAATATATATTTAGTTAACAATTATTAGACAGCATCTTTAACTTTAGATTATGGTATTATACCACACAAACTTTTCCTAACGAATAAGTATAGAAATAAGTCATCTATTCATCCATTTTCCATCTTTTCTTCTTCTTTGTCCTCCTCCTCCTCCTTCCTTCAAGTCTTCTTCTCTTCGTCTTGCATGGCCGCCTTCTTCGCTTCGGCTTCTTCCTTCGTGTTCTATAGGAACCGAATTAGGCCCTCCAAGCGTTTCTCTACATTTCTTGATTCCGTTTTCGGTATCAAGCACTCGGCAACGAAATGGATCAAAAAAATTGGGGACTTATGCAACGAGCTATGCCACTCAAACCAATTGAGGGAAGTCGCACTCATCCCATCGCAAGCACCTATAATGTCATGATCACATTGGTTTACCCCTTTTTCTTTGGTTTAGCCATTATTAATAGCTACTCATAATTTATTCACGAAAGTAGTTATTTTATTTATGGTCTATGAATAGGTACCTTAATCTCACACAAATTTCTTCATTATTAATCTTGTCCTTACACATCTGATATAATCATGTCCAAATCAAAGGAAAAGGTGCCTAATTTGCTGCGGTTTATACAGGTAGTCGATGATTGGCATTCTCATTTTTAGCATGAGACACTTTGATTAAAATCAAACCTAGCCTCAAAAAGAAAATGGATGCACCTGAAGTGAAGTTTTATGGTTCCGAATGATTGAAATAACAATATCACAAGGGATGAGGAAATCATTCCCAAACATTCAATAGTGGATTGAAGATTGCTAACCAAGTTCATTGATTGTCCATATACATATGTTGGCTAGCCTTGTTGAAAAATTCAAAAATATGGTATGTAAGGATAGGAAAATTTGAACCGACGGAAAAAATATTATTACAAAAGTTTATAAGGTTACTTTGCTAGCTTGTTAAAGTTCCAGAAAGATCGTAAAATTAGAAAACTCAAGAATTATTTCGAGCACAACATCATGGTGTAGGGCACCTATGGCTCCACTGTGATTGCTCACTCTCTCCCATCCTGTCTCTCAGGCAATGGAGTGAGATGTTAAGAGTGGAGTGTTGGAGTTGTATGTGTTGAGACGGTAATTATAGCAAGGCAATGTTTGTTTGCTCAGAATAAGTTGTGAATGAGCCAGTTTTCTAATTCACTCAGAAGCAAGCCTATTCAAAGCGTTTGGTACATACTCTAAATAGGTTATGAATGCCTCTGAGCGAATTAAAGCAATTTTTTTGTCCAATTCGTTCAACACACACCATTCAAAAGCAAAAAACGAAATTGAACTCAATTTTTTCAAAAAATTACGAAATGCCCCTCCCACTTTTCCATCCGTCTCTCTCCGCAACCCACACCAACGACCACGACAGCGACCCCCTTCTCCGGTGCTGCTGCCAATCTCTCTTCCTTTCACCCCTCATGTTTCCTTCTTCGATTTTTGATGACTTGGGGGTTTGAACTTCTTTCATCTTTTCATTTCTATTTGTATTTCATTTTTTTTCCCTTTATTTTTCTTATGATTTTATGTTAAATGAAAAACAAAAATGAAAAAGAAGAAGAAGGTGATAATGATGGACAGGCTTATCCCTAAAAGCCTAGATATTTCTTTTGACTTTCAAGGGTAAACACATGAAATAATTTAATTCAGAAGGATTTGTTTTTAAGGTGAAAATATGGACATTTTGTCAACTTTATTTAGTTCATAATTACTTATAAATTTAAGGGATTACTATAAGGGTAAAATTAGAAATACAATCCATTTAGACCTTTCAACAAAGTTGTATTCAAACAGATCACAAATTCATATTGAGTACTTCTAGTTACACTTCTTAACAAATCAGCAAAATTTAGAATGATTTTCAACATTCGAAACTTAATGCTTAATTTTATCGAATAGAGCCTCAAAATGAGACATGAGACATCGATAGAAGTATTTATTAATGATTTATTAAAGTTTGATTGAGCCCAAAGTACGAGAAGGCCTCTCTTTTTTTTTTGAAAAAAAAAAAAGGGGGGGGGGACCCATGATGAAGGGCCAGGATCTTGTACTGGGCCAGCCCTTTTTGGTGTGATGTGTTTAATTTTTTTCCTCTTTCTCAAATATCTAAATAAACAGAAGAAAACTTTTCTCTCAAATGGTTTTATAAGGTAAAAAAAATAAAAAATCAAAGGAGCTTTTGCATTAAAATTTCTGGAGTTTTTCTGTTCCTGAGCGTACATTTCTCGCGTGGGAAGGTTTTAAATCCTTAAATCCCCTCTTCTCCCGCGCTAGCTTCCTTTTATTTTTTTAAACTAGGAACAGTATTACCTTGCTGGAAGATAGGTGACTTTCTAATATTTTGCTCCAATTCAAATTATGTTATATATATATCAAAGAGGAAATACTGAATTCACCAAAAAAAAAAAAAAGGGGGGAAATACTGAAGATGTCTGCCCACTCAAGCCTTTTTTTAAAAAGGTTCGGAAGATCAAATGTAATGCTGAGGGAAACTGTTGTTCTTTTCATCCGAAATTTTTCTTCTATATTTATGAAGTATGAAAATTGGGTAGAAGTTTTAGCTGCAACGGGACCCCAAAGGAGGGGGAAAAAAAAAGAAGCTGCACGGGACATAAGTAGCATGGGCTATTTCCAAGATCATTTGAAAGGATAAATATTAAGGGGGCGCAACGTTGATTGAAGTTTTAATGTAATTGGAGGGTGTCATGCAGGTTTGGTCTTCAGCCATCCGTTTTCATTCTTCTGAAAAATAATAATAATAATAATGGATAAAAAGTGGCAGTTTTTGGCTGAAATAAATGACTAAGATTAATAGATCAACACCTTTCAAAAGGATCACTTAAATTTTACACACTATCGTTCAACGTAAAAAGTGGACGACCTACATAGAAATAGAATTATATACATCAACTAGAAGGTTACAATATGTAATTAATGACACAGTTATGATTTTTAGAAAATTATATCTGACATTAAAACAATTCTTTATTTTTGAATATAAATGACCTGAATTTAAAAGGCAATGAAGTTACGAAATTAGACGAGTCATATATTTTCTTTCTTTTTTTTTTTTTTGGTGAAATAAATGACTGAGATTATCATCTCACAAGTCGGAGAAAGGGAGAGGCTACTCTGGTGTGTAATAAATGGGAGGGAGGGAGGAGCGTGCAGTCCTTGTGTTATCATTCTGAATGGTTACACTGCCGGCGCTCAGAATTTGTTCCTCCTTGTTTGGCTGATTCTCTCGGGAGATCTTTCTACTTTTCGTCTGAAATGATTTTCCCCCGGCGCTCAGAATTTGTTCCTCCTTGTTTGGCTGATTCTCTTGGGAGATCTTTCTACTTTTCCTCTTAAATGATTTTCGCCTCTGGAAACGAAGAATTGATGTCCACATCTGTGGACTCAAGCTGTGGCAGCTATTACCAGCCCACACCGGGGAAAAAAAAAGAAAGTTTACCAGCCCCCTCAAACCTCACCCTATAAAGCCTCCCCCTGCTCTCCACTTCAGGACCCTACACTAACCTAATAAGCTAGAGCAACACTGTATGTTCATTTTTGTGATAGAATACGTGTGATTCTGTATTTTTATTTGACCAAAATATCACTCAAAAACGATCACACATATTCTGTTAAATCACTTTTCTGGTGTTAAGGTTGTGTGAAGGATGTACCTAATTCCCAAACTAGATTGTTCTACTACTCTTCCAACCCCCTCCCGGCGCACTCATGCCTCCGAAGTCCGAACCTGAGCCCAAGGAGGAGCCCGAGCCCGAGCCCGAGCCCAAGGAGGAGCACAAGCCGAAGAAGGAGCCTGAGCCCATGGAGGAACCCGGCCAGAGTCCATCTGGTCCTTGGATTTGCGGATGTGGGTTGCGGTTCCTTAGGCTTAGCTATCTGGAGGAGCACGTGGAGAGGTCCGACCACAAGGTTTGAGATGGAGGTCTATGACTGTTTAGGGTTACGTGAGGAGTTATTAGGATTATCTACATGTGTGATGTTGTGTGAGGAGTGATTAGGGGTGTGTTATGTGTTTTATGTTGTGTGAGGAGTAATTCGGGGTGTGTTATGTGTGTGATGTGTGAGGAGTGATTAGGGGTGTGTTATGTGTTTTATGTTGTGTGAGGAGTAATTCGGGGTGTGTTATGTGTGTGATGTGTGAGGAGTGATTAGGAGTGTGTTATGTGTTTTATGTTGTGTGAGGAGTGATTCGGGGTGTGTTATGTGTGTGATGTGTGAGGAGTGGTTAGGGGTGTGGGTGTGCTGTGTGTTTTATGTTTTATGTTTTATGTTGTGTGAGGAGTGATTAGGGGTGTGTTATGTGTGTGATGTTGTGTGAGGAGTGATTAGGGTGCGTTATGTGTGTGATGTTGTGTGAGGAGTGATTAGGGGTGTGTTATGTGTGTGATGCTGTGTGAGTGATTAGGGGTGTGTTATGTGTGTGATGCTGTGTGAGGAGTGATTAGGGGTGTGGGTGTGTTGTGTGTTTTATGTTGTGTGAGGAGTGATCAGGGGTGTGTTATGTGTGTGATGCTGTGTGAGGATGCTGTGTGAGGAGTGACCAGGTTATGTGTGTTGTGTTGTGTGAGAAACAATAGGTGTTTGAGTGAGGTTTTTCTTTTTCTTTTTATTGATGTTGGTACTGTGTTATTATCATTATGAAATAGAAATCTTTCCGCATATATGCCTCTCCGCTTTAATTATAGTTATTTATTTCATTGTTCTTCATTGTTTGTTGCACTCTCTCCGTCTTTCTCAAATTTGGGTGATGCATGGAGAGAAACAGAGGGGGAGAGAGATGTGGAGGAGGAAATGGGGAGGCTCACCCCGAGTTCCCAGTGAATATTTGTTCTCTCCTTCTCTCTCTCTCTCTCTCTCTCTCTCTCTCCACGCATTTGAAGTTTCAGCGACGCACCCACATCACTGCCAATCTGTCCAAAAGAACGATTCATTCTCTCTCTCTCTCTCTCGCGTGACTTTCACTGTAATCATGGAGTTGTCCGTTGAGGATCCATCTCCGCTTCCCCGAGCGGCATCGGACTTCTCTACCGATGCCGGTAATGCTCTCTCTCCCGGCGGCGGTGGCGGCCCTCTCTCTCTTCAGCCCAACGGTGTGGACGCTTTCAGATTTTAATTCGGGTCGGGTCATAGAGCTGTCAACGTCAACCTGGAGTCGGGACTAACCGAAAATTATTTAAACTAAATCATAAAATAAAATGGAGAAGTATATGTACCGTGTAGTTCCAAGATGACTATTTAATGCTCGATGGTTGAACACGAACCGTACGGATTACGCTCAACGTCCATTTGATTTTATCCGTCCATTTGATTTTATCCATTGACAGAGAATCCGCTGTAGTTTAGAAATCAATGCATAATATAATTTTGATACATTCATAAAAGTTTTCGTATTAATAGAGAATAATAAAATAACAATCTTACCTTAAAATTTAAAGAATAAAAGACATTGATATCTTCTTACTTTTTAAAAATAGTTATTGGTACTACTATCTACAGTGCTTGTTAGGGGCATCACTGTTCTCTCGTTAGGGAACAAAGAGTGGAGAAGAAATCTTAGAACTCTAGCCCAACTAATGTAGTGTTCCTATTGTGCCCATGCGACAGGCACGTGACCCTTTTTCATACTTTTACTTGGACGGTAAAGTTCAAAGTAATACAGTCTGAAATGTCAAGGTTCACTTTAAGCCAAAAAATTTTAAGGTCTAAACTTCAAACCATCTATAAACATCAAGGCTTAAAGTGAATTTTACTCCTTTTAGGATATGGGTCCGTAGATCCCACCACTAAGTTACATTTTCATAATATTTAGGAAAAATTAAAAAGGGAGAATATAAAATCAAACAAAAAACTTTAAAGTCATATGCAATTTTAAAAAATTCAGATATTTCGAATTTTAAAAAAAATTCTGACCGATTTTCTGATTTTTGAATTTTTTTAAAATTATTTTCTTTTTCATAAAAAAAATTCTGACTGATTTACTGATTTTTGAATTTTTCTAAAATTATCTTCAAGACTGAATTTTCTCAATTTTCTAACCGTCAAAAGTTTAAAATTTTTCGAAACCTGTACACCCCAGTAGCTGAGAACGGGCCCTTCCTTGACCAAGGCTGCGACCCCGAGATGTCGTTCCTGCCTCAGCTTGGATCCTCTGCGTACGAGCGATTCTCGCTTCCAACAACTACACGTCCGCCTTGAGACCCTGAATATCTTCGGTAGTCTGCCCGAGACAGCCATTTTCCCTCAAAACCTTGTCAACGGCAGTCGGGGAACCCTCGCCGCCCACCGTCAAGTCCGCCGGGAGACGAGCAAGACGCGTACAGGTGAGTAGAGCACCACCAGACGCGTCCCTATGCCAAGGGATCCGCCGTCCAGCCCGCCAGGGACGCCAGAAACAAGAAGTCAACTTCGCCAAGGTCGCCGTGAACAGTACACCAGTCTCGCGCCAAAACGAAACCTTCTCTCTCTAGAATTTCACCTCCGACTCAGCCTATCATCCATATTAGCTCTAAATATTCACTGCCACCGAGCCGATGTTGAGGTGAAGGGTGCGTGAGGTCCAACAAAAGTCGAGCCTTGATCAAGGTCTGTGCAAATTGAGGTATTCCCATTGATTCATCATATTTTTCAGTAACTGAACAAGAAATCATGCCCAACTTTTCACAGTTGAATCGTTTATCCTGTTCCCCCTTATACTTGTGGATCCTTCAAAACAAGGGGATGGTCTTGGAGTACCAAAGCAGCAATTTGTCTCAATGTTGATTATTAAGAATGTGTCATTTTTTTTCCTTTGTGACGGGGGAAAAATGATCTCTCATTGATATTGTCTGGTTCCATGGTTTTCATGTCAACTGTCTGTTCTATTATCTGCTGGTTTGCACCCGACGGCACCACAAGGAGCCATTTATCATATCATAGAGTACGCAGATACAATCTGTTGATGGATTCATTGCTGCATACTTGTTACCTTAGATCATAATAAAAGCGCACCATCAAGACCTGCCAGTCGAGTTCAGATGGTAACTGCTTCCCCTGAGTCCAGGAAGACATCTCTTGTGATTAGTAGGATGTACACACGCATGCAGAAATGTGACCAAGGGTTTCCATTTCCATGGATGGTGATGGCTGTTTGGTTACATGCATCGACGGTCAGTCAAGATGATTCTGGGCCAGGTATTTCTGCTAGCTCTTAATTTTCAACATCTTATTTTCTCCAAGGATTACATCTAGAACTATAGGAATGATATCTTCTCTCCGCTTTCGAGTGCCCTGAGACTATTTCCATGTGATTGAGTGCCACTGTTTTCATCATATAATTCACTATTTTGTGGCCGTTTTTGTGGCATTGTAGACATTAAGGAGAGCCTGAGTTTCGTGGAACAGCAAGCATTGCATGTGAAGCTCGGATAGATGCCCTTGGAGAGGCAGTTTGGGTGATGTAATATGGTTCACTGTGATTGCTCTTGGTAGTGTACTTTCCAGGGTTTTCCGCTGAAAATTGAATAAATTTAAGATAAGTGACGTTTATGAGATTTTCTCTTTGAGGTGGACGAAGTTTTGAGAGAATTGAAAATAATTAATTTCTCATTTTCATTAGCACGCCTTCCAATATCTTTGACGACCTCTGTTAGGTCATATAATTAAACTTATATTTTTGTATCCAATTTATAGATACTATATGCTTCTTACTATATACCAGCACACTATTTTTAGCTGCCATACAGATATGATTAATTATTGTTGGTTCCATAGCCCTAGATCTCTCTCTTTTTCCTGCCGGGTACACTCATGCCTCTTTATTTTAGTTTTAAACTTAATATATATATATAGTGGACCTCACGGTTTTTAAAGGCTTTAACTAAGATGGGTACTACGACCACCCATGGATTTTTGTCCATAAAGAGAAAATAAAATTCAAGTGGGATTTTCTCGAACTATCAATAAGCTATAGATCTATTCTACGAGTTGTTATCTACTCATCTCTAATAAATACAGGAAAAAAAAAAGTATAGTAAATAGAGTAAAATGTTTATCATAGAATCTTATCATGTTATCGAGTTCAGGATGAATGAGATGTGACAAGGTGACAAATGAGACCATTTATATGAGCCCCAATAAAAATAGGTATGAGACCCACTCCCTCTACATCTCTGGCTTCCATTTTCAGCATCAGGCACTCCGCAACATCCCCGGGACTCACATCTATCTCCTCCATCATCATCTCGATCGCGTCGAACTTTGGGTGATGGTCCAGTCCCCAGTAGTCGCTCGCTAAAACCCTGAACGCTTCGGATTTACAGCACAAGAGCTTGACGTGCTTGTCCATTCTCCCACTCCGAATCAACGCCGGATCCAGCTTGTCCTTGAAATTGGTGGTGAACACGATCAACCTGGAAGTGATTAAATTATTGAAATATTTAGTAGCTAACTGGGCAAAAGCTTTTATGAGTTGGAACATCATTGATTGATTGGCGTAAGTATTGATATATAATTTTCAAATTGAGACATCTCCATCTCTCTATTGCATTAATTGCTTATCGTTTTTCAGGGGAAGAATTTTCATGGGCATCGTAAACTTCTTTTTGGATTTTGATTTATAGAAATAGAGGGGGGGGGGAAAAAAACGTAGTACAAGAACTGATTACTCGTTGACTCTTAGATTAGGCAGATGTAAACTTATTTACTCAAAATAGTTTTTCTTAAGTCCAAGGAAAAATAAAAATAATAAAATAATGTGAGAGTCAAATTTTACTGAACCACATTTGGATTTGTTTTTATAAGTTTCTGCCCTCATTAGTTTTGTGACTCCGTACTGAGCTCCGAATCACAATATACATTCTTTAGTAAGGGCCGAGCCCGCACCACTTTAGGCACAGCGTCTTCATTGTGGGCTCACACCATGTTGGCATGGGCTTTCATACCACCTGTGAAAGGGCCGAGCGCGCACCACTTGTTGAAATTGTTGGCTACGGCCTAATGGGCGTCAGGTTTTCAAAGGCTTCCACTAAGGTCGGTGCTACGACCACCTCTGGTTTTTCTTCGATAAAAAAAATAAAAAAATTTCTGAAACTATCAATAAGTTAGACCTAATTACTGTAAGTTGTTTCATGCCATAACTAAATTTAAATTCTCACGAAATTCAGTTATCTACTCATCTCTAATAGATAGAAGAAACAAGAAAATAACCTTAGAAAATAGAGTAAAACTTCTATAGTAAATCTCACCATATCATCAAGTTAAGAATTAATGATAATAAAATACATACACATATGGTGACAAAAAAGGCCACTTATATGAATTCCGCTAAAATAGTTATTAATGAACACACTCTTAAATGTACGTTTAGTTAACCATTATCGGAAGGTACCCTCTATTTTCCATCTTTTCTTCTTCTTCATCCTCCTCCTCCTTCCTTCGAGTCTTCTTCTCTTCGTCTTGCATGGCCGCCTTCTTCGCTTCGGCTTCTTCCTTGGTGTTCCGTAGAAGTCGAATTAGGCCCTCCAAGCATTCATCTACATCTCTAGCTCCCATTTTCGGCATCAGGCACTCGGCAACATCCTGTTGGGAAAAACCGCACTTCCCACCTTGTCTGAACCTGTGAGGAAACGACCGAATACACGCAAAGCAATATATATCGACAATGATATCAACAGATCTAAAAATTCAGCGACAACACAAGGATTTTTTTACGTGGAAAACCCCTCCAATGAGAAGAGGAAAAACCACGGGACCGATCTCGGAGTCCACCCAAATCTCCACTATATAAGTTTAGGTACAAAACCTAATTCCAACTAGGAAAACAGCCTAGCTATCAGCAAAACGTGATAGCAAATACCATGATTCTCAAAACACAAGAATCATCTAACTATAGTGAAGAATATAGCACAAGAGAACAACACCAACAAGGAGAAATCAGAAAAACCTGACCCAAAACGTAGCAGTAGGTTCTGGCACAAAACTGCTACTGTAGGAAGCTCCAAACAACAATCCAACCTTCCAGAATGTAGAACAATGAGTCACGAACATGCTGATAAAATTTCAGCAAAATCGGACCACGGATCGACTTCCGATCGCCGGTTTGATCAAAAGTCGTCAGGCTGCCCAGAATTCTGAATCTCTCTTTTTCTTCACTGCCTCTCTTATCAATCTCTCTCTGGCTGCGCACGCCTCCCTTAAGGAAGCACCAGCCTTAGTGGGCTTCAAAAATAAAAGGCCCAAAATTGGGCTGGACCCAAAAGGCCAAGGGCCAACACATCCGCGGGAGTCACATCGATCTCCTCCATCATCTTCTCGATTGCGTCGAACTTGGGGTGATGGTCCAGTCCCCAGTAGTTGCTCGCTAGAACCCTAAACGCTTCGGATTTACAGTACGAGAGCTCGACGTGCTTGTCCATTCTCCCACTCCGAATCAGCGCCGGATCCAGCTTGTCCTTGAAATTGGTGGTGAACACGATCAGGCGCTCCCCCTTGCCCCCCGACCACAGCCCGTCGATGAAATTCAGCAACCCCGATAGCGTAACGTTGCTGCCGCTATCCTCCTCCATCGAGGATTTTCTCTCTTGGGAAGCTTTTGCCCTCTTTTTCTTTTCCTCCTTTCGCTGGCCGGTGAGATCGAGCGAGCAATCAATGTCCTCTATTACGATCAGGGACTTGCTGTTGGTATTGATAAGCAGCTTCCGCAACGACAGGTTGTCCTCCACGCCGGTCAATTCGAGGTCGTAGACGTCGTAACAGAGCAGGTTCGCCATAGCCGCGATCATGGTTGATTTCCCAGTCCCCGGGGGCCCGTACAAGAGGTACCCGCGCTTCCACGCCTTGCCTATCCGTGCGTAGAAATCCCCCGCCTTGCTGAACGCCGTCAGATCGTCCACGATCTCCTTCTTCTTTGCGGCGTCCATGGCGATCGACCCGAAAGTAGCGGGATGATCGAAGACCTCGCTCTGCCAGTAGTGCCCCCGAAGTTGGTATAAAGCCTGCGCTGCCGATTCCGTTCCTTGAAACCTGTCCCCTCCCTCATTACGTGATTCAAATACTTGGTCATCACCAGGTCGCGGTGGCGCTTGTGGAAGGCTAGCTCATAGTACCTCTTCTCCCTCCGAGGGGCACTGCGGGAGCGGTAGTAGTCGCTCTTGGACACAACGGAGCCGGAGGCCCACCGGAAGCGGGCACCGTCGAACTCATCCTGGACCTCTTCATACTCAGAGGTGGTGAGGAGGAGTGGGGAGAGAGCGCTGCAGGTGTGCTGGGCGTTGAGGTGCTGGGCTTGTTGCGAGGCGGAGGAGTTCTTGAAGTGGAGGTAGGTCTCTACGGCGGCGAAGGCTTGGCTGCGAATGATGGGGCTGTGCTCATAGTCGTAGAAGGTGATGTGGACGTAAGGGTACACTAATTTCACGGCCTTGTTGACGAATTTCTTGACGTGGCGCCGGAGATTGTAAGGGATGTATTTGAGGAACATGAGCCCCGCCAGGGCTGACCCCAGATTGGCTAACATTCTTCTGTTAGCTTTCTACTACTACTACTTCTTCTTCTTCTTCTTCTTTTCTTCCTGATTTTCTTCTTGTTTCTGGTGCTTCTTATAGGCTTCTCCTCCTTCCTTTTTTTGACCTCCTCTTGGAGAATAGCTTTCGTATCTCATTACGTATATTTCAAAACGATGAAAAGGGAAACAAGTAGGAAATAGAATTTCCGGAAAAAAAAAAAGGGAAATTAGAAAAAATCGACTCCATCTTAAAATGAAAAAATAATTATTATTAAACAAACAATTTCCGTTTCTGAAAATAGGATCATATTTTTAGAAATAACACAATTGCATGTAAGAAATCTCTCTTTCTATTTCTTTAAAACCTTATTTTATTTTTTCTAGGTAGGAAAAGAAAGGTTATTTTTTAAATAAAAATAGAAAGTGGGTGTTTTATCTACAATATCTATCTTCATTTTTAAACGTTTGTGTTTTCTTTTTCTTTTTCCTTTTTTTTAAAAGAAATGGGATTGAGTTTTAGAAAATGTAAGACTTTATTTTAAATTATTTTTTATTTTATAAAGTGAACTGTGTTTTCTTTTCCCCATGTGAAATACGGGTAATAAAAGTGTGTTTTATGGGAGAATAAATATAAATAGGGAGTTGGAGAAAACTAAGGGCTGGCAACTTTCTTACTCTTATTTTATATTTTTTTTAGAATTTATTTGAAATAATAAATGCCAAATAACAGGAAAGGAAATTGAAAGTTGAGTTCTCCTTTTTCATTTTTGTTTTGGGAAGAGCCGTCAAGTTTCTCATTTTTTTCATTAATCAATGGCTTGCACCTTTTTTAAATTTTAATTACAAAATATTTCTAAGCATTTTTTAATCAAATTTCTATAGATTAATTGCTCTTTTCTTCTCCTCTTAATTTTTAGGTATTATCATATTTTTAAATTTTTTTTATTAATAATTTGAACCAAATTGGATCACATGTTCTTATTTGATGAATTTTTCGTTAGGAGGTGTAATACAAAATTGAAATATAAGAAGTCTTTTCACTAATTACTGATATATATATATATATATATATATATATTTATTTATCAAAAGTCTTATTAGGGTCGTTAAAATTTTCCACAATAAAATGCCAAGAGCCCTTGCTGACATGTGCCCTTCCTATAATTGGCCAGAGCTTGTGTTGCTTCATTCAACCTCTGTGTGCATTCTGCATGAGCATTAGTTGCACCATATTCAGACTTATTTATGAATGTTTTACATCCTCAAATGTGAATCCACTTAGACAATGTCACACATCTCCACAATGCAGGACCAATGTAACTATTTATAAACCTAAATGATCCATTTTTGTAATAGGTGTAAGGTAAGATCGACTTATTTTGACAATGGACACGCTCATTATTTTTACGTAATAAGTTGAGCCTAAAATCATTCATGAACCATATAAGCAGGACTCTAACTAATATAGGTTTAGTCATCTTAGGTTTGTAGTTCTACTTGGGCCTCTTAGATAAACCGGAAACTATATTATGTCAGTATATGACTGTTACGAAATTGAAATAACATTAAATGAGAATAATATATATGAAGTGGATCTATATCCCAAAATTATATAATCTTATAGTTATGAGCAGCTTGACGGATTAGAGATGAAGTTCGTGAACCCTACATGTCGCACAAGTTTCATATGTGCATCCTACTATTTTTGTGGGGTTTTACTGCAGTTATCTACTAATGTGGTTCAATTTGTCATCTGGCAACAATTTAAGAGATCACTGTTTGCTGAAAACATAGCCTTCAAGCCACAGCTAACTGGCAAAAGGGATGAGATGGAGCCGGGAAGGTGGAGATTTAGTTCGAGGAATAGAGTAGAGAAATGAGAATAGAACAGTCGTTATAGGGAGAATTATAACGTGTATCATGGGGGCAGATGAAAAGAACAACATTTTCCAAGCAATATGAGTGCAATAAATAAAGCAATTATGCCAATTCCGCCTATAAAGCTCCCTAAAGGAATGGATCAAAAAAAAGTGGGGACTTATGCAATGGGCTACGCCACACAAACCAATTGAGGTAAGTCGCACCCGTCCTATCTCAAGAACTTACAATGTCATGATCACATTGGTTTACTCCTTTTTCTTTGGTTAGACCATTGTTAATAGCTGCTCGTAATTTATTAATCTTGTCCTTGCACATCTCATCTTATCATGTCCAAATCAAAGCAAAAGGTGTCTGATTTGCTGCGGTTTGTACAGGTAGTCGATGATTGGCATTCTCATTTTTAGCATGAGATACTTTGATTACAATCAAACCTAGACTCAAAAAGAAAATGGGTGCACCTGAAGTGAAGTTTTATGGTTCCGAATGATTGAAGTAACAATATCACAAGGGATGAGGAAATCATTCCCAAACAATTGCTAACCAAGTTTGTTGAATGTCTATATACATACGTGGAGGGCCTTCTTCTTGGCCCATAGTTGATAGGCTTTTAGGCTGAGCCCTTGTGGCATCATCTCTAGCGTTCCAGTTCAAGCAAGCATGAACGAGATGTACCAAATTAAGGAAGAAACCAACACTTCACCCTTCATTTGTGATCTTTGGCCTAATTTATATAATATTTTTGCGTTTTGAGTTAGTGGTAGATTTAATGATTCAAAGAGGAAATATGAATCTTAGAAGTTTCATGGGTTAGTCTCAGTGCAACATGTTAGTTTAAGTTTGGAGACCAAATTAGTCTAACAGATCGGACCAGCCTAGCTGGTGTGACTGGGTCCAATCAGACTTGTCCTTCTGAGCCAGAAAAACTGGTTCGCTGGACCCATTTGAACCAAGAAAACTGGGAACCTCAAGTCTCCGAGGTTCACCAATCTAGTGGTTTTCTAAACAATGACATATGCATTATATGCATTATTTCCATTCCCCACCTCATTAATCTCAAAGGGGACCAACTGGGTGGCCTCTCTTGAGCACTGCAAATGCCTCTGCTGGGAGCCATCAGACAGCTGAGCTCGGAGAGAGAGAGGGATTGGTCTACAGTGCCTAGTACAAGAACTACCAACTAAAACAAAGGCCCCCACCATCATTGTTGTTCCTCTTTCCAATTAGAAATCACTTTCCCTTCCCATTCTCCACATGGTGTGTGTGTGTGTGTATATAAATAGAGATTTGTTAACACCATGTTAAGAGGTTTGATGGTAGCTTCTCTCTGTGACCGTATGAAGTTATGTTCATATAACCTCCTAATCCAATGCCTAGGTCTTTAATATGACACAGTGGCAGCAATAGAAGAGAGATTCTCTTGAGGAAGAAAACTTGCACCAAGCAATGATCAGAGATAAATTTAGAACACAAGACGTAACAAATATGGGCAAAAAAAACCTTCAGAAGACAAATAATCAGTTGAATCCTCTGTCGCCCTCTCCCTCACCTCTGTAAAGTGGAATCCAAGGTACCAAGCCAGAGTGGCATCTTGGCATGATTGTATTAACAGCACTTTTTAGTTTACATGTGCAAGTGGCTCTATTTTTGCTCTGCTAACACTATTATTGTGTCGTGTATGATTGACTCAAAGAGGTGATCTCTATTCCAATAACAGCCATGAGCCATCTAAGCCAGAAAATACTTCATGTGGATAACGTCAGATTCAGATATGGGGGGACCCTGGCTATGATCCAAGGGACCTGGTGAGTTTGGGACCCACGCACAAATGATGGGTTAATGGGACAGTACGACTCAGCAACCTATCTCAGCAACACTGGAGATCTTTCTCAAATGGAAGCCTGAGACCCCATTGTCATGGCATCTGGCAACTCCCTCAAGCTTAATTAGTGCTTAGGTGGTACATTATTGCTAATAGTTACATTTATATTGGGGCCATTGATGTTTGGACTGTGTCTATTCTACGGGATAACCTTAACTGAAGTTAGGGAAAAAGATGGACTTGGAGTGTAGGGTATCTTCTGATTTAGAGCCTATGTCACAAAGCTTAAGGGACAGTACAGGTGTTTCCCATGTGTGAGGGAACCCTTGCCTCAGTGCTGCTTAGTAAAGTTCCGGGCAGGACCTGGGCCTGCGCTTGAAGGTAGGCCATGGTTGAAAAGGATTTATTGGAGAAGAGGGACGGAGAGGGAGAGGGATGAGGAAAGAAGATGAGAAAGGGTGAAGGGGATTAGATAGGTAGTGCAACAGTGTGGACAGATCCAGAGCTTAAGAGAGGGATCCCACACTGCAGAGTCCACTCAAAAACCCTTGGCTTCTCTTGCATTGTCATGTGGCCCTCACGTGCCCATTTGCATCCCCCACTCATTCATAAGCCACTTCGTCCACCTCATCTTATCACTGCCACAACTGCACTCTTCCTCCATCCCCCAATTTTATCATCTGTGCCCACCCACAATCAGCAACCCAGATATGAACTTTCCCCACAAACAGGAGGCTTTACTAAAATTTCTCCAAGTAAAGAACACAACGATGATGGATACAATTAAAGTAAACACCTCAAGACAAAAGCAACAGCAAAGCCACGAGGAAAATTTCCCCCTTCCCCTTCCCATCTCCAAACCACAAATGACCCCTCTCTCTCTCTCTCTCTCTCTCTCTCTCTCTCTCTGAGAGAACATGTGATGAACATGATGGGCCTGACCCCATGATCATTGGGTCTCCAATAATCCTTAAAAATTTCTTATCCGTACATTTTCCCACTGATCACACACCCAGAGGTCGCAAACTTCTAGACATTCTAAACTCTTGGGTGCCCCTTTCTTCTTCGCACAACTCTCCCACATGGCAAGTCAGAGGCCCTTGGGGACCGTGGCCCTCCTTTTTTCTTTTTCTTTTTTTTTTAACAATTTTGTATTGTTTCCTCTTTCTAGGGTTTGTGTTGTTTCTAATCTGTGGGCATGCAAGATAGATCGTAGATTGCTGGGTTATTTTTGGGTTCCAAGGGCCGACTCCAAATTGCCTTTTCTGGAGGGAATATCACGAGTGTCTAATGCTGATGCCATGAGAGGGAACAAAGATGTCACCTCTAACATGGTTTAGTAGAATGACAAAGGTTGGACAAGGACTAGGAGATTTTCATTTTATTTTCATTTTCATGTTCTTCCCGGCGGAACAAATTTAACATAAATCAAAAACTTAACCTAAATCATAAACATCCATTTGACGATTTAGATATTATTTCTTAACTCAGCCTCACATATGCCCTTTATTTTCTTCGCATAAATTAAAAATTATTTAGAATAGTAGCAAAATCATAATGAGAAATAAGAACTTTTTCAAACACGTCCTTTAATAATATGCCATCAATAATTGATCTACCGATGATGAGTGTCTTCTATGATAATTAAGGATCAATTCATACTTGTTCTCTTTTCTTTGGACTCATTAGAACATCTATTAAAGGTAGTTTCTTGGATTTATTTTCCGTAGGATCAAAAGTAAGCAAGGGAGGGGGTTGTATATTGTAAATAATTGATGAATGCTTTGAAGCAAAAGCTAATAAAGCACCTAGTATTGATAAATGCACCAAACGCTTTAGGCTCACTCACATCAGCACTCTATGATCTGTGTTGATGGAGACAAAACTAGCCTACGGCTAATGGGCCATCCTATCCACTATTCACTGGAAATCATCAATCAATTCAATTTCAGTAACACCCATATGATAAAGAGTGTACTACAATTCATCTAATCTTGGCCTGTAACCAATTTATTAATTTTTTTCCTCAATAAAATGGGTATAAGTATTAGAATGGGCCCTCATGGTAAGATAATAAGAGGAGCTGCCTTCATATAATCCATTAAGGTCAAAAGCATGTAGGGTTCCAATTTTGTAGATGAAGCCTACCTTAAACTTTTCCTTTTGGATGCTTAAAATTTTAAATCATGCATTGATTAAATTTGCTAAGTTCGTGTTTCCCTAGTTTAAAAGCTTGTGTTTAATTAGCATAACATCATCGCCTAATCCACAACGAAGATCATATAAAAAGAAAGTCCAAACCTTGTGGGACCCCAAAGACTCTACCTAGCTTGAGGGGAGAGCATAAGAATCAATGGAGTCAGCTAGTGGAGAAACCTACACAACGGTAGCAAAATGGTGCACGTATGGAATTGGCCTTCGTCAAATTTTTTAATAATTTAAAAGTATTGTTGCGTACAAGGGCTGTTTTAGGACCTTTGGCTTGACTGAGCTTCAATTATATTAATTAAATATGTTAATGACTTCTTTAAAAAAAGTATTCATAATTCCGAGGTTCAGCGATTCTCGCCGATATGAATTAGATAATTAAGACGTCAACATTTTTTTCACTCATTAATTTTAAAATCGATTCAAAAGCTTTAGAAATATTTTTGCATGGAATTTAAAAGGATCAAAGGGTCCCTTATGCTTTACAACATGAATCCCCAACAGAAAGCACTTAACCCAATTTCAGAGATGATGGCTTTGTAAACAAGGTTCATACCAGATACTAATAATCATTTACCAATGTCACCATCTTCACATTGTTGCATCTTCTGTGCCGGGGTGATATGGACCAGTTTGGTTATGTTTTCAATAAATAATAATTCCCTTTATGTTTGGGAAGCCCTTTTTGCCCTTAGCCAATCAAAGCACACTGCCACAAACATGTGACATGATGAGGTTAAAGTCTCATTAGGGTCCATTGATACAATTTTCCACAATAAAATGCAAGAGGGCCTCTGCTGACATGTGCTCTTCCTCTAATTGGTCAGAGCTTCACATGTGCCTTAATTGCACCATATTCAAACTTATTTATGGATGTTGAATGTTTATTTCACAAATTTGAGTCCACTTAGATTCATTCTCTAGGAGTATTGACTTCTTTATAAAGTGTAGGACCAGTCTAACTGCCGTTATTTATAGCGCTTATTAATTCATATAAACGTGGTACGTAATAGGGTAAGCTTGACTTATGTATTTTGGGGAAAATAATGCAGGGTTACCACATATAATAGCTAAAATTCTATTATGCTGTTTCCGATGTTACGGAAATTACAATAAAATAAAATAAATTATTATTAAGGAAAAAGTTAACATGCAGTAGTTATATATAAGTTAGGTATAGTTGTGCCTTATAATATTTAAAATAATATTTATCATGGTAGTAGCCAAAACTATATTGTTTTAAATTTATCCTTTTTCACTCCGGTGTGGAATGCCGCGGTTGAAGGTGCAACTATTGCACCAAATACAACCCCATATGTTTATGCATTGTTTTAATCCAACACACACTTGATTAAACAGTTTCTCTTTTTCCAGTTAATATAAGCTAAATTTGACTTCAAAACTTTTCATTAAATATTAGAGGTCTTTACAAATTAAGCAGTCTGCAAGTATTGACTTTGTGAAAATAACTGCAGTGGGCATTATTGAAGACTTTAAGGCTGCAGGCTCCTAAGCCCACAAACACAAATAAAAGCAAAAAAAAACAAGAAGAAGAAGAAGAAGAAAAAAAGAAACACCCAAAGGCATTATCATATTCACCATGATAGAGTTGCTAGGAATCATGTGGACATTGCACGGAGCCTGCTTCCATTTTTCAAATTTGCTTTTAATCATTCTTCCAAATAAGGTTATGATATAGATTCAGAAAATCAACAAAATTTGTGGCAGCAATTAAAAATATTAGTAAAAGTAGGGGAAAATTTCACTGTTAATACCATGTGTAAGCATTGATAAATAAACAGCGACGTACTATTCAGAAGCACAAGCTTCATTTTTTTTTTTTTCAGTGGCGTGTATTAATATGAGATGCCAAAGAATATAATTAGGGAATATTTTATACCCCATAAACTCAATCTTATAATTATTTTATTTTTGTTGGACCAACCGTTTTATTATATTTACTAAAGAAAATAAATGTTATCTATGCATCCTTTCTTAGCAAAGACAAGGTTAGCTGATTACACATTGGAAAGTGAGAATTGAGTCATTTATTTATGCGATTGAACCATTCCCAAAGAGAATAAATCAGGGGCTCATGTGGACTGTTGAGTATTAGGGGAGGAACAGTTTGGTTAGCACCATTGGCTTATATCTAACTGTACATGCAATGTTTGTAGTATGGTCCCTAGAAGACATAAAATACTATTATATCAAAAAACAATTACATCATAAGATAATTTTTTATTTTCCATTTAATAAACATATGAAGAACTTATTTACCAAAAGAAAAAAAAAACATATGAAGAACTGAGGAGAGTGGGTGCATTTATTATGAAACAAAAAGATGGGGTTTTCTTATAAAATATTATTTTCTCTAGATTTTCAAATGGTACAATGCCACCATTTAACCAACTACATTTAGTTAATAAGTATTTACTTTTAACATCAACAACAACTTTTAAGTATACATTGATAAGAGCCACTATACTTTGATAATGTATCTAACAATGATATAAAACTTATTTGACCCCAATAATTCAAGGCAAATACATGTTCCTCTTGTCATTATCAAGCTTGATAATAAAGCTTCATAATATATGGAAATTATTGGGGTTGGTTCCTATTTCGCCACATGTGTATTACGGAGATGGTCTCAGGAGTCCCACTATCCGGTCAATAGGCAGAGGTCCCGCATACTGGTGGGCGGGGGCAACTCCCCTGGGCCAAAGCCAAGCCCATGGAATGTTTGCGCATGAGATTTTCATGTTATAGCTGAAAAGGTAATATTCGCAATGCCCTAATTTATGGGTATATATAACTTGTTTTTCCCTTGTTCCCATATGAGACGATTTTGAGCCAAATCCTAATAATAATATTTGGGAGGATTTCTCTTTGCTGGACGTAGCCCTGCGCTAGGGTAAATCAGGATAAATCTGTGTCTCTCCCTTTTTTTTCCTTCTTGTAATTGATTGCTTGACAAGTTCTCGGGACACTATTCAGAAATCATAGGTATGTTCGAGCACCAAATGAGAAAATGAAATCTTGGCGTTAGGCTATAGAATGAAAGTTATGCGAAGCCTAAAATGCCAGCAATAATTGAAGAAAAGTTGCCTAAAACATATAAGGGCTTAACTCGGTGCACCTACTGCACATACCTCAAGAGATAGGTTTATGTGCAAATGCTCCATGAAAAAGGGGAAAAAATTCTATTTTTTTCTTTTAATATCATAAGGCGCAATTTCACCTCACTTATATATAGTTTCTGTATATTAATTTTTTTCAACATATAAACTTTAAAAAATGAAGTTTATATTATCCACGAAGATCTATTGTATATGATATATAAACCTATGGGATGGTTCAATGCATACATTTGGGCATACTAGGTGAAGAAACGCCAAAAAAGAAAAAGAGTGAAAGTCTAAGTTCAAAACTTTGCAAAGTAGAGGGGAAAAAAAAAGAATTAAAATCTCAACTTCTTTACATGTGGAGCCTTTTTATTTACGGGAGAAATTGATATTTCCAGAAATTGGTTATTATTTAAAAATGCAGCAAGATGACATTTAACAGACCCTATAATATTTAGACCGATTCGTTGTTTCTTACTATCTCATAAAATAAATCTTTTATATTTATTAGAAAAAAAATAGCACTTACCCTTAATTTACACAGTTTAGGTATGAGATTTGAAAACAATACTCACAATTAAAAATTAAAATAAAAGATTTCAAAAAGCAGACCTATTCATTTGGTCAATGACCTACTATTTCACTTGCGTGATGGACCATAAGCCACACTAATCAAACACTTGTGTTTATAAAACCGTTAATGCACAGTGGTGCTTACACTGCCACCACAATTCAGTTAAATAATTATATTTTAAATTATGAAATTGTGCAGTTCCTACAAAACATTTTACTTTTTTAACAAAATATATGAAAGTATATTAATTAATTAAAATATGGTATACATAACGTGATGTCACAATTAAATATGACTTTTTTTTTGAGAAAAAAGAATCTAGATGCATGTAACTTGTGTGAGTCCGTCCTTCAAAATGATTTAAATGGAGTCGAATAATTTTAATAAAATTATGTCATTTTGTGAGTATGAACATTATCCGCGAATGAAAATTATGTTGTGGGTTAGACAATTATTTTTATATTCAATCATCTTTTTCATTTTTTTTTGTAAATTTAAAATGCGTTAGAGCACTAATCAACCAGACTTTTGATGATTAAGAGAATGGTCTAGTAGCATTAGTGTAAAAGGGCTACTTGTAGGAAAAGGGCGTTCTAGTAATTTCACGTCAACCTTGCTTCCGTGACAAATTCAAATCTAAGAAAGTGCATGAACGTAGGGTAGGTAAATTGCAGTGCTAAAATTATAGATTATTAAGTATCTGTATACCACCAATATTATTAATTGTAGGTATATATATATTGATAATAAATATTAATTCAGAGAATTAAAAAAGGTATTAAGAATTCTAACTCATATAGATAGTTGAATTTTATTATTTAGTAACAACAATAGTTAATTTATTCAACTTTAAATGTTAGTGATTAAATTGCTCACTATCAACAATGTTGGTAGCTTACAAATGCTTAATCCAGGAATTAGAGAGGGGAGGAAATTTGTAATATAAAAACTTATATGGTCATTATTTACCATTGTAAATCAATTAAAACGGACACACACTTTCACGAAAATAAAAAAATAAAATTAATTTATAATCAATTTTTCGGATAAATAATATGGTGTCATATCTTTTTTAATTTGTAAAAGAGTGGATTGAATTTAGACGCGTTGAGGAATGGGATCATTTTAATTACCGTCATTAGTTTAATGCCTTTTACCATCATAGAAGTAATTTTTTATCATATACATCCTACAAGTGGAGTGAAATACTTGAATTGTGTCATCATGAAAATGTATTGACATGAACCTCAATCTAATCGACACACGACACATCATTCCAAGTTTTAAAATTATTATAAATGAAGATGTGGCACAAGCGAAAGAAAAAAAAATAAGAAAATTTTCCAATGCTTTGAATTAATGCGAAGTAGATTAATGTCATAAAATATTATAATATAATTACGCAAGCTAATCTTGCTTAGATGAGCAAACTCATGTGTAGCGCATATGATAAAATTTCAAACATATATTTAGACAGTTAGATTAAAACTTTAAATACTATTAGACTATAATAAAATAATATAAAAAAGTTTTACCGCCCCTTAACGCATTGGATGAGACACCGATTCTCTCTGTGTTTAAGGGCTTAATATTATAAAATTGTGACTTAATGTTTTTGATTGGTTCAAAGATTAGTATTATATTTATCAATAATTGATGAATGCATCTAGAAAATTTATATTTATCAGTAATTGAATTGATGAATGCATCTAGAAAACTAATAACTACTTTCACATTCTAAGTAACTACTTTCACTATCTCACCCAAATAGGGTTAAATTTGGTGCCATAAAATTGATCCCCTAATAAATGAAAATGGAGGTCTTTTACATCATTAGGCTAACCATTAATTTTTTCTTTTTTTGAAAAAAGCATCTTTTTTAAAAAATACTATAGGGCTTGCTTCGTTGTCATTTAAAAATCAAGTTTAAAACTTAGTTTTGACTCAAACATTGAGTTTTACAAAAACTAATTTTATATAAAATTCACATTTGGCTATCAAAATTAAAATTGGGAAAATAACTAAAAACACATAGGTAAACTAAAATGATTAAGGCTCGAGCGACATAGGAGAAACTTAAAATTATCGAAACCTGATGTTATATTGGTCATAGCTAAGATTTTGCAAATATAAATTTTACAAAACTTAATTTTGAGAGTCAAAAATAAATTTTACAAAATTAAGTTTATGATAATTAAGAACATCATGTCAGTAAATTTAAATAAAATTAAATTTTAAGCGGCAGTTGTGTCATTCATTCATGCATAAACAATGCATCCTCCTGGTCTCACAATCTCAATTTTTTGAAATTTATTCTTCATAAGATGCTTGAGTGAACCCCGCAAATATCAAGCCACTAAAAAAGTAATTTGTTTACAGTAAATTCATTATTAAAAAAGAAAAGTCAATGCATCAAACTTTTGAACTGGATTACACGTGATGCGCAAAGGTGGGTCTTCCCCATAATTTTCCTTCATTTTTTATGCTCACTTTAGAATTTGTTAAATATCAGTAATAATTTTCTCATGGAAAAAAAATAATTTAATAAATATAAGCCAATAATTCTGTACATCCTTATCAAATTTCAACTAAATCATTAAAAATAAATATAATAAAACAAAAACGAAGGACAGAGAAAATGTATTGGAACATTTTGAAAATATTACCTAGCTATTTGTTACTAATATCTTCTCTAATTACTTTTTAGATATGGTGAAAAAAAAAACTTATTGAAAATGACAGTTTTATTAAATTGATTATGATGAACAATCTCCTCGGGCGCGTGGGGCCGGTTCCTCTATGAACGCCACGTGGCATGGGATCCTTTGTTTAGGAATGAGCGAGTCGCCGAAAATGATAGGTAAACCGCGAGGGGGTGAGGTCGTAATTATTTATACAAATACTAATATAATAGTAATATTAATGTGAGCAGTAAGGCGGTGGAGGCTAACATAAACGGCGAGGCACACGGGCGTAACCTGCGCACTCCCTCCACAGTCCACACCTAAATCTATTTTTTTTGGGTAATTAGAAAAACAAGAAAATGGGAATTTGGGGACGTCGACGAGCCTTTTCGGCGGTTGACAAGCACGAGCCGTTCGCTTGACCGTCGTCGGTGCATCGTTTAGGCACCTGCGGGAGCGCGCGTGGTGGGGGATTCGGTGCGGGAAGAAACAACGAAGAGAGCGAAATTGAATAAATTATAGAGAGAGAAATAATAATAGAAAAATAAGAGAGAGAGGGGTGTCTCGTGAAGCAGCATGCGAGGGGAAGAGAAAGGAAAATAAAATCTCCGTCTTTTCTCCCCTTCTCCCCTTCTCCTCCCTCTCTCCCTGAAACCCCAAGTTTCTTCACTTCCGCTCTCTAGGATTTCTCTCTCTTTCTGTGTAAGTTTTCTTACATTCACATTCATTCTTTGCTTCTTCCTTTTAAATCACGAGATCCCCATCTTTTTTTTTTTCTTTCTTTCAATCTCTCTCTCTCTCTCCTCATGTCTTCTTCAGAGCCCCTCTGTTGCAGTAATTGTTACTCTTCCAGTTGGAGGTTCTAGTAGTTTCCTTGATGATAGACATTGTTGAGTTTTAGGGAGTGAGAGAGCGAGAAGAGAGGGAGAGAGGAGGAATCGAAGACCCCACCCCCACTTCTCCATTCTGCGAGAGAGAAAATGTCGCGTTCGGGTAAACCCATTTCGGAGCTAGGGTTTGGTGCTCTGACGGATCGATTTCGAGAATCCTTGGGCTGCGACTCCAACAAGCCCGACTTCAAGGAGCTCGATCTGGGTTCGCCGGTCTCGCCTCTGCGGACCCGCCACGGCGTTGGCTCCGCCAGTGGCCTCACCACCACCACCAGCAGCAGCTCCAGCTCCTCCGGATCCGTGTCGGGTCGGAATGCGCCCAACCCGGTTTCCAGAAGATCGGAAAACAACCACTCCGGTGAGCTATCGGTGTCTAGCGAGAGCAGCCCCACCGGAGCTTCCGGCAAGAGCTTTAGGCCTGGCCATCGGAGATCTGATTCCGGTGGCAGTTCGCACTCGTTGATGTATTCCGGTGGCGGTGGCACCAGTGGCGGAAGCTCCGTGAGTTCACCGGTGCTGAACGTGCTTCCCACCGGGAATATATGCCCTTCTGGGAGAATTCTCAAGAGTGGCATGGGCAATCGCACCTCGCCAAGGAATGATGTTCTTGGCTCCGGCACCGGCAATTACGGCCACGGAAGCATAATGCGAGGCGGCATTGCTGCGAAATCGAGTGGGGGGAACATTTCAGGTGTGAATTTTAGGGGAAATGTTGGTGGGGAACCCTCGAAGAGGGCCACAGCAACCTTGGATCCGGAGGACGTGAAAAGGGCTGGGAATGAACAGTACAAACGGGGGAATTTTGGGGAAGCCTTGAGTTTATATGATCGAGCAATTGCGTTATCTCCGAGTAATGCACCATACCGGAGCAATAGAGCAGCAGCATTGACTGGTCTTGGGCGGTTGCCGGAGGCGGTGAGGGAATGTGAGGACGCAATCAGGTTGGATCCAGGGTATGGTAGGGCTCATCAACGGTTGGTATCTCTTCTCATTCGGTGAGTGACAGGAATTGATATTGGCCTTTTGTTATTCTTTAGCTTAGTTTTCTATGTAATTATCGTTTTAATTGTGACTTTTGGTTGTACAAATGTAAATTGGTGAGTTCTGATATACATTGGTGGAGAAGGATCCGTGCTTTTTGGTTTAAGATCTAGTTCGTGTGGTGTTTTGCCTGCTTGTGACTTATATTGTCACTGTCTTGTATCTTGTTTGTGTGGCTTTCCTTGTGATCTATTGGCCTTGTCAGTGTCATCCCTTTTGTGTTTGCATTACTGTTCAAGGTGCATTGTCAAAGTGCACTGTAGGCTGTTACTGGGTATTGTCTGGTTGTCTTGAGGAACTCTGAGTACATTGTCAACCCAAAGAGTGTCAGTCTGTGGTGTTCTATTCTGCCATATGATTCGATATATCCTTGATATAAACATGTTTGATAGTTACAGTATCCATGGGTTTAGAAGATTTCTAGGTGTTTAAGCAAATTGAATCTCCTTGTGCTCTAGTATTTTTTCTTTATTTGGTTAGGATGTAGGAATTTCATTGTTTCTACTGCATTATGCTGTAAGCAATCTAATTCCTTTTAGAGTCACAGGTTAGGGCAGGTTGAGAATGCACGGAGGCAGCTAGGCCAGCACTCCGATTCGGCTGGGCTTCAGAAGTTACAAATAGTAGAGAAGCATCTGAACAGATGTTCTGATTCACGGAGAGTTGGTGATTGGACAAGTGCATTGCGGGAAGCTGATGCTGCTATTGCTGCTGGGGCTGATTCTTCTCCTCAAGTAAGAGCTTACCATTAATGAACCTTTTTAAATTGTAGATGGAGAAATTCTTGTGAAAGAGAACTATAAGAAGTGGCCAAAACTGATTCAAATTGAAATTTCAGCTGTTTGCTTGTAGAGTAGAAGCCCTTTTAAAGCTTCACCAACTTGATGATGCCGATTCCTGCTTATTGAGCATTCCTAAGTTTGAACCGTGTTCCTACTCATCAAACAAGTTTTGCGGAATGCTTTGTGAGGCCTACCTCTTCCTTGTTCGGACGCAGATTGAGATGGCACTTGGAAGGTGAGACAAGAAGTTTCAATCTCTACAATAAGGCTACTTTTTTTATGGCAAAATGAAATTGGCTGGAATTTAATGGACTTCAAAGGGAAAAAATGGTTTTCTTGGAATGCCTCATTCCATGTCCATTCTCATCATAGCTCAGAAAGAGCTAAACCATGGACATGAGCATTCTTACCATAACGTAAAGAAATGGCCATTCCGATGCTTTACCTCATTTTAAGCAATGATGGGAATCAACAGTAGTGGGGAGCATTCCAATGAAACAGGATTACCGTTAAATATTGATTCTATTTCCACTCCATCGTACAAAACTTAGCCTAGAGAAGATATAGGGCTGGAGAGGAGAGTAAGAATGAATTCTGTATATCTTTCAGGTTTGAAAATGCAGTTACGACTGCCGAGAAAGCGGGGCAGATTGATCCTCGAAGTGTTGAAATTTCTGTGCTTTTGAACAATGTGAGGTTAGTTGCAAGGGCTCGTGCCCGTGGCAATGATCTTTTTAAATCCGAGAGGTTCACTGAAGCTTGTTCTGCATATGGGGAAGGTCTAAGGCTCAGTCCCTCAAACTCCGTTCTTTATTGCAACCGAGCCGCCTGTTGGTACAAGCTTGGGCTATGGGAGCGGTCAGTTGATGACTGTAACCAAGCTTTGCATATCCAACCTAATTACACAAAAGCACTTCTTAGAAGGGCTGCCTCAAACAGCAAGGTATATAATGTCTTGAATCCTTACTTTCCTTCTTTTGCATTTGGTTGACCTAGTATTTCAAATCTATAATATTAATAATGATAATGTGTTGTCTGGATAATTATTTTTTACGATTGTATTCTGTAGCTTGAACGATGGGTTGATGCTGTGAGAGATTATGAGGTTTTGAGAAGGGAGCTTCCAGATGACAATGAAGTTGCTGAGTCTCTATTCCATGCACAAGTTGCATTGAAGAAATCCCGTGGAGAAGAAGTTTCCAATATGAAGTTTGGTGGAGAAGTGGAGGAAGTATTGGGTCTTGATCAGTTCAGGGCAGCAATATCTTCACCTGGTGAGTGAGAGCATTCTCATCTCCAATTTTTCATTCCTCATTGCAGATTCTATCAATTTACAGTCCTTTCAAGGTCCAAACTCTCTTCAGGTGTCTCAGTAGTTCATTTCAGAGCCACATCCAACACACAGTGTGAGCAGATATCTCCATTTGTTGACACTTTATGCGGGCGATACCCATCCATAAATTTTCTCAAGGTAAATGACTTGCAAAACTTGGTCTTTCACCCGTTTTTCCTTTCTGTCAAAATTTGGAAAAGAACTTTCTTTATGTAAATCACTGCCTGTGCTTAATATAGGTTGATATAGAAGGATGCCCGGGGGTCGCAAGCACTGAGAATGTGAGGGTTGTACCAACATTCAAGATTTACAAAAATGGAATTCGGGTGAAGGAAATGATCTGTCCAAGTCATCAAGTGTTGGAATATTCAGTGAGGCATTACAGTTTTTAACACGTGATTTGAACTGTGTGTCTGCTTTATCCGCGCTTTTTTGGTGCATCCTTCCTGCCCGCACCACCAGCTCGATGTATCCTCTTCTTTAGCATTCCTCTCCCTTCTCACCGTACGAGGAGGGCAATTTACTTACCGCATAAACATAGTTTCATAATAATGTCATTAGGAACCGAGGCCTGAAGAACTCAGAGAGATAGCTTAGCTCCCCTTTTGCAGTTTACATTTATTCATTCATTGCTCATATTGCTCTCTGGTTCCATTCTCCAGGCCTCTCTTTTTTTCCTCTTAATTTTCTCAGGACAGCTTGTTTAGTGTATCCCCCATTCAGCCAAGGATTTAAGTACAATTGGCTCTTTTCATTGGAGAGAAGAGAGAGCTAGCTGGTTGGCTGACTTGTAGAGGAGGGATCTGTACATGTATATAAATGCGATGATCTATACAAAATAGTTGGGAGGCATCGAGGGGGAGATAGGATGTCTGGTGGTGAGTTCTCACTGGGGTTATTGAAAGGAAGATGAATATCATATCATGATGTTTATTAATATTGTTATTTCGTTGCCCAACATTTGATCAATAAATATTCTTTCTTTTTTCCTCTTTGTCCACTTCGTCCATTGTATTTTGGTACTGTTCATCAATATTGTTATTCTGATCAACATTCTATCAATAAATAGTCATCCTTTTCATCAGTGTTCTTTCTCTGTATTTGTGAGTTGCTCAGTTTCCCTGAACCGAACCCATGACCATTCATGCTGATGTACACACACCAGCTGGGTACGTTGCACCTTTTGACAGGATGCGTGGAAGCACCGACTCAAGTCTTAGCAGAGGGTGGCACAAGGTACGTGTCCTTACAGGGAAGGGTTGGCTCCGCCTGGGTGGTTGATACAATTCATTAATGTCCGCTTGGTTGGACTTTTATGGGGAGAACAAGGAGCCTTAGCATTTGTCCCCACTAATGTTTGTCTACTTCTATTTTCACCTAATTCAAGACGCTAACCTACACAACACGTGAATCACAGGCGCATTTGAGGTAGTTCTCAAGGATTTAAAGCTAATCCAATTCCAACACTTCAAAAAGGAATTGGAGCCTTATGCTCTTGTAAACTACCCTGTGCTGATCGCGACAAGCCCCTCTTCTCTGTGTGGCTGGCTAATTCGGGACGCTCAAGATACACGAATGGTGTGGGTCCTCAAGGGAAAAAGATGTGTATTTTTTTTTTTAAAAAGGAAGTACGCATTTGGGTACACATAATTTATGTGCATATGCTTTTAAAGCTACATTGTTTTGTTAGAAAAAAATAATATGTACTTGCTTTTAGTAAAATGACATCGTTTTAGGGGTAGATGCATGTAAATTGCGTGCGTTTGAAAGTATATTCACTTTTAACTTAAGAAAAATCTTAAATATCTGAGGACTGGTTTGGTTAGTATAGAGGAGGAGTTTGTCTCATATCCTTGTAAATCACCCCAATACTACTGCCAATGGAAATAAAGTTATTTTGCACCCGCATTTCAAATGCATCTACTTGTTAAAAGGAAGGAAAGTTTCACTTATATATACTTTATATTAAAGGTGCAACTCAACAGGATGTGCGATCTTCTTTGAAGAATGTTTTGATTAAATAATAATGAATAATCATTAAAATCTTATCTTATGACCACTTTAAACATGAAAAGTTAGTGAATGATGTTTATATAGTATTACCTCGAATAAATGGTGGGTTATACGTGATTTAGCATAAAAGGTTCCATGTGTTCACATGGGGGCCTTCAAAACTGTCCTCCCGAACAGTGGATAAGGTGATAAACCCTCAAAACAAAAGGCTCATCTCCTAATCAACGCTAACAAATAAATAAATAAAGGAAAATCACATCCCAAGTTGAGATTGGGGGCCTCCGTTGGCTAACCTGCGCCGGGTGCTGACACCCTAAACCTGTCTCGGTGGTCGCCACCGCAGGCGACGGCGACTCGTGCGCTGTTGCAATAAATACTCCTGTGTCCTCCTTGGCGAGCAGTTTCATTGGATTCTGGAGGTACTCACTGTTCCAATATATATATTTATTAAAAATTTAATCTCACCTCTTTAATATAATATGGCCAAACTGCATTCACCCCTTCTGCTGCTCCTCCAATAATTTATTAGGAGGGAGGGAGGGAATATTGCGCTGACAGTGTAACACCGCCATGTTTGGATAGTAAGATATGATGAAGAGGAGAGAAAATACAGGAAAACATACAAGTGGAAAAATTGACCCCTTTTGTTTTGTTTGACTTGCTACTATTTGCAATGAGAACACACACACAATGATCATATTAAGATCGATAATTTTATACACGTAAAAGATTTTACAATAAAATTATAAAATTTTTATGTAAATAAATTTAGTGAAGGGTGTTTCAGCAAATAACAACTTGTAATTTCATAAAATTTTGACCCGTAAGTCTTCTCTGTGAAATCCTTTGTATCAATAGCATTATTCTATTAAGATTGTGAAAATTTAGGGCACATGTCTTAAAGGATTTCATTTTTCCTGTATGTCCATTAAGTTTAGAACAATGCTATGAATAAAAAAAGATTTCACAATAAAATTATAAAAGGCCTATGTATCATAAATTTATGAGATCACAAGTTATTATCTATTAAAAAGATTCTCTATTAAATTTATGCATCATAAACCTTTTATAATTTTAATATGAAATTCTTTATACTCATACAATTTTTGTTAAGCTTAGCCGCAACATGTCGAATTAAACTAACAACGGCTTAAAAGCATACTATGAGGACCTCACGATCTTTCTTCTCACCGATTACCGAGTATCATTTCATGGGAAACGACAGAAAAGCAGCTGGTGATTTTTATTATTTATTTTTTAATGAAAATAAAGATGCAAAAAACAAAAAAGATGCGCAAAAAAAAAAAAAAAATGTGAACGGCACGCGCTGGTAAACCCTTTCTGTGCGCGTGAAGCTAAGAAGCTGAGAGAAGCACCGAGTAAAAGACAGTGGTGGTGGTGTAATGAGGGTGAGGGAAGGATCCAAGATAGCAACAATTATTAATAAATGAAATCCCACAAAATAAAAAATAATTAATAAATATGAGGGTGGTAGAATTTATATGTTTATTATTATTATTATTATTAGGTTAGCTTGAGAACATTGCAGATGGGTGCAGAGAGAAAGCATGACGTTGGCTTCGGCGGGTGCGTGTGAACGTGGTCGGTGGGTGAATTTGGGGTTATGTGGCGGTGGCGCCGTGGCGTTTTTGGATTTTTAGCTTGGGGGCTGTTTGTGTGGGGCCCTCCACACACACGGAGGAGAAAATATAGCCGTTGGGGGACAAGGTGGGGTCGGGTTGACTGGTCCTCGGGGTGTGTGTCAGAGATCTAAGGCCGTGTTTGGTTTGACGATCCACTTTTTGATCGCCCCTGTTTTTTTGTGTCAGTTCTGAGCCGTTCAACGTCCACTTACTTGTGTCATCATGTGTTAGATTTTAGCACAATGTCGATCTCACGGCATTTCACAACGAAGTTAGAAAACGCGCATGAGAACCTCGTAAGAGTATATTTAATTATTTATTAAAATATTATTTACTGTAAAATGTTCAAAAAATTATTTTAAAATTTATTAGTTTACATTTTCTCTTTTTCTTTTAATTTGATTCAAGGGTGATGAAAAGAGGTTAGATATATATATATATAATTTCACCATCGGAGGGATTTTCTATAAAACTTTCTTTGTTTATGAGTAATGAGAATGAAAGCTGTTAGACTACAATTATGATAGGAGTATCCCAGTCAACAAAAAAATCACTTAAAAATGATTATCTCATGACCATTAAGAATGACCGGAAGCTATTTCGAATCACACGTTTCTTTTTCGATGTATGAATGACCGGAAATTATTTCGAATCACACGTTTCTTTTTCGATGTCCGGAAGTTATTTCGAATCATACGTTTCTTTTTCGATGTATGAATGACCGGAAGTTATTTCGAATCACACGTTTCTTTTTCGATGCATGAATTTTAGCCGTAAGCTTAGCTGTGGGGATCTGATCAATTGCACTAGATAAGGGTAGCGCACATCTACTTCATTCAATAAGTTAAATAAATTTTCTTCTTTTTTGGACGAATGGTGTGTTAATAAGACAAACCCTAATGCACTTATGGACAAACAAATACTTATCAAGAAATCAGGCAAGATTCTCTCCCATCTTCGCTCCATTTCTCTCCAAGGTAGATTCTGAATATCTTTAACCGAAGGTTCAAATTAACATACAGAGTTGCATAGGAAAATTTGATTTTCATGAAATTTATAAGTACAAAACTTACTAAACGTTAGCATTGAAAACTCGTTACAGTTTTTATAAACCCTTAATTTGGCTAATTTTCAACGTTATAAAACATTTTGCAACTTGTTTTAATTCAATATCACAGACTCGATCGCAATTGGGTTCCCGAAATCGGGTTCACGAAATCAAAGACCGACACTCTGCATACACAACAGGAAGACCACTTCCCCTGCGGCCACACTACAACAGGAGATTACTCAATAGAGAAGGGAAAAAAGAAAAAAAAAAAAGAAAAAAAGGAAAAAACTAACTTCATGAATAGGGAAAAGAACAAGGATCATATACAATCTACCTAATAAACTACAGACTTGGATTTTGGCCTCAGATATCCACTGTGCACAAATGTACAAATTTCCATGTGAATAAGCAATAATACAATGACTAGAATGAATCAAAACAAGGGGTTTGGGTCAGACTAGTGTCATAGATGCCTTGAAACAAATAATTGGAAAGCCATACACCAGAGAAAATGGATCACGACCTCTTTTTTAATTTTTTTTTTTTATCAAGCACTTTTCATTTTCTTGGATAGATGACCAAGCAATGCCAAATTTGAAATACAACAGTGATCTTTTTTCAACAAATTATACAATTCCAGGAACTTACTTTCAGTGCAGGAGAAACAATTAGGGGGACTGTTCAAACTTCATCTCTCTTTTTCCATCCGAAAGGATTGGTCACTAACATACAGCGCATAAATGTTATTTGGAAGGGGGCCGATTTTCCATCATTCACCACTCATCACGCACCACTCGCATACAGTCGGGTCCATTCCTTCGCTGCAAGGCACAAGAAGAAAGTCCACCAATTAAAAGAGAGACAACAACAGAATCCTTCCGACGATTGCTAAATAAATGACTAAGCTGTTAGATCACAATGCTCAATTGTAAAGTTTCTACCCGCATCTACACGAATAATAACAACAATAATAATAAATCAGCTCACCAGTTTCCACAGCCTCGGCCTCATTCGCTTTCCAATGCTTAGCAATGTTCTCAGAAAGTGGATCATCCGGGTTAGGGGCACTCAGCAAGGCTTGAATACTGGTAAATTCACATCAGTTTACATAAGCAATTTATCAATAATAAATGAGCCAGCAAAGCAGGCAGGGGGTTTTATTTCGAGCCTTCAATTATGATTTAATGAGATTCCTACTCTTCACAAGAGCGTCTGCCACGCCCTTCCACTAAACTTAGGGCAGACCTGTGCGCACGGGCCTGCTTTGCAAGGGTTGGGCAAGGGGATGGGGAGGTTGCATAAGTTTTAGTTTTACTAATGTTTGGTTTAAAATTTGAGTTTTCCGATTTCTGCATAAGAAAAAAATGCCAGCCAACCTAATTTTGCCATAAAAGAACCCAGTTTCAGACAAGTATGATCACTCCTAACTTATATGATATAATTACCAAAAAAGGCTAAGTTACCTCAGAAGTACAGTGCGTATCTGAAGAGCAGGGCTCCATTTGTCTTTCAGAATATCCAGGCATATCCTTCCGAGCTACATGGGGAGGGAAATAGGCAATAAACATTAAGTTTGAGTACAAAAGGTCGAACAAAACAGCACAACCAAGCAGCCAGCAGTACCTTATCGATGTTGGGATGATAAATTTTGGTGAGGAACCGAACCTATTATATGGAAAATATGAAAGAAAGATTATGCAATGCAGGTAACGTAATTTCAGGAAATCAAGGACAACTTAACCTATAGATCACATTAACAGAAACTCTGCTGAAGAAGAATGAAACACAGGAGTTGACCAAGAGTAGTCCTGAGTTATGAAGTAAATTCTATTTCATAATGTGCCAATAAGATATCCACGTAACGTGTGCCTCTTGCTTTGATTGACGGGGCCTATTATGGACTTTTCATCCGAAGAGAAGCCCCCAGCTTCCAACGCTCCAATCTTTAATTCATGCTGGTCTGGGCCAGGGGGTGTGCCAAACAACCCCAAGCAGTAGTTTCCAATGCCGCAGGTGGGATTGTATGACTAACAATTTGAATCATACGATTCAATTTAATTCATCCCTAAAACAATTCCCATTACAAGGTTGACTCGCCTTTTTTTTTAATCATGAATCATTCATTCATGATTCGGCTCATCAAATCTGAATTTTCAATGTTCCCTTCTGAAGCTATTCAATAACATTCCAAAGAGGGCCTAAATGCAGGGGTTACCAAATAGTTGAATATATATATATTTATGGAATATATTAGGGATGCCAATCCAGGAGAAGAAGTATTACAAAGCTCGGATCTCAATCAGGTCTACACAATCTACAATATTATCGAAATTACAAGAAAAGCAAGATCTCTTTATAATGCTGGAAGGAGATTTGGAGTGTTAGCTGTTAATATAATGAAATATGGCCTAACTACAGAAAAAAATAGTTAGAAGGGAAAGGCATATTAGTTCAATGACAAAAAAGTAAAAAATGGAAAGGCTACTGCGCAAAGTTTCCTCCAGTAATATGAGTTACCACTCCTTGATCACTTTATATTACCCCAAATGTCTAACTGCACTCTCTCTCTCTCCCTCCCTCCCTCCCTCCATCAATTTTTCCCTCTTGCATCTTATCTTCAAGTTTTTTTTTTCCTTTTTTTTTTTTGGAAAAAAATACACTGAAGAAAGTTCCAGGACTGTTTTCACTATATATGATTTCTCCATTTTAGATATTACACTACAAAGGCTAGTATTGTATTTATCGATCTAATTGGCAACTCAACCTTTCAATTCAATTCACAAGTCAGAAAAAATCATCATTTTGGTACACTATTTGCAACCATGTACAGCATGATGCACTTTTTAAAATAAAATCATCTGCATTACAACTTAAGGGACAAACTCCAGCAGAACAATATTCAAAAAGATAAGATGGGAAAGTAGGTAAGCCGTAATACAAATAAAATGGCCCCAAACTGAAGTACCTTGGGAGCAGCCATTGGATATTCTTCAGGCAAAAATAACTCCAACTTGAAAACCCCTCCTAGAGAGACATTAAACACAAGAACGAATGTCATTACATATTTTAAATTTCCTTATCTAATGAAATCATTTAAGTAAGTTTAAAAAACCATTACTCAAATGTTTTCAAACCCAATGATACATGAAGACAAGAAAGAATATCGAATCAAGCAATTGTACAGCACTTTCAATTGCTCAAATCAACCACTTAAATAAATATTAAACTCTCATTAATTGATGATGGCATAGATTTAGCAAAGAAGCAGATATAGTTGCACATTAAGCACGAAGGTTCGCTCATCAAGGAACATTTGTAGCAGAATATCCCACAAGCCTAAAAAATGATTTAGTAACCAAATGTAATTTCATTATCCCAGCTTGACTCAAAAACTATAATGCAGCACAACAAGTTCCAGAATGCTCCACACCATTATGGAGTAAATTAACATGAGACCCAAATAAATCCAACATCATATTAATCTCATTTCTGGTGCTAATGGCCAGCATCCCCCAGGGAAAAGGTAAGCAATACCTAGATATGAATATTGAAAACAGAATTTTAACCCCTGCGAACCAAAATCCAACATAGCCAAAACATTCCCTTCTGGCTGCTCACTTTACTTATTTATTGTTTTTATTTTTATTTACCCAGATATACTTGTTATGACATTTCCTGGGCCTCTTGGTTCTATAAGACCAAGAGGATATCTAGTTCAAACATTAAAAAAATTAAAAAAGATTCCCACCAAAACAGAACAAGAAATTCAATAAATAACTGTGCATTAGAGAAGGATATTGCAACATAAAAACTAATCACCTTCATACGGAGACTGTGTTGGGCCCAGGATCATAACATTAAAATATCGCATGTTATCCTCAGAAGGCGAAGCACTGATTCCAGGAGCTGCACCCAACAATCAAAATACAAAATAGTTTCATAACCCAACTTGACAACACAGTTACAAACATAATACAACCCCACTTAGCAATAAAATTACAAACATAAACTTAGATGTTTAAACAACAGTTTCAAAAGCCAATTTTAAACATTAGCTATTCCAACTTAGGCCTGTCAATGGCTTGGGTCTAAACCCAGACCCAACCCGTCCTAGACCCATTTAATTGGGTTAGGTCTATTATATGTGGGTCCAAACCCAGACCCATTTATAAATTATATAAGGATCGGCTCTAGTGAAACCCATATACATGACCTTGGACCCATTTAGATTAAAAAGAAAAACCCTATATGGTGCAATCACCATTATTTTTTGTTTCTGTGAAGACAAAAGTATAATAACAATTTCCATTCAAGTGAAATGAGTTATTTGGGTTATTTATATTTGCATTCTCTTTTGCTTTTTAATAATGAATTTTTTTTTATTTAATAAAGAACATGATCCTCCATTTGCAATTAAGACTTTAGTCCTCATTTGCAATGCTTCTTGTGATTTGGAATCGTACCAACTTGAGTTAATAAAAATTCATTGATATAAGTCATCTAATTTAATATAAGATAGAAAGCTAATTGGAACATAATTTTATTTATATTATGGTTTTTTATCTAATATTACAGTCCTCTATCCATTGATACATTGTTTGGAAGATTTTAAAATAGTGTAGAAGGTGCCGAGCACATCTCCACAATATAAACTACAGAAAAAGAAAATAGGATAAAGATTGAAGAAATATTAAAGTAAAATTTAAGTATTGTAAATGGGTTTAAGGTAGACCCGTTTACCCAATGGTTTTAGCGGGTTGTGGTTTGATTTCAGTTTTTGGACTTGCTATTTAAACGGGTTGGATCTAAACCCACAAAAAGATTGATGGGTCAAGAACGGGTTTGGGTAAATCGGACCCAAACCCAACCCACTGACAGCCCAATTCCAACCCATACTTATGAAAAAAATGAATATGCAACATTCAATAGTCAATGATCTATAAGCATAAACACACAAATACAAGGATTCAAAGCATTGACCTTGCCCAGCATAAGGCTTAGCATACATGAGCAAATTTAAACCCTATAATATGAAGATTGAGGCCAATGGAGACCATTTGTTATTTGCGACATCAAATATGCATGTTGTTTCCACCTTGTATCCAAGTCAGCACCTTTGGGGTAACAATCAATACACAAACCATGCATACACCTGCTAGTTAAACCCAATTCGAAATTATTCTCTGATAGTTTAACGTTCACTTCACAACCCAGAGTCATTAAAAATCTTGCCAAGGGTGTGAAAGACACTTCCGTTTTTTCTTGTGTTTTTTTAATCTTTGGAGCTGATGAACAAGACATTAAACATATACCGCCAAAAAAAAAAAAAAACACAAGACATTAATCATCAAACTCGATAGGTCCAACTTAAATCCCACTCCAACAGCAGTTTCCGGCACAACAATAACTTCAAAACGGGCCTAACTAATGGTCTAAATTGTACTAATTTCAACAGATCTGGAAAGGAATTGGAAAACGCCCAAGTAAATGCGAATCAACCAAAACAACTCTCTTCAATTACGAAATTTATAGCGCATGGTTAAGTTCAATACCTGGTTCGCTGAGAAGACGCTGAGTCTCCTGAACGATCACAAAAGCAACGCCGTCAGCAGCTCAAAAGATCAAAATCAAAGCAAAGAAAAGGAGAAAAAGAAAAGAAAAAAAACATCAAAACCCTGGAGCGAAGGCGATGACGACGAAAACGAAACATCAATCACAAAGACCAATATAAGGATCGGAAGAACAAGGAGAAGAGGGAGATGGAGACGCACCTTGATGATTCTCCGAGGAAGGTTGCTGTTCGCCATGGAAGAAGATGGATTAGGAAAAACGCGAGATGTGGTCTGAAAGTAAAGGGGAGAGAGAGAGGGAGAGAGAGAGAGCAAGAGAAATGGTTGAGACCTTTCTCTCACTACGGAGCTAAAAGCAAAATGGTTTCGATTCAATGGACGAATGAAACTCTGAAAAGGGTTTTATTCCCAAACCATATTATTATTATTATTATTATAATTTGCTTTTTTGTGATCTTCACGATTCAGGCGCCCGGTCGTGAACTCAACTAGGAATTTTAATTTTAAGATTTAAAACTCCAACAAAAAAAAAAGAAGAAAAGAAAATGCCAGAGCACTTAAAATTGAATAATAATTCATACTTTACTAATTTTGCCTCCCAATTTTCGATTAATTCATACTTTATTTTTTCCCTCGTTTTGGACCGTTTGTTTCAGAATTAGAGGCTATTTCTAACTGTGCTGTCATTTTTTCCCCTGAAGGAAAAAATAATAAAATTTATGTCGACACGAGCCATCAACTCTTCAATAGTGACAACATTTTGTGTCGATATGATCTTTCTTATGGGTCAGCAAGCACACATTCATGCACTTACAAGAATCGCAATATGATAGTTAAGCTGTGTCTCACGCATCAAAAATGTAATGGCTGTACAGATTGCATAGCGTCTATTTATCAACTCAATCCCCTTGTACTATTCTAATTTATTGTAATTTTGCATGCCTAGACACCTCAGCAATCTTAGTAAGTGTTCCGCGAGTGTATTATTGTTGGGTTTCAAACGCCATTTCTAAAACCCTATATGCATATTTCGATCCGATTTATATGCTCCATCTTCTGATGCTATGTTCAATATCAATATCCTCGATAGTAAGTATCGATCGGCTCAACGCACCAACTAACAAGAACCTTAAATCCATATCGGTCCACACGTTAGCTAGATCCAAATCGTAGATGTCCAAGTTCGTATAATTCGTCATAGTTTCAACTAAGCGAGGCTTGCCCGTGTCCGGAGGAATGTATAATAGGTAGCCGCGCTTCCATTCCCAATTCTCCTATAGCAATCCTTCCTCTTAATGAAATTTTCCAATTCCTCCACTAAGGCATTCTTGATTTGTGAGTCCTTACCAACTTCTATGATTAACTGTGTGGAGCTTCGCTACTTTGCTTCCCTCTTTAATAGCTTTATATGTCTCTGCAGTGTATGGAATGTACATATTGAGCAACTTCACTGTGTCTCTCATGCAAAGTTGGCTCACAGGACCAGACTTCTGATCGCGGGGGGGCGCTATAATCTCCTTGAGGTTTATAGCCAGACGACTCCAATTGTGTGCGGAAGTCTCCACCTTACATGAACATTTTCAAATTTAGCATCTGGTTCTCGGCCTTGCCCAGTTTAATTCTTTGAGTTGACAGGGTGAGTTTGGTGCCCAAGAAGGCGTGAACGGCCTCAAAAACTTGGCTTGGATGTAGCCCTTGAAAGTCTTCGATGACCATGGTGGGTTGAGAGGGTGCGAGTGAAGGTAGCCAACACGCAGCCTTGAATTTGTTCGTATTTTTCTTCGAACGGTCACCAACCCACTTGCTGCAAAATTCCACATTATTCTACATTCACCCCAGCATCTAATAAATTCAAACTATTCACACACAGAAAATTATCAACCTCTTTCACTTAAGAATGGTTCAGTCAAAGAATTGATCCTGCAACCTTTACTGTAGTTTAAACAAAGGTTTGATCTTTGACGTGCCTCATTTTCCAGTTTTTTAAGCTTTGTTTAAATTTGAAATAGAACAACCTTCATCACAACATCCTCCAGTCTAAGATATTCCTCCACTTCCTACCTTTCCAGATTGAGACGCAAAAGGAAAAAGCAGTCGGACAATATTTGGAATCGTGAGACCATCACGAAAGCAGTCAAAATAATGAAGAACAATCACAACTGCTGCCGCCAAAAAGTTGTTCGATATTCAGTGAAGTACATGTCGAGTTATGCTTTGTCAAGGTTCAGACAAGTTAGAGATAGCAGATGGAATTGTTGCACATCATTTTGGTATTCTTTTCAGCAATTTGTACATGCCAAAAACATTCTTTGCCTGCCAGAGGTAAGGAATGAAAAATGACCTGTACAAGGGAGGTGAGAGCTCTCTGTCCAGGTAAGGCAATGCTGCAACAATCTGAAAACCCCCAAATGTTAGAACTCAGAGAGAAAGAGAGAGAGAAAGAGAGAGAGGAGAGAGGAGAGAGGGATACCTCCCACGTGGATAAGTTGCTACCCCGTGTAGGGTGAGGCCGTTTAAGCTGCAATTCAACAAGGAAAGTACATTCTTCGAGATCCCGCAGCTGTAAAATTAATTCCGGAGTGAGTCTCAGTGGATTGCATACTTTAAAATTGGGAGAAAGGAAGTTTATATGAATACTAAGGAGAAAAATATGAGAAGCAGCTAAACTACATATTGGTCATCTGAAGCCATATTCTTGTCGTTGAAATAAGGTGGTGCTGCTGACGTCCCGCCCAATGATGAATTGAATGGAAATGGAAGAAGCCCTCGGAACCCATCATCAATCCATCGAACTTCACCTATGTAATCAGGGACAAAAAATGACGATGGGAAACGATGCCATTCACTTCCAACGCAAACCACAGACCCTGCATCACAAAAAATATCCCACTCAAAATTGGATGATCTATTTCTAAAAGAAAAAGCACATACATAGGATGCATCTATTCTCTAAAATCTTAAAACATTATTGCAGTAACTGTGAAACTTATAAAAGAAAAGAACATAAATTAGGTTTTAAATGGTGACAGCAAACAAAGGAGGTAGAAGGAATTATAGGTTATAATAACTTGTAGGAGGTTCCCAAATGAAAAAATAGATTGAGAGAGGAACAGAATTGAGAGACGAACATTGGGGACACACTTTTCGATAGCATGCAATTTGAAAAGGAAAATTAATCATAAATAATTTATGAAGCCAATGGCATGAGAAAGTCAACATATCTAAAGAACAATTCTCACAAACGAAGCAAGTGAACGTTGCCATCTGCACGCTAACTGAAAATTATGGAGAACTCTGAACAGAAGTAAAAAAATTAAAATGACACATTATATCACTCCATTGGCAATACAACAAAGTGTGTAGTTCTATGAAATGCATAAAGCATTTAGGTAAAGTAAGTGCAAAGTGATGAAGTAGACATTGCATCCTCTAGTGTCTCAGCATGAGCCAAAGCAACAGCAGATACAATTGTTCACCTATTCCTGCATCTTCATGGTGCTCTAAATGCTCATAAATTCTCATAGGGGCAGAGTAACCATTAATCAGAGAAAATGTCCGAGCATGCGAAGTCCATAAAATAAGGCCAAGAAACACAGGTCTAAGAAATTTGGCAACCTGCAATGGGTGATGAAAAAGTGAGACCTTGATCAATTAAATCACAATGAGCAGAGAACAACCATAGGAATAAGAAAAACTCACCATCACCAACAGAGAATTGGAATTAGGATTATAATTGTCTCGGAAAAGATCAGGAAAGCTCTCAATCACAGCTGATGCAGCAACACAAATAAGCGGGTATATAGGATATAGAAACCTGCCATGGTTGTGGAGGAGAACAAAAGCAAAAGAAAAACCAAAAAGGAAAAAAAAAGGCATTATTTACACCATGAATGTAAACTAATTTACAGAGGCACCAGATCCCTAGAATTCAAGCACAAAGCAGAAATAGGACCGAAACTGGGAGAAGGGATTTGTCCCTACTTGGAAGTTCTATGGTTTAAGGGGCCTAAATGAATGAAAATTCTAATAAATTGAGTTGAAGCCAACAGCTTGACATCCATTCAATCCTAATTTACATTAATAACAGGGTGGATGTGGACCCCAAACAAGGCTTCCTGCTTCTTGAGGGTTTCAGCATGATCCGAACTTTCACGATAAAAATAAATAAGGCCTATCAAAGTCATAATCAACACACAGACATTGCTTGTATCAGTAGGAAATGAATTCAGACCTTTCTTCTTTGTGTGGCTGCAAAGACATAAATCCCAGCCAAATGTAGATAGGCGAAACCACAACCAACAGGTCTGGAGTGTATCTCTTCTTTGCAATTGGCAGAATGATCAGAAATAACAACGCAAAAATAAAACTGAAGTTGAAATTGTTAAATCCATTCTTTAGATAGTAAAATGGCCCTTCAGTCCCATACAGGTGACTCTCACCACCTCCTAAGACATTATATAGCAATAAATTTAAAACAGACGAAGTCCACCTTCTGTAGTAATAGTTGTCAATAAGAAGTGAGAGTATCTGCAGAAATAATACACAATGCACCGTTTAACAACACAAATAACATAATATATTTATAACACCTAGTGATAAGGTACAGGCATCAGATCAATAGGAACAAAAGTATAGCTAAACTTACAAGAAGGGCAGTGGAAGTGACAGCTCCTGAAACAAATGCACCTCTAAATCTTCTAACTAAAGAGTAAAATGTGACAGGTAAAAAAGCCAAGATTGAGAATGGCCAGCCTAGCACAACTCCAGCTGCTGCAATCGAAACAGCCATAGCAGGTTTCTCGAGAAGGAATAATCCAGCTGAGAGACTGATAGCATACATGGAGAAAGAGCTCGGTAAAAAACCTGGCAGTGAAATAAAAAACTGGAGATGAAGGAAATCTGCCAGCTACAAAATATTGCAAGCATTTCTAACTAAAGCATAAATCAATTGAAACTTCACACTATTGGCTTATTGACAGGACAGGACCCAACATTACTGTTACATAAAAATGAAGTGCATAACTAAAAACACTGTTACAAATTGATGAAGGCCTACTCACTTGTGCTGGCGAAAAAACAACCACTTGTTAGGCATAGCATTGCAAGAGCATAAGAAGCCAGGCGTTTTCCATACTTCCTGGAAAGGCCCACTACCAGGACACTATCGGCAATTACAGATAGAAGACCAAGAAACAGCCTTACTGCAAAAAATACCCTGACCTAGAACATCAAAGATACAGGTTTAAGGAACAGCAATGCAACATAAAATTAAAATAATACAATATTAACTTATCACGAGAATATGTCATATACCAAAGGCATGTAAACAACTTACTTTTTCCTCATCGAACAACCAGGAGGCAGGTTTACCTACTAGCTCATGAAAGACAATGTATAGATATGACCGAAGAGCAAACTGGGAGCTGCAAGAGGCACACAAAGAAAAAATAATTAGTTTGGGTAAAGATTTATATTAAATTCAAAAAATTCTTATAAGATGATTCGAGGCGAGGTGGTGAATAAAGAAAAGCAGATTGAAAAAAATCCAAGCATGGCTTGGAAGAGAATGTATGCTCTGTAGAAAAGTCCAAACCTCTATCAACCTCCTCATCCCTCTTCCCACTCTTCTCTAATTATATTCATAACTGCTGTATGAAATTTTATGTTTGGTGTTCATTAAATCTTGACTTCCTGAGTTGTACACTCCAAGTGTTCATTAAAAGCTCCCAACCAGACCAGAAGACTATTCACCACCATTCTATTTCCGAATAGATCCTACAGACCTCATTACGCAAAAGAAAGTTATGCATCAAAAACAGAACACCTCCTTGAGAGATGATTAGGTACTAGATATGTGAAACTAAGCTGTTTTGGCTCTTACATTTTCTTTTAGAAGCTGCATTTGGTCTCATAAACTGACACACGCATACACATACAAAGAAGAAGAACGGACCAATTAAACAACAAAAGTTTAAATTTCAAATTTCACTACCCATGATCCGCTAAATTCACCGAGAAATTCAACAAAACACTGGAGAATCACACTAAAAGAAGCCCAATTATATACAAACATGAATATGATTATGGAGAACGCAATAAACAAAGAAACACAAAGGATTGCATACGTGAATAAAAACATAGCGAGAGAAAGAGATGGAGAGGTGCCTGTACTCCCAAGTCTGGAAGCCAGATTTGTAGAGGAGGAAATGGAGAGGCTCCCAGTAATTGAAGACCTCATCGCAGTCGTGGATGATGTTGGAGGTGGCGCTCATGTACCTCAGCAACCCTAGCGCCATGAACGGAAGGAACCACCTTAAACCCTTGTCTTCCTCTTCTCCGCCTGATCTCGCCGGTTTCTCCTCCTTCGTGTACCGCTGCACCGACTGCGGCACCGGCGACGGCGCAAGATCGGACGCCACAGTGCGCCTCTGCCTCGTCGATAGAGCCATGCCCCTCTCTCTCTCTCAACGGTATAACCCTGAAGTGTGATACCTTCGCTGCCAAGTCGAGACGACACTGAGAACTCTTCAGATTTCAATTCGGGTCTGGTCGGGTTGCAGACCCGTCAACCTTGAGCCGGGGCTAAATAAAGTGGTTATTTTCAGAACTAATTTGAAAGTAAATGATATGGAATTATTTTTATAGATCATGATTTCTTATTCTACTCTTCATTTTGTTTTATAATTATTCCAAGTATCATTTAAAGATAAAAAAAGGGTTTTTCATTTCACCAAAAAAAAAAAAGTGAAATATTGCTTCAACAGCCTTTCTTCAGATCAGAATATATTTTCTGGCAAATCATCTTGTGTTTGCTTCATCCGCAAGAAACATCTCTAGCCAGATTTTGTTCCTTTCTTGGTTGGTAAGATTACTCTAAAAAGAAGCACCGCCACACATGAAAACTGTCAGTTTTGGATGAAAAATCACGCACGAAAAACCTTTCAAGAGAGCGTGTGAAAAATCTCTATATCGTTACTTCACTTATTGAATCAAAAGATTTTTCTCTTTTTTTAAAAAAAAAACATGTTCACCATAGAAGATCAAATTGGTCACTTTTAAGAACTCAAGAGATCAAATTAAACACTTCCAAACATTAAAAACTCAATTGAAGCTTTAATTCAAACTTTGGAGATCAAAATATAATTGTCATTATAAAGATTCATGAATAAGGACAAGCATTTAAGTTCTCGTTATAATTAGATTGGACTCGGCTTTCTTTATTTTAGGTGGTTAGTCTCGATGTTTTCTTCTTCTTCTTCTTTTCCTCTTCTAAGAAAAATAAATGAAAAAGAATATTTAATATTTCTAGCACCACCTCAACGATTTCGACGAATCACTATAAATCCAGCTAAACCTTTTCTGCCCCTTTAATTAGATGGAATGATTCGATCAGTCTCATGATTTCTTAAAGTCTTAAGAACAATGCTATAAATACAAAAGATATCAAAATAACAATCATTAAATTTATGGCACATCAATTTTTTTTATTATATTGAAGTCTTAAAACGTTTGCTCTATGGGCTTATGATCCAACTGAGTTAAAAATAAAATAAAAATTAAAAAAAAAGGTTGGTCGAAGCACAATGGAGGCCGAGACATGGACCTGACCCATATCCGCCCCTGACCATTCCCTTCAGCCGATCCCAACCGACCCTCAAGTGGTCGTTTAGGATTCTAATTAACGATCTTAACCCAAGGAAATGGGATGATTATGGAAACAAGTACGTGCGGATGACAAGGATTCATGAAAAATGAAAAAAAAAAAAAAAAAGATGAGATGAGATAATCATCAATAATCAAGTCCATTCAACTTGTTGACCCAGAACACTCATCTCCAATACAAGGGATCCCTAGGTAACGCTTCTAGTGCATAACTAGTAAGAGAGGAACAACAGAGGGGAGGGGGGAGGAAAATAATACAGAAAACAAAAAAGGAAAGAAGCAGGGTTCAGCCAGTGTTTTGCATTCCAGCAGCAATACCCTTCATGGTCAAAATGAGGGTGTCCTCCAGCCCAGGTGCGTACTCGCTGGTCGGGTTCAGCTTCACCAGTTCATCCGCAGGTTTGCTTGGCTCTGCCATCTCCTTCGAGATGTGCGGCCTCACATTCACGTTGTAGTCAGGGTCGCGGATCCGTTTTAGCGTGTAGGCTTGACACACATTCAGGGTAGTGATGTATGAGTCTCGCAGGCGCAGCCTCTGCCGCAAGTAGGGGTTCCCATCAAGAAGATCTCTATGCCCAGCAATCTTACAATGCAGGGAAAAATAATCAAATTTATAATTTATCAAACCTGGTCAGAGCTACTCTCTCTCTCTCTCTCTCTCTCTCTCTCTCTCTCTCTCTCTATATATATATATATATATATATTCGTTCATATACTAGCAGCTGGTAAATTTTGAGCATCACCGAAAATAGTCAAAATTTTGCCAACAAAGAAATAAATAAAAAGAAAACAGTTTTGAACGTTGTATGGATGATATCGCTTCTCTATGTATGACACCAATTCTGCATTCTGCATTATAAGAGCTCCTTGTAGCCTCTAAATGCAGTTGGTGATGAGATAGAATTATAACGAAATATCTATTTAAAGAAAATAATAGCAGAAAGTCAACAACGTACCTGGAGGAGGAAGTCCTTAGTTTCTTCATAGTTGGCCCTCAACCGCTCACCAAAAGGCCACAGTTCTTCTGACACGAGTAGTTTGTCATACAAAGCAGCGATGCCGGGGTCTCCCTTGGCGAACACCATCTCGACCAAATCTATAGTGACCCTAAAGAAAGGCCACTTATTATACATCTCCTGCAAGCGTTTGGAGATTCTTAGCGTCCTTCTCAGCAACATGCTTGAAAGCAGCCCCAAAACCAAGCCAAACGGGGAGATGGAACCTCGTTTGCGTCCATGCAAAAATCCAGGGAATTGCGCGCAGTGATTCGATGCCACCACTTGGCTTTCGTTTTGATGGACGACTCCCGATGTTCATCCGGCCGTACTCCAACTCTGGCGTAGCCTGTAATCATTAGAGAAAATGGTCAACAGTATGTTGTTTCTGGCCTAGCAAAAAGAAAATGGTCCATGGCATGTTTGGTTCGTGAAATGAATAATCATTCCATGGAAATAGAAAAGGTAAAAGGAATAGCTACCAATATGCGTCATATGAGTTTTTTTTTTTTTTTTTTACTAGGCTGGTGTAAGGGCTTACATAGGAATTGCTACTCCAATCTCTAAAAGGTGAACCAAACAAGGTAAAAGTTATTCCATAGGAATGGACAAGGAATGGAATAGCAATTAGTACGAAGCAAATATGACGTAAATATCAATCTAAAGGGTAAAAATATAATTGTCCCATCAATCTTTACCAGGCGGAAATACTCGACAAAACGGGGTTCCTTGAAAACAATGGAACGATATGCTTCTGTAGACACAACAGCCATCTCATCCATAAGTGCGCGCCAATCTGGCTTTGGTGAGACTGGGGGATGCATTCCATGCTCGAGGGTCGCAGCTGTGAAACGCTGAAGAGTTCTAAAGCACAAATGCTCCTCTCCAAAAGATTGCTCAATAACTTCACCTTGAACTGTAACCCGCAGTGAACCGTGAATCGTTTCTGGTGGTTGAGACAATATAGCAAGATGAGTGGGCCCACCCCCTCTCCCAACAGTCCCACCTCGACCGTGGAACATTGTCAGCTTCACGCCAAATTGCTTAGCAACTTTTATAAGCTCCTCTTGAGCTTTATACAGTTGCCAGGCTGCTGAGAATCGCCCGGCATCTTTCCCCGAGTCTGAGTACCCGATCATAACTTCTTGCTTTCCATTGATTCGGTCTTTGTACCAATCTATAGAGAATAAACGAGCAATGGCTGCAGGGGCAGCCTCTAGATCCGCGAGCTTCTCAAACAGTGGAACAACTCTCAATGGCTGCTTCACGTGGCATTCACGTTGTAGAAGCTCAACTGCAAGCACATCAGACGTTGCAGTGGCCATTGAGATAATATAAGCCCCGAAGCTGTCATGTGGGAGCTCAGCTATGACGTGGAGTGTGTCCAAAACATCAGCAATTTCTTCAGTTTTTGGGAGATCAGGACCAAAAAGTGGGCGTTTCCCACGAAGCTCAGTTAAAAGCCATTCCTGTCTTTGATCTTCAGACCATTCTCGGTAAGAGCCAATTTCTAAGTGCTTAGTGATTGCATCAAGGACATCAGTGTGACGGTCTGACTCTTGCCTAATATCGAGTCTCACAAGAGAGAGCCCAAAGGTGGAAACTTGCCGCAGGAAATCGAGAAGGGTTCCATCAGCAATTGGCTGGTCACCACATGCACAGAGAGATCGATAGCAGAGTTCTAGGGGTTCCAAGAACTGAAAAAATGATAGAACCTGATCAGTGCATAACCAGATGAAAGAAGATGAATGATGCAAAAATAATTGGATAGATATGTAAGTTGCTCTCTCTCTCTTTTCAATCTTTTCTGCAGTCAGAGAGAATATCATCTCCAAATTAATGTAACATAAGATCTCTCTAATAGGGAAAAAATGATAGAAGCTGTGCAACAAGGAAAATACCAGCTCAACATTTGTATAAGCTGCCTCCTCTGGTATGTCAGAGATTCCATGTGCTAGTAACTGACGAGACCGTTCACGTGTATTATACAGTTTATCCCTCACATCACCAAGGATAACACGGTAGGGTTCATTTGGAGGAACTTGTTTCCAGAACTCTGCATAAACAAATGCACATATGCAATTTTGCATCATCATAAAAAAATTCCAACAAAGGGAAGAACAAAAAGAAAAGAAAAAAAAAAGAATGAGGAACTAAAGATTGACTTGGTGAGCAGAATAAGCATCATTTTGCTCACACAGACAGTTACATAGTTTTAAGGAAAATCAATCATTTGGAAATCGAGTTAATGCATGTAGTTTAGGCATGCCGTCTTTGAATGCCAACTCTAATATAATTATGTTTTCTCGTCCTGAACAAAGTATTGCTTGAAGATAGTAATTGGTGACTAATACATTACAGCTATTCTAAAATGTTGACCTAGTGCTTTTCACCAGCAATATTTTCGTGTTTTACTTCTGTCATTTTTCTGAGGATAGTTTGTGTAATTTTGACAAACAATGAAGCATGGGTTTTGATAGCATTTATTAAATCGCAAAACAGATATTGGATGGAATTGTCAACACCAAGTTTCGTGCTGACAGTACAGATGTAATGCAAGTAGGAACATTGAACACATTCATACGCTAAGTACATACCTATGTAGTGTTTTGCGTCTTTCTTTGTGGATCTATGGAGTTCAACAGCACAAACACGGAGTTCATCACTGCTGCGCCACATAGACAACTGCCAAGAATGCCAAGAAAGTCCAACACAGGATTAGCATACACAAAGGCAAAGACCAAAAAAATACATGAACAATACCCTCTTGACTGAGGCGATGAGGCTCCTAAGATAAATTGCAGAAGTTATTTATACATAGAATTAGGTATTTAGTACCTCAAACATAAGATCCTCTATTTGGGAATAGTACATGTTTGCAGCCATCATTCTAGCCAGTAAGCAGACATCCCTCGTGACCTCAGGGGTTACCCTTGGATTGCCTACATTTACCAAACATTCTCGAGTGAGATAAACGCATTCAGCATATTTGAAGAGACCCCAACCACAAAGCATTCATGCAATCTATTCACCAGAGTTCTGCTCTAAATACTTCCACAAAATAATGGTCTAGGGCCTTTTGCAAAACAAATGATTTGAGAGAGAGAGAGAGAGAGAGAGAGAGACTTTTTGCTAATTTCTTTTCTTAAGTGAGATGTAGGCACTCAGCATATTTAAAGGGAAGCCAATAATGCGGTAGATATGCAATGTATTCTACAAAGACTCCTGCTCTTAAGGTGCTATCAAATAATGGTATACTCCCACTGAAATAGGCCTTTGGTGGATGGGCAACAAAGACTCCTGCTCTTAAGGTGCTACCAAATAATGGTATACTCCCACTGAAATAGGCCTTTGGTGGGTGGCCATACACGCCCATTCACCAAACTAAAAGAAGAAGCAAATGCAATCATCAAAAGGAAAGAATCATACCATCTCGATCTCCACCCATCCAAGAAGAGAATTGAATAAGAGGAGCATTGTAAGGAACTCGCTCATTTATTCCTATATTCTTCAGAGCAGTGTCGACACGACGCAAAAACTTAGGGACACCCTTCCAGATTGTTTCATGGAAGTAGCTCATTCCTGCTCTCATTTCGTCTTGTGGGGTTGGAGGAGTCCTCCGGATCTCATCTGTACGGAATGCAGCTTGAATCTGCATCAGAAAATAAATGAAACTCATCATCCAAATGAATCACCTTTTAAGGGTTCTGAAAACATAAATCCCAAGCTTAAAATTGGCTTCAGTAGTGAAACTTAAATGGATAGATAAAAAGCGGTGTAAATCCAAGATTCACAGTTGTACGTTAATAGATCAAGATAGAGATGCATAAACACATTTAAATGACCAGGCTCATGAATTCATTTGGGGTTGAGTAATTTTTCATTCCCACTACATCCTAATCCTTCACTGACATTCATTTAAACTAAGTTCCGTAAGCATAGATTATATGATCCAAACCTGCTACACAGCGGTTACTTCCATTTTCAACATGTATGAAGGAAAGGATGAAAGGCACAGGAACATGGCATAGCATGCACTGTAACCACAGGCATTCCATATTTATTATTTCCATTTTTGTTTACACAGTTTAACATATCAGATCCTAAAACGGCCACAATAACAAACAGACCAATAAAATTAAAATCATTTTGGTTGAACTGGTCAACCAACCAAATTTGGGTCAGTTCGGTTTTGGAAATGCTGTAGCCAAAATTTTAGCTATACCAAAAATTGTCCCATACTGGCCAATTGAACACATGTGCTTGGCCCATGCTTTAGAAGCCAGGAGTATTACATGTTCCGCAAGCTAAATGAATCAGGTCAAAGCCTTTCCACTGCATGGCTTCCACTTCACGTAGCATAGGAATCAAAGGATTTTGGGGACTCCTTTGCTCCCTCCATCTCACCGAAAAGGGAAGAAATGCAAATTTTGATACTAGATAACTAATAATTTAAGCAGTTATCATTACCTCCCTTTGTAGAGATTCATCAAGCTCCTGTTTATCATCAGGGGTAATTTCTTTGGCGTATAACTGTGCTAAACAGTCCCGAATCCTGAGAGAATTTCAAAAATAAAAATAAAATGGTGATATACTAATACTTTTATTTTATTTTTTTAAAAAAAAGGAAAAAGAGAAGAAGAGAACATAAAGGAATATAGAAATTAAACATAACTTTTTGCCCATTTGTTAAACCAGATGAATTCACTCAATAAAGAGTACTGGATGGATCACCAGAGGAAACACAAAATATGAAATTGGAAACAAACCTTGCATGCTTCTGAAGCAAAGACCTACGGATTGATTGTGTAGGATGGGCAGTAAAGACCAGATCTACAGTCTGATTCTTTAGAGCATCAAAAACTTCTTCAGGGGACTTGTTCATTTGCACCACAAGTCTCTTGAGGGTTTCTTCGATGTCTGATTCAGTTGTAGCATTGCTTTCATCTGCGAAATCCCCCTTTTTCAACTTATTCCGGCGTCGGTAGGCAATTTGAACTTCTTCAGCTAAGTTGGCCAAATTAAGCATGTGGGAGAAAGCTTTAGAAACAACAATAGAGTCGCCCGGATCCAAGTTTGTTAACATGCTTCCTAGCTCATCTAACTTCTTGGGATCATGCCTGCCTTCATACTCCGCCGAAAGTTCATAACACTCTTGAACCTTCACAAAATGTGGTGAACCATAAGTTCTCTGAACAATTGCCAACATTCTTTGGAGAGCCCAACAAAAATGAGCTGCTTCTTGAATCAATTCATTACCTAACTAAATATCATGCTCACAATTTCTATGATCATGTCAAACACAGATGCGATAAATTGTATCACGGTTCTTGTATAGCTGCTCTTTATAATTCCGAATTAAATTGTATCACCAAATAGCATCTGTAGATTGGAATAGATTTCAAAACAACTTGGGAGGTTTCTGATCCAGGTAACCAACATAAATTTTGATCACAGCTACCATAAACTAGCAGACGTAACAAAAGCTGTTGGTTAGGCTTGAGTCCAAAACTAACCTCAGGACTCAAACCCACATAAATCTACATAAATATAAAAGCCAGCAAATTCAAGCATTAATCAAGAGCAATCAAGAACACGAGACTAAACAAAATAAATTGGAGGATGCACACCGTTTCCTTGAGATCTTCCCCGTGTAAATCCTGGAGGATATCGAGAAACCGATCCAAGAGCAGCGCATCATACTCCACAAGCTTATCATCCTCGGACACCTTCGCCGGTACCAGAAGCCTCAGTTGCGCATCGATCGATGCCAATTTCTCCACGTTCCGGTGCGCCATTCTCGGCTCTAACCACCCGCTCACTCACTCTGCGATCATTCAACAAACACAATGAACTTGAGATTAGACGAAACCCCCGATGGAAAATCACGAGACCCACAAATTTGTTCAAAGTCCCGGGAGATTAGGGACCAAGAGAAGGGAACAATGAACAGATAAAAGCCAGGCACAGATGGGGGAAAATGCAGTTTAAGATTTAAAAGCTCAAAAGCGTCGGAAAAGGCTGCAATTTCGCGATACCCAGATAGAGATATCGGAGAAAAATCGTAATTTGTAGAGCTCCTGATTGTGGGTATGCGAGATTCGAAATGAATCTCATTCAGAGAGAGAGAGAGAGAGAGAGAGAGGGTGGAGGGAGAAGTGAATATGAACAAACGGGGCTTTTTCTTTTCCTTTTTTCTGTATGGCCGTTATGTCAATTTCGTCATCACCTTCTCATCGAATCATCGTGGGTTACTCTCGCCCCACAGCGGAACTCACGTGCGTGTTGACCGTTCAAGTCAAAACTAAAATTAATAAATATTAAAGATTTTTCATCTTTTACCTGCTAAATTTAGACTTTTTTTTCCGTCACAAAACAAAAATTCATGATTAAATTTTGAATCGATCGTACTGCTCATTAGGGCATGAGGTCACAAAACAAAAATTCATGATTAAATTTTGAATCGATCGTACTGCTCATTAGGGTATGAGTCATTAAATAGTTGGTGCAGTATCAAGTCAATTTAAGAATATTAGATATATTACTTAAGTTGATATTTTGCTTAAGTTGCTCCAAATTTAAAAATTTAAAAATTTAGACTGCTCGTGAGTTATATCACTTCACTTATACTCCTAAGTATGATCCTTTTATCATTATGCTTTTTTTTTTTTTTTCGCTTTTGTCTTTTTATTTTCCTTTCTTTGATTCAACACCAAAATTAAAAAAAATTTGACCGTTTGAAATTTCACTATTAATCTACTCTCTTAATGCAGTTACCAATAAGCCTGTCTTAAATTTTAATTGACACTTCTTTCTTATTATGCTTATAATTAACACTTATTTGTCCACTCTTTCCCACTCTAATGGTTTCTTCTGAAAATAAATATTTTTATTGGTGCAAACTTGGGGTTGATAGACAGATTCAAATTCAATTGCATTTATAAGCCTAGTCAATTTTGCTAAAATGCTCCTGAACAGAATTTTCTTATATACTTTAAAATATTAACATTTCAGCCATTTTTGTTATCGACGATAACATCAAGATTTCAAATGAAAAGAGTTTCTAAAGGAAAAAAAGAAAGAGGAAATATTTTATTTTTGTTAACCTCAATTTCTACACAGCTTGAATTATATGAGTCCAAAATAATCAGGCTTCAATAGGGGAGAACTGATCTGCCTACTTCGAACCCGTCTCCAGGTAAATCAATCGATATTATAAGGCAGCAGATAGTAAGAATTGAGCATGATTTATCTCTAGATAGATATAATAGCTTTACTACGCAACTAATCCCACCGAAAAAAAAAAAAAAAGAAACATTTTAATATGAAATAGAATCTAACTCTAACACCCTCTTCACTGTTGTTAATTTGCTCAAAGTGGTAATCATTTGAAGCACAAACTTTATCGGGAAACGTGGACAAAAAAAGTGACCGTGCAGAATGAAAAGAGTTCTGGATGAACCATCAATGAATGGGGTAGGAAGGATACTTAGTTGGAAACAATGTCATCAAAAATGATTATTTAATATCTAATTTTTAAATTTTAAGTGTACGAATTAAATAAAAAATTATTACAAATTTTTATACAATTTTATTATGTTTAAAATTTTTATTTATTGGCTCTAAATTTTTATAAAAATTATAAGGGTTTAGATCCCCACCGCTCAAAGCCTCTCTTTTTGATCTTTTTATGTATTTCTAGGAATTAGAGGTGGGTTGGGGAACTGAATTGGTGACAGTGATAGGGCTTTTGGGGTCCGACTTTGGGACGGCGAGAGAGGTTGGAGCTGGCGGCATGTTCGTCCCCATGCCCATTTTGATTGCAGGGTTTGATGCTAAATTCTAAGTTTAAGTCTCTCATTCACGCTTTTGGTTAGAAAAATGTTGGGTGTACAAAATAAAATTCAGTTACTTCATTGTTTTTAAACTTTGAGATTAATTTTTCAAATTTTAGTTTACTTTATAGTATATAACACCTGAGAATTGTTCTCTACGGATTCTCTAGGCTGTCCTACCATTTAGAAAACAAAATTTTCTAATAATATGAATGACTGACATGAAACTGATTCTTCTGTTTGTATTTAAACCCATATATTTTTTTAATAAAAAAAGAAGATATTTTGCCAAAAATAAAACATCCCTTGCTATTTTTCGTTTGTATGTTAAAAAACCAATGAAACCCAGGTTCTTATTAGGGACATATGATCTTAATATATTTGACGACCTATTGAAAATTAAAGAATTGGTTGGCTCATCCTTTTTTTTTTACTCTCTTTTCATAGGATATGAGTCCATATCATTTTGCTGATCTATGCTCTAATCATTTGTAGTTGATTTTGTCAGGATTCGGGACTATTTAGCATAGTTATATGTCGAAGAAATTACCCCTGATGATAAGCAGGAGCACTGATGAATCTTTACAAAGAGAGGTAATGATAAAATTTAGCAAGTTTTAGACTTAAATCAATGGCCAAGATTTTCAAAATACACATCGTTATTATTTAATGGCCAAATACAGAGTGCATTTCACACCCTCAATGCAAACGAAGTCGATGTGTCAGTTTTCCCAAGGCTAGCAAATAATTCTTCGGTCAACAATTGTTGTCACCCCATATATCCACAAGCTATTATACAAAATGCATCACAAATAAATGTTTAAGCAACGGTAGCTATTAGCCATTTATCCACGTACAAGAAAATCTTACAATCGTAATGGACTTTTAACAACAGACCCTACAATAGCATTAACAAGCATCAAATAATAATAGCCTTAATAGTATAAGTAAAGTAATTGTATTAGTTTTGATAAGTATTAACTTAACTAATCTATGACTCGGCTAAATTTTTTTAGTGTTTCGTATATTTTCCATACACAATAAACCTTTTCTGGTCAGATCCCGAAAAAGAGGTACTATGGCTGTGACTCTGGCATTATTGAGGATAAGTAAATTCGAACTCATTAGGGAAGTGGAGCACCTATATGCATAGGCATGACCCTGGGACTTCGTTAAAATAGCCTCAAGTTAGAGTTTTCGTAATCTAATTTAACTGTGAACAGCTTAACCACTAAAACAAAAGCTTAAATTTGTTCTTCCCCCAACAAAATCGAAAACTTCTTTCGCAAACGGATCCTTCTTGCCGAGTATGTTGGGACATGCATTCCCATTAATATAGTAATAAATATTGTTTTTTGGTTGGCTTGGTTGCATGGTAAGGCATTAGAATTGTAGCAGCTATTTATAACCTTATAACATGTGTCGATTTACCTAAAAACTGGTTTGAGTGACCAGGCCAGTTCTCTCCATTTGAAGCTTGTTTCGAACTCATATAATTCAGGCGGATACGGGTTCAAATATATGTATGGTCAACACACACATTCAACTCATAGAAATGGAACAAAACACAAGCTCGTAGTTAGGATTCTCGATGTGTGAGAAACAAAGAAGAGATTCTTCTTCACTTCCCCCTTATTCAATTACAAGCAAGTGCTGTTACTCCTCCCTACAGAGAAATGTCGAGCGGGAACGATTTCTGGCCTTTGGCCGCTTTTACAAACCCTAAATGGGTCGAATTGGCGACCCGTGTTAAGGTCTTCAGCTCGTAGGCCAACCAGCACCTCGAAGTCACCTCGTGGTAAAAATATCCCAAACACTTGCAGTCGCTGCTGCATTTCTTGGCACATTCTGCAACTTTTACGGGTCCAGTTCCCCTAGTGTACTTGCTGAGGAAGTGATCCACCCCTTCCAGCTTGTAGTAGTAGAAATCGTTGGCCTCACAGGAAGTTAGCGCCGGCGGCCCGCAGTCTCGGCTCCAACCTAGCAGCCCATTCGGGCTCGGGCACGCCACGCACTGGCTGTCCTCGCAGAGCCCAAATCTCCCGCAGCGCTCGGGCAACTGGCACTCGTCGAAATCTTCGAAGGTCGGGTCCCTCGCGAAAAGCGTGAACGTCACCTCATTCGGCTGATAGTCCACCTTGGTGTTGTACGTAAAGATCCGGAGGTTCCCGTCTTGTCCGATCCGAAGGAACGAGTACGTGGCGTCGTACTTGGGTCGGGCCAGGTTCCATAGCCCCGACCCGCCCGACCGCCAGCCCAGCTCCGTGGCATTGCCCTGCTCTGGATACCGCTCCGCGTCGAATGTCACGTTTTGTACCGAGGAGGAGGCGTCGAACCAATCCGAAGCCGCGAAGTAGAGGAGCGGCTTTGGGGTTTTCTCTCCCTTGTAATACATCGCGAATCTCTTGGGCTCAAATACCAAGCTGTAGCTCCCGTCTTTGTTGACCTCGTCGGAGGCCCGGCTCACGAGACGGGATCCGACCCGGATGCTCTGACCCACCAACAACGTGTCGGTCGCTTGGTCAAAGCTCTGCCAGATGAACTTGCCAGCGGCGTCGTGGAGGACCCAGTTGCCATTGGGGAGGAGCCTCGACCCGATGACCCCTTTGTTGGCCGTGCCGGACTCCCATGCTTACGCGGCCGTCGGCGTCGGCGAGCACGAGGTTGCCATCGGCGCCGAAGGTGAGGGTGGCGTTCTCGCCGACGGGGTTGTTGCGGTTGGCCTCCCAAACCCAGCGGTAGAAAGGCTCTTGGCGTTGGCTGCCGATGCGGAGGGCGAGGGTGTAGGCGTTGGGGGTGGTGTTGTAGAAACCCATCTGGAAGGGGGAGTTAAAGATGTCGATCATGCGGTATGTGCCGCCATATTCGACGATATAGTCACCGAACTCGCCTTCATTCACGTATTGGAAGGTCTCCGAGGGCGGAACGATGGCCCTAGCAATGGCGGACAAGATAAGGAAGGAGAGAAATATAGGAAGAGAAGAAGCCATGTTTGTGCAAGACTGTGTATAGCTTAACTGAGGGTTCTTGCATATATAGAGAGTAACGAGGCTCCCGGAGTAGGACGTGGGTAGGATGGTCATTTGACTGTGTTTTACTCTAAAGTGTATATAATTAGGTAAGTTTTGTAGGCCATCATCAAGTAAAGTGATTAATATGCACACTGATTAAAAAAAAAAAAAACCTACTCTGCAGGTGTACAAAGTTGACCAAATTATTAATAAATTTGTCGGCGACTCAATAATTTGGCTAAAGATTTTATCCCTAGGATTAGAATAATAATAATAATTCCAATGGCATATTCTCTCTGGGGTATACAGTGTTCACTCGATTTGGGAGACGCTACCGTTCATGCCACATATCATACATTAGATCAAGTTGATTAACTTAGTTTTATCTTTAGTGTTATTAATTATTATTATCACTGGGGTTCAGAATATTGTTTGGCTGCTGCACTTATACTGACAAGGAGAGTGGGTGAGATGACAGCAGTTGCGGAGGCATCCAAACGAAAATTAGCCAAAAGGAGACATGACGAATCCAGTGGATACATGATAATATATAATTAAAGAGCTGCAGAGAGGGTAAAAGGGGTCCCCCCCCCCCCCCCCCCCCCCCCCCCATCTTCTACTATAATAGGAAAAGAAAATTAAATTTTAAAATTTGTGTGAATAGGACATTAATTATCATAAATTTAATTTTTTATTTATTTAGTATACTTTTTACGTGGAGAAAAAAAGTATGTCGGCAAGTTGTTATAAAGAATTCGTACGAATTTCTTAGCACACTTTTATTTTATTAATACAAACACTCCACATGCGTTAATCATCTAGGCAAGCCAAGTTGCGTTAAGATATTGCCTAGAGCACATGGATGAGATTAAACTATGAAGGGAAAAAAATAAGAATAAAAGTAAAATGATAATATTTTATGAGGGAATGCCTATTTTATGAGAATGGTTATTTTATTAACTTTTACATTATAAAATAATAAATTTTTTATTTTCATTCTCATCGTTAACGTGGCTCATAGGTGATCATATTTACTTATAGACTTTTGATTTCAAATCCACTAATTGAAAGTAATGTATAACTGTATGGTTTTATTTAGTTTTTAAGCAAGCGTAGTCGGTCTTAAGTGCTAGTAAATGCGAAGAAGAGTTAGGACTCAAATGCAAAACTCTTTATAGGGGGGAAATTTGAATTCAAACCTAAAACTTATGGCTTGATTAAATTAAATCTAAGGTTTGATTTCGAATCAAACCCTCAAACTGTAATGGTGAGGAAGGGGTTTGATGGTGGTAGCTCGTGAATGTGTGTGGTCGTGGTGGCTGCTGAAGCTGGTGTGCATGCGAGAGAAAATGGGGAGAGAAATGAGAGAGCGGGGTGGAAATAATGGAAAATTAGTTGGGGGGACTTTTTGCCCAATGAATCTGAATGCGCCGTTTGAGCGGACTATGCCCAATGTTATCTGTGATTTGATCAGACCCATTAAGGATCCATTCAGATTGTTTAATCATATTGAAAACCCAATTATAACCCATACAAACCAAACTAATGCCCTCTAAAGCACATACAAATAGGAAAGTTCCTACTAACTTTAGGTTTTCTTTTAAGAAAAACTATATGAAACACCCCATACTTTAGGTGATTATTGAATAGATTCCCTGTAATTTCAATTTATTTATCACACCTCTGTACTTAGGAAAATATCTTAATAGGTACTCCAGACTAAGTGTCCAGCGTACCATTCCTCCACTCACCCTAGATAAAGTAACAATAAAATAAAATTATAGCCATACCTTGCTTAATCATCTAAAAATGCAACGGAATTATTCGAAAATTATTACCATCAAATAAATCCAAAATTTTTTTCCCAAAACCAATAATAAAATTAGAGCTATGCCATTTGCGCATGAAAATATAAGCATTCAAATTTATTCAGTCCTTCAAATTGAACCAATAACAATAATTTCAAACCAAAAAGCCTTGGTGGAAAAGGAGGAGCAAGAAAGCATAGATTTGGTCAAGCCCATCTCTCCCCTAATTGCATCATTACAAAGGAAATCAAAAGTGACAACATAATGAGTTGAGGGGAGAGTGAGAGAGAGGACAATTAAGCAGCTTTGGATTTGGGGGCTTTGATGAAACCCAAATGGATGGGACTGACCACTCGTGTCAAGGTCTTGAGCTCGTACGCGATCCAACACTTAGACGCGGCGTCGTTGTAAAAATACGCCAAGCACTTGCAATCCTTAGTGCACCTCGACTCGCAGTCCCCCACTTTCATGGGTCCTTCACCCCTGTTGCACTTGGTCAAGAAGTGGTCCACCCCCACCACCTTGTAGTAGTAAACATCGTTCGCCCCGCAAGAGCTCAGCTTCGGCGCCCGGCGATCCTTGCTCCAGCCCGTCAACCCGTTTGGAGTCGGGCACGCCACGCACTGGCTGTCCTCTCACACCCCGAACCCCCCGCACCGCTCCGGCAGCTGGCACTCGTCGAAGTCGAAAACCCGAGCCCTGGAGAAGAGGGTAAACGTCACCTCATTCGGCTGATAGTCCACCTTGGTGTTGTACGTGAAGATCCGGATGTTCCGTCTTGTCCGATCCGAAGGAACGAGTACGTCGCATCGTATCTGGGCCGGGTCAGGATCCGTATCCCGGACCCGGCCGACCGCCAGCCCAGCTCCGTAGCATTGTCCTGCTCCGGATACCGCTCCGCGTCGAATGTCACATTCTGCACCGAGGAGTCGGTGCTAGAACCATTGGAAGTCCGCGTAGTAGAGCAGCGGCTTTGAGGTTTTGGGGCTCTTATAGTACATGGAGAATCCCTTGGGCTCCATCACGAAGCTATAGCTCCCGTCTTTGTTGACCCCGTCGGAGGCCCGGCTCACGAGCTTGGATCCGACCCGGAGGCTCTGACCCACTAGCAACGTGTCCGTCACTTGGTCAAAGCTCTGCCAGATGAACTTCCCGGCGGCGTCGTGTAGCACCAAGTTGCCATTTGGGAGGAGCCTCAACCCAGTGACCCCCTTGTTGGCGGTGCCGGTCTCCCATGCTACGCGGCCGTCGGCATTGGCGAGCACGAGGTTTCCGTTGGTGCCGAAGGTGAGGGTGGCGTTCTCGTTGACGGGGTTGTTGCGGTTGGCCTCCCAGACCCAGCGGTAGAACGGCTCTTGGCGCTGGCTACCGATGCCGGAGCGCGAGAGTGTAGGCATTGGGGGTGGTGTTGTAGAAACCCATCTGGAAGGGGGAGCTGAAGATGCCGATCATGCGGTATGTGCCGCCATATTCGACGACATAGTCGCCGAACTCTCCTTCGTTGACGTATTGGAAGGTCTCGGAGGGTGGAACGATGGCTTTAGAGATGGAGAAGAGAAGGAAGAGAGAAATGAGTGACAGAGGGGAAGCCATGTTTGTGCTTTGTTGGGTTGGCTGGAAGGTGCACTGCGACGCTGCTACATATAATGAGTGTAGAGGGGTGTAATAGTGATTTCAAACTATTTGATAAACTGATGGGCGCAATGGCATGTTTCGTGATGCGGGTCAAAAAAATCATACTGAAAAAGGCTACGAGTTAGCCTTGGGTAAATTATTCTTTGACATAAATTTACTACGAGTGATTTACTTTACATTTTTTACATAATTTTCAGGTTAAAAGTTATTATGTGATAAAATATATATAATTTCAATATTATTATTTGACTAAAATATCACTTAAAAAGGAACTGTATATATCCTGTCATGTTACCCTTTCGATGTGAAAGTTGTCTGAAAAATATACATATAGTATTACTCATTTATGAATTGAGAATTGAGATAATTTTTCTCATTCATTAACCTTTTCATAACTAATTTCAGACACAAAGGATTCCAAAATAAAGTTACAAAAAGTCTGCATGACGTAAATTCAGTAAAAAGTGTATTAATAAATTATAACATGTACCTTTTTGAATTTATACTCTTTTATAGTTTTATTACGAAATTCTTCGTGTTCACAATATTATTTTTCCTTTATTTTTATTTTCTCTCATTATTTTTTATTTATGATTAAATCATCAAAATGAACTAATTTGGTATACTCACGTTGTATTTAATTGAGGGGATCCACATGCTTGCCCTTTAATTATATGCATGGATCATTTATCAACACGGTTATAGGTGAAAGACTAAACATATTTAAGTGCATCCACGTGGCACAATGGCACGTCTCGGAATGTAGTCAAAATAAACAGGCTACTAAGTGGATCTAGAAACTAAAACAATGAGGAGAGGGTCTTGTTAGGGCACCCAATCGATGATATTCTTTGTGAGCGTCGGCTCTTTTATATGTTAATAGGGATGGTTATCATATATTAGGAGTTGATCTCACCTACATATGAAGGGGATCGATGTCTGAAAGGGGTACCAATTCAGTAAACCTATTTCGAGTTGATACCCCTAACTTTTCTGATGAGTAAATTATTTGCCATTGTAAGTATAGGGGTGGATAGTTTTGTAAATTTTCAGTGGTATACTTACCATAATTCACAGGCATATTCTTTATGCCTTTTTCTTTTCCCAATAATTGCACTCAAGGGTAAGTTGATTAAAATATCTGCTTAATAATAATGGGGAAATTGATTATCCCGAAATAATGCGCCAATGAGTTTTAATATGAAAATTTTAATCATATAGATTGAGAGAGCTTAGATAAATATGAGAATCCACTGATTTTTATATTATTCATTTTGGCACACGTCTTTCATTTTGACGGTGAAAAACTTAAATTTAATCAAACCGTTTAAATTTACTTAAACTTTTTTATTATTTAAATGAAAAACGTGTACTAACATCGATCCAATTCCTCTACTCTCAACGTATTGACCTATAAACTGTGTTTACCAGCTCACAGCCAGCCCAACCCAAGCTACCTTTGGTGACATACCAGATGGTGTCGAAGGTCGGAAAGTTGCTCCAGCAATGGAGATGGAGGAAGAGGGAAATTAACGAGAGAGGGGAAGCTATGTTTGTGCTCTGTTGGGATTGCAAATTCTCAGTGCTACATTTTGTAAGTGTTTGGTGTGCGGAAATGGACCAAATGGGGATGGAATGTACATGAAAAGTTCTGACATTGTCATCTCATATATTTGGTAAACTCAAGGAATGAACTTAGGAATATAATGAATGTGCTGTGACAAGTCCAACAATAAAAATTATATAAACTATTTATTTTAATAAGAAATAGATCAAACTCCAGCGATGGTTGCCGGTGATAGTGGGCGTGAGGCGGTAAGTGAGCATCAGATGAAAATCAGTCATTTTAAAAGTCTCATTTCCATCGTCAAAATTTATGGAAATATCTTAAATCTCTAAAGCGCAAAAGAATGAAAAAGTGCATTCTAGTAGGAAAAAAACTCCTCTAGAATGATTCAAGGTAACACCAAAAATATGATAAAATAGATTATACATAAGCACATTACCACCCCTTCGAGACCCATATGAATCTCGATATGAACCATGATGCAATTGGAGTAGGTACTACAGGAGTAGACGTAGTGAAAGGAGAGTTTATGGCTCGACCAATTGGAACTATTCTATTGACGAAATAGCCTTACTACCAAACAAGTAAACTAGCAGAAGAGTGACAAACCTACTATAAGCCGATGAAGGTGATTTGCCCTAGCTACAGGATGAAAGTGACCTCCATCGGTAGATCCCCTTATCCCCATCTGTACGTCTACACCTTCCTGGTATGTAGTTTCTATGTCTCCTAAAAGGCTTACTATTGATCCACCAGTCCCCCTCTCTCGAACTAACTTAGGTGCATTACCATTTTCCTATGGGACTTATATGGATCTTGATATGAAAATTCTAATTATATGGATTGAAAGAGCATGAAAAAATATGAATGTTTGCCAATTTTTATACGATTCATGCTAGTGAATGCATTTTATTGAAAATGTGAAAAATTCAAACCAAATGTAATCTTTCAAATTTCCTTGAGTTTTACCACAGTTGAAATGAACGTGCTCACACTAAAATTGTATTTAAAAAATCAATGAATCATCATTTTTTTTTTTTTTATACCCTTTATTTCCTTTGGGGTAGGTGAAGTGTACGGCGTGCAAGTTCAACTCAAAGACTTAAACGGCGACGGACGTCGGCTTCGTCTTATCTCGGTCAATGGTTAGCCGTCCGCTTCTACACAATTTCAAAATAACAATAATAAAGAAAGCAAAAACATCTTGATCTCCACAATCTTCCATCATTTTGCGTGAGCCGTACAACTTAGAGAGAAATAAAGATGGACAGCTGGAGAGAATATTGGCGGGGTCCCGCCGGAGTTAAGTAAATAGCATCACAGTTTTAAAAATGATTAAGTTCCCATCGTCGAAGTCCATTACAATACTCATGTTGATCATCAAGAGCCCAAGACCCCCCTCGCAAAAGAGAACATGAAAGAGCTACTCAAAATTATAAAAATAATCAATTTATAATGACCCGTAGGGTTATTAAATCAACGTTAGAAAACGAGAGAATAATTTATAAAGAATTAATAAATTATCTCTGTTTTATATTCAGATGAATAAAGCATGATAATCGATAGCACGTTAATCATCTTATTTCTCTCTTTGCTTTTTTTCATTTTCATTTACTACGATCAGACATTTTTTAGTTCTCTATTTTTTTTCCCTTCTGCTTTGATAATGGCATTCCATAAGTCATTAAAAACGGCTTTAAACAGATTATTAAACTCAGTTTAAATCGATGACTTGGTAACTAGTAATCGCTGATTTAAATTAATTTAAACATTTACGGTCAAATTAGATAGAGCAGCCACCTTCGGTGGCCTCTATAAAATCTCTTTTTTAAAAAAAAGGAAAAATGGACTGAGCTGAGGTGGTCCATTCAGGCTGCGTGGGCAACACAATAATGATGCATTTATTTAGATAGCTGGCAGTGGCATTGCTTTGGCCTTTGTTGATTGTTGACTTCGAACTCAGTCCTAACAAAAACAAAAGAGATAAAGAAAGATATCTTTAAACTAAATTTTGGATAAACTGAACTTTGCATTCCACTTGTACACTCCAAGAAGTAATATTATATAAATATTTTTCATACATCCTCTTTATAATTACATCATAAATTTTTTATAATTTTATATTATTATTTAACTAAAATATTTTTCTCAAAAAAAAAATATTATCCTTTTAAATTGATGGGCACGTAAAGAGCATACAAATAAAATCTTGGTCGCTTTAAGTCTAGTTTACAACATCAATGTCATGATGTCGATTTCTGATGTAGTTTAAGTGCAAAACTACACTAGAATAACGAAGAAAAATAAAGAAACTAAAAACAACATGGATGCAGAGAGAGAGAGAGGGATGCGTGGTTGAACAGATACTTTCTTTATTAAAACACTTTAAACGATGTCACGAGAACTTATTAAAGCATTAAATCACAAGAAAAGAGAAAAAAGATAAATAAATTTATCTTGATTCATCCTCGTATAGGACTATGTTCGAGTACAGATAAATCTTTATGAATATTATTATTAGGAATTCCATTCAAAATCACCTCATATAGGAATGAGGGAAAAATAACTTACATATAACCATAAATTAGGACATCGTAAATATTATATTTTCAAACATCATACAAAAATCTCAAACTCAAACACTTCATGAGCCTGACTTCGAACTCAAATATTACCCTCATACCATACCGCTACTCACTTTGGACCCTCAAATTTAATTTCGTAGCGCATGCATATCGAAATAGGTTAAGGATATGGCCACCTTTTTGCTACGGGCCTAACGTTAAGCCCTTCACAAATTAGACTTGTGAAAGCTTCATCCAAGGACGTACGCAGCAAACATTGACTAAAGGAGATATCAACCAATTAAACGCACAATCACCATATCTCACCGTCCACGTGTGGCATGAAAACATTTGTTAAACGTGAAATTGTACTTGCAGTGGTGCTAGATGGCGTCATTTTCAACAACTTCAATGCTTAACGAGAAGGTTGTAAAGCACAAGCAAGAGTTGGTCAAAGAAAGGATAACGCGACCATGCATCGTGGTATTTATGTAAATATATTCACGTCTGTCGTTCCTTATCCTCGCAACACCATCCCTTATTTCCCTTTTTCTCCTAAATTGTTCTTTAGTTTTAAGTATAGTTCATTTATGAACACCATTATAGGTATTCAAAGTCATTATGGGAATGTAGGAATCAGTTTTCTACTTTATCACCTAAATTAATTTTTTTAATGTCTACTTTCTTAATTTAAACCTTATTAATTGAATAAACTTTAGGAAAAAAGATGCAATCCATCCTATAGGCAATTGTGTTAGGAGGGATGGGAAGAATTGGGTGAGTTGATATATAGGAGATCCATGATGTAGTTTGCACCATTTTTTTAATATATTTTTCAAAAAATTTAAACCGTATAGATGGAAACAACATTAAAAAAATAAATATGTCTGTTAAATTTCAAGTAATTTTATGAGATTGTGTCCATCTCAAATTTTCACTCAAAACAGGGAAAAAAAATCAAGCTTAAGAACAATCCTTAAATTTTCTATGCTTAAAATAAATAATATTTACATTCCCAATCCTTAATTTAATCTATACTACTAAAAAATTTTAAAAATGCATTGAGAAAAAAAAAAAAAAAACACAAACATGCACATGCCCACCCAATCCTTTCCCCCTTCCAACCCCCACTCCCCCTCCCCCAAACCCTCTTGTACAGTAAAGGATGGTCGCACAATTAGTAATTGCATGACTATTTTTTTATATTCGGTCATATAATTATTAATTACATAATCAAAAAGTAAAATTTATGGGGAGAATTTCTCCCTTCGTACACTTATTTTTAAAAATGTATTATAAAAACATATTAATTTTTAAAAAAATTTCGATTTTTATGTGTGCATCCAACTCTGCTTTATTTCTTTTCGGGTGGGCGAACGTACGGTGCGCAAATAGATTAACTCGACAACTTTATGTCGCCACGTTTTTTTCTCCCCGCGGTGGATAAATGATTAGCTGTTAGCTTCTTTATAATTTCAAACCCCATTCTCTTTATATTCCATTACTAGATTTAAATCTTGAACACAAATTATTCAATTATTAATAATTTTAAATATAACATATATAATTAAAATAATAACATTTTATATACGAAATTGAAGAGAAAAAAGCGTCATAATTTAGGGTCTATAAAAGAATATAAGAATCAAAGAAAATTCATTCAAATAAGGGTGCTGAATTATAAAAGTTATAGTGCATAATACATGTCTAAATCATATTAATATATGTAATAAAATGAGCCTTATCCGTCATCATTATAACTTCACTTATATATATATATATATTCACCAAACAATTTTTTTTGACTTGTCGATCAAACAATAATCAAGAGAAAAGGAATAATTTTAATAGTACATCTTTCTTATATTCTTAACATCGAAATAATAATGTAATAAAAATTAAGTGATTCTATTTGAGAGGTACTTTAATCAAACAATACTACTAAAGCACTTAAAATTCATAACGTCAATAATTTTAGTGAAATGGAGGTACAAGTGATATATAAATAGTTTTTTTTTTTTTTTTTTTTAGGAAGGGAGGTGTATAAATAATATTATCCTGGGATTAAAAACAAAGGAAAAAAAAATAAAGAGGAACATCTTGATCTATTCTTCTATCACCCCACGTGAGCAGTAGCAACTTGTAAGAAATGAAAGGGACAGCTGGAGAGAACACCGTGGGCTCGGGGTGTCCCGTCAAAGTAGTAAATAAGAAATATTTTAATCGATAAAAGAAGATAAAATAAAAATAATCTCGTTATTTCAACTTTATTATTTAATTTAAATTTGAGATTTTTATTTTAAGCGATTCAAGTCATCCTGCAGACTTTCATCCATTTTTGCTTCGTTCATTATTTATATGAATAAGAATGATTTATATATATATTTTCAGTTACAAAGGAAAGTTAGAATTCAAGAAGAAATGGAAAATACTAAATTATTTTATAATCTAACATATTGGGAGCTCGAACTCCTGGCATTTGTATATATTGGCATAGCAAATCATGTCTTATATGATAAAAAATTCTAAGAGACCAATGTCTATTGATTCAAGTGGCTAGGAGCTTGGTTCTTATTAAACGAGATTTCAAGTTTGACTTTTGTAAATGAAAATGATAAGCACCGGTAAAGTTTTACCCTCTTATAAATTCTCTCAAGTTTGTACTAGATTTATTGAGGATCGTTTAATTTTCGAATAGCTATGAATAGATGAAAAAAATTAAAGGATAAAAACTCGTGAGGAGCTTACCCGTTGGGAGTCCCATCCATTTCAAAAAACATCTCATATTTAAATTAAATAAAGGTAGAAGAATTTGTCAATTAATTTAAAAGAATTATCTACGGAAGCTGCATCCCCGTTGGGTTGGTAAACGTACGGTGCGCAAGTTGATAAACTCGAGGACTTATATGGCCCCGTCGGTGGGTCAATGACTCGCTGTCTGCTTCTTTCTACACAATTTCTAACCATATTTGTTTTTTTATTCCTTTTAATTTCATACGATAAAATTTTTGACCCAAATAATAATAAAGGAAAAATGAAACATCTCGATGTAATCTTCGATCATTTCATGTGAGGCGCACAACTTCATAGAAATAAAAGAGAGAGCTCGAGAAAACTGGACAAGAAATCTAAGATATGAAAAGTTGTGAATTCATATGAGTTTAAATTAATATAATTATTTTAAATATTTAGATTCGATAAATATGAATTGATACATTCTATTTATCTGTACTTTTTAAATTTTTATATTTATAATTTACTGAAGTCAAAACGATTTTGCTACAAGTAATAAATAAATAAATTATTTACCTTTATTAAAATTTATAAAATAAATTTAAATGAGTCATTTGAAGAGATATGGTCGAAAATTATTCACCATGTTACGATAGATAAATATATAATAAATATATTTTAACAGGAAAAAAGGGTTGGGGGCGGAGGGGAGAGATGATAGTGAGAGGAAAGGGGTCCATTGAGGCTGCGCAGACGACAAAATAATGATGCTATTTAAAGCGGGGGGGCTCATATTCATATATATATACACACGGAGAAAAGTGTACGGCGAAAGCTGTATTATTTTGAAAAAATGTGAATGTATTTAGTAAAATTCAAAGGGAATTTAGTCTTCAAGTTTGATTCAAATACATTTGATGATCATAAAAAAAAAATAAATAAATAAAACACATCAATGTTTAAATATTTTTATTAGGTATTAAGTTTTCATTTATATGACGAATTATCAAAAAATTTAAATCATTATAATCGTTTTAATTATTCTAATTATATGAAAATTTATAAATCTTCATATATTGTCATACCTGTTTTAGACCGTATGGTAGATGAGAGGGTTGGCCCCTTTCTGCGGGTGTGGGGCTTCACTGAGAAATGAATACATCGGTGGATGCCGCGACTTGACCATGCATCCTCTCTCATTCATTTCTTCTTTTTTTTTTGGGGGGGGGGGGGGGGGGGGGGGGGGGGGGGGCGTCAAGATTATGCCCCTCCTTTATTTAAAATAATCAAGTCTAAATTATAGATAATTTTCGTAAATAAATGAACTGATCCCCATTTTTTGGTTACGTGGATAATTGAAGTGATTATAACCGAAGGACAATTACGTACCCCCACCACCCGTCAATTCAATATCACCTTTGAATAGTCCGACTATTTTGACCATATCCGACATTGGGCCATCGCGCCCTTAAGTTCATTATTACAATATCCAAAGTATTATTCGGGAAATGACCATTCTACCCCTCTCCGCCATTATTTATACAGCCCTCCTTCACCCCCTCCTAACCAGAAACCCCCCACACAAGAACAGAAACAGAGTCACAGACATGGCTTCTCCTCCTCTCTCATTGATTTCCATCTTCCTCCTCTTCTCCATCGCCAGTGCCACCGTCCCATCCTCCGACACGTTCCGATACGTCAACGAGGGCGGTTTCGGGGACTACATCGTCGAGTACGGCGGCACGTACCGCATGATCAGCATCTCCAGCTCCCCCTTCCAGATGGGGTTCTACAACACCACGCCAAACGCCTACACCCTCGCGCTCCGCATCGGCAGCCAGCGCCAAGAACCGTTCTACCGGTGGGTCTGGGAGGCCAACCGCAACAACCCCGTCGGCGAGAACGCCACCCTCACCTTCGGCACCGACGGCAACCTCGTCCTCGCCCATGCCGACGGCCGCGTAGCCTGGGAGTCCGGCACCGCCAACAAGGGGGTCACCGGGTCGAGGCTCCTCCCCAATGGCAACTGGGTCCTCCACGACGCCGCTGGCAAGTTCATCTGGCAGAGCTTTGACCAAGCGACCGACACGTTGTTGGTGGGTCAGAGCATCCGGGTCGGATCCCGGCTCGTGAGCCGGGCCTCCGACGAGGTCAACAAAGACGGGAGCTACAGCTTGGTATTTGAGCCCAAGAGATTCGCGATGTATTACAAGGGAGAGAAAACCCCAAAGCCGCTCCTCTACTTCGCGGCTTCGGATTGGTTCGACGCCGCCTCCTCGGTACAAAACGTGACATTCGACGCGGAGCGGTATCCAGAGCAGGGCAATGCCACGGAGCTGGGCTGGCGGTCGGGCGGGTCGGGGCTATGGAACCTGGCCCGACCCAAGTACGACGCCACGTACTCGTTCCTTCGGATCGGACAAGACGGGAACCTCCGGATCTTTACATACAACACCAAGGTGGACTATCAGCCGACTGAGGTGACGTTCACGCTTTTCGCGAGGGAGCCGGCCTTCGAAGACTTCAATGAGTGCCAGTTGCCGGAGCGGTGCGGGGGGTTCGGGGTGTGCGAGGACAGCCAGTGCGTGGCGTGCCCGACTCCAAACGGGTTGACGGGCTGGAGCAAGGATTGCCGGGCTCCGAACGTGGGCTCGTGTGGAGCGAATGCTTTCTACTACTACAAGGTGGTGGGGGTGGACCACTTCTTGACCAAATACAACAGGGGCGATGGTCCCATCACGGTGGGAGCATGTGAGGGGAAGTGCACTAAGGATTGCAAGTGTTCGGGGTACTTTTACAACGAAGACACATCGAGGTGTTGGATCGCTTACGAGCTCAAGACCTTGACCCGAGTCTCCAACTCCTCCCATTTGGGTTTCATCAAAGCCCCCAAAGCCTAAACAGCTCAAGTATTGTATCGAGTATATATGTCCTTTGTGATGATGACGCAATAAGGTGAAGAGGGATGAGGCATGCTTATGCTTTCTTGTTCCTTCTTTAACCAAGGTTTTTTTTTTTCTTCGTAAATTTGTTTTGTGATTCTTGTTATTACTTCACTTTGGAGGACTGAATAAGTTTAATAATGTATTTTTATATCCTCGTGCAAAAAACGCCTCTTGTGGTTTTATGCGTAGGAAAAGCAAAAGAAGTATATAGATATATGATCTTCAAACATGTCATGCGTTAAGAGTTTGAGTATTTTATATTTCTAATGGTATTAAACATCATTTAAATTTTTTTTTATTTTAAATATTTTATGAAAATTTTAACCATTTTAAAATGAAGCTTAATCATAAGGGAGATTTTAAGCTTTTAGGATTATTATAGTCATTTTAGTATTTTTTGTTTTTCAAATATTTAGGTAAGTTTTTATTTTATTTTATATTTTTTAATTTTAGAGATATTTTAATAAGTTTATATTTTAAGAATACGTAAAATATTATACATTTATACAAAACTAATTTAAAAAAATCATAAAAATAATTGGTCCAATTTATACGGTCCATCCGAGGCCAGCTATAATGGTAAGATATGAAGATGAACGAGATTGGGGGTTTAAATATCCACAATGGATAGGGACTGGGCCCTTTGCAAGTGGCTCTTCAAGAGATCGAAAGGCCCCAAATTCTAAACTCATATTGTCTTGACAATGACTGTGGGGACGCTCTAGGCGCCGCGGACAGCCGAGCCTATATGTAAATGACATGCGATTAGATTGGCAATTTAATTATGCTTAATTTAATTTCTCTCTGTTTTTCAACAGGCGAGGGAGGAGGGGCTCAATAATAATCATAATAATAATAATTATTATTATGGTGACTTGAGGTGCTGAGGTTGACCACTAGAATGTACGAAATTTCAAATTCAGGTCATCTTTTCGTTAGACGCCAGCTGATCGTTAGGTTTGCTCGTAAAATTTTATTATTTTTAAATTTTAGATATACAAATATAATGATCATAGAAAATCAAAGGGAACTAAAAATTTTTATATAATTTGATGGTGTATATGGGGATCCACTAGTCCATAAAACTTCAATAGTTTACTAGTTTTTTTTTTGAACCCTACTGAAGAGATTGTGAAAAATTAAGTTGTTTCATATATTTTGATTGTATTTAGAACTTTCATATTCAAAAAAATAAACATAAATATATGAACTATTCAAGAATTTACTTGAATTTTTTCTCTATAAATGAAATCGTTAAACACCACCAAATAGTATAAAAATTTATGAACCCGCTTAATTTTTTCTTACGAATTCTTCACTCCTATATTTAGAATTTTTTGACTTTTTCCTTATTGAGGAAAGCCTTGCGCACTGTTAAATTATATAGAAATTTTTAAGGAGCCTTAATTTTTCATATTTTTACATTTGTACGTTTAAAATTTCTAAATAACGAAACTCTTTGGGCTGGGTGGGTGACTAGCAGGCTCCCAAAACTAGATCCAATATTTTATATACATGTTTATGAAGAGATAAACTTTGAGGGGGAAAAAAAATCTCAACACATTTGTAACATTTCAACACGACTTTATTTAAATTTCTCATTCAAATTCAAATGATTACTTTTAGTGTTATTATGAACCGATCAGGCTCGTCTATATTTAGGGTGGAATTGCATCTTGTAATTCGCTGTTGCATGCTCACCATATATATGCTAGAAATTCTAACCATTTATTCAAGTTTTAAATTTATCATATTTGTTTGGAGAAAAACTTCCTAAAAATATTGTAGTTCACAAAATAGTAAGTTTTAAACTTGAATATTTGTTTGCATTCTCCTCTGTTTCTTCATGTTATGTTTGTATAGAATACCCATTCCATCCCATTCTGCATAGGTTTTTTTTGGCATTTGTCAAAGACTATTTCTTTTTTTAGGTCTACCCACTAGTAGGAGGACCGACAAGAGGGAGAAAGCTCTCCCAACACCTATTTTTACCATAAACAAGGCTCGAACTCGAGACCTTGTTTAAGAAAAACTAAGCTTTGAGCCACTTGTACTAATAGGCATCGGTGTCAAAGAAAATTTCTATGCATTAAGAGAGTTGGATTTAGCCGACAATATGTAAGATTAGAGGATACGTTCGTATAAGGCCCTCGTCATCGGTTTAGGTTCGAACCTTTGGCCACTGATGTTAATTTTCCAGATTCAAATGATGTAACAGGATTTACTTGACTTCTAGAGTTATCTACTCAGTTTATGAGTATATTTTTTGTTACCAAAAGAAAAAAAAAAAATAAAAAATAAAAAAAGATAAATTTTAAAAAGTAAAATAATTCTCATTAAAATGTCTCAATCCATTAATCAAACCATACACATAACTCAAAAACTACGTAGGATAAGTATTTCTTTCCTCGCAAGGGCGACTCGTATAACTCAAAAACAACTTAGAATAAGTATTTCTTTCCGGGCAAAAGCCTTTTGTTCTATCCTGACATAACGCAATGTTTTTGTTCCTTTTGTTCAACTCCCTTAATTATCTTATTTTTTTGATCGTTCAATTGGGGTTTTTTTCATAAAAGCCCCCAAAGCCAAAACAGCTTGAATAAACGCCTCTGTTTCTCTCGCGAGTATTTAATTATTTTTCCCGACCCACTTAACTGGATATTGTTTATCTAATTAGACAAAAATTTAAATTCGGATCCAATTATGAGTCTATAAATGAGTTTAGGTCTAGTTTTATGTATCTTGACTCGATTGGCAACCTAGACTCAATTAGTTTAAGCTTATATATAATATTTATTGTATAATACTAAAACAAAATAGTGAGATGAATGCTACGATTTTTTGTTGGATGATGGTTTGAATTTTATGTTTCATGTTATGGCTATTTCGGATTTTAAATTATGTTATGATTGAATTTGAATGTTATGAGTATTTCAAACTCTTTGAACTACAATTTTATTTGAATGTATGCAGTTTGATTCACATATTATGTTAAAAAAAAGCTATTATTTATGTTTCTCATTATATGGTATTGTAAAAATTTTACACTATGAAGGTCATTTTAAAGTTCAAAATGAGTGGACTCTTGTAAGCCCATTTACCTGTTGGGCCTATTTGATCAGGGTCTGGTCCAATGTCCCACAAACCTGACGAATTTGAGTGTGCGTCTAGTTTGCCAAATTCTAAATGGGTTTAGGTTTAGTTCCCATTGTTCCAACCCTAATCCCATTTACATGCCTACTATATAGTTCAGCTTGCAGGGTTGAAAAAATGGAATATATTTGTGCATTTTATGTGTTTGGTTTGCGAAATCTACTCGAAAATGTCACATTTGAATATTTGGTATGGCTCTGAAATGTGAGATTCTAGAAATGTGACATTTCTGCAATCTTACATTTTTGAAAAATGGGAGGCTTAACATTCTTGTATTAAGAGGTGGCAATATGAGATTACAAATAGGCCCGAATGTGCATATGAAATAGAACATCGAAACTATCATTATAAATGAGCAGAATGATAAAATTATCATTCAAGTACATAGTTCATACAACTTAAAATAATATTAATAATAATGGTAATAATAATAATATCAGTATAAACAAATATATTATTCATAATAAAGAGTTGACAATACCATTTTTAGAAATTTATTTTTATATTGTATAAATTTTATCTATAGTTAGCAAATGTTTGAATTAAATCTTTGTCCTTTAAAATTTAAAAAATAGGCAAGACTTTTATTTTAGTTTTAAATTTAAATAAATATTCTTTTATAATGTAAATAATTTGTTATAATTTATGTTATAAATACTATATATATATATATATATATATATATATATATATATATATTTATAAAAAGGTATTAATGAACAAATTTAAATCCCTTGAATCTAATTATTTATACCGAATATAATAATGTCACATTTCAGGAAATTCAAAAAAGTATATCAAACAGAAAAATATCATATTTCAAGCATTACATTTCAGACATTATGACTTGAGTAATGTGATATTGAGTGAGAATGTGAGATTTGGGTAACCAAATGGGCCCAATGTGCAAAGTTAGAAGGTCACATTTGGAAACTTGTGCTATTTCCGTAATACTAAATAGACTTCTCTTTGCTTCCTAGTATCGCACTTATTTAATAATTTGTGGAAATACATTCCAAAAATAGTAAGAATATTTTTATTTGTATGCGACTCGATGAGGACACAGGTGTAATTGTGTTACTTTATAAAATAATATAGTTACTCCAAATAATAATAATATTAGCCCTTAAAAGAAAAATCAGGAGGGTTTGATTGATTCCATCAAGCTTTTCCAAAATCAAATGATGTAATCTCAGTCTTCTTTCATGCTCTAAGACATTGCATGAGCCACATACGTTACTTTTTCTTTTTAGTTATTCTTTTTTTTTTCTTTATAACTTTATTATTTTCTTTTTTTTTGTCTCTTTTTTTTTTGGTTATTTTATTTATTCAAAAATTTTTTGGTTGTTTTCTGGAAGTTCAAAAAATTGACTATCAAGCACATGGGATAGTCGGGAAAGTGATGAGGTGTCTTGATTGAATGCAGACTCTTGCATGAAGCTCTAACAAGTGCTACGTTCAGGCAGAATGGGTTGTCATTATTATTGGTAATAGATCTATTTCAACTGGACGTATTAGAAGAACAAGATCAAAAAGAAACCTATGAATCGTCAAACAAATTTAGTATGTTTAGCATTCACACTTAGATGGTGAAGATCTTTAATTAAAAGCCTCAATTGTCTTAAATATCTTAAAATCTGCACTCTTTACAAGTTACGATCAGGGATATTATTAAATTCTACGAAGTCTAGTAATTTTCTTTTAATTGACCCCGATCCATATTTAAACTTACCTCCTTGTTTAGCCTAGTTGTAGGCACTTGAAATCAACACACATTGGTTGGCCTTCTTTGATCTTTATTGTTTAAGCTTTTTACAGAAAATTTTCAACTTATTGGTAAAATTTACTCTAATTAGTTACCTTGAAGAATTCTATAAAATTGTTTGACTGGACTTCCCATATAATAATAATAATAATAATAATAATTGCCTTTGAAAGTGTATGGGATTGATTTTCAAAGATTAGTCCAACCTTTTATATTGCATTTTTTTAGTGGATCCCAACATGTACACATAGTCTGACCATTTCTATAATTTGGAGACAAATCAATTATTTTCCTTTTCCTTCTTCCACCATCTTAATAATCATTCTCCTCCATGCCACTCAAGCCCGAGACCAAAAAAGTCTAAAAACATAAATAATAATAAAAAAAAACAATATTATCCACATGCCTTAAATTTCTCAACGTTCAAAAGTTATGAAACAACGGGAAAATATTACTATTATTTACGGTTACTTTATCTTTCTTCTAAATTCATTTAACTGTTAAATATATATATGTCTTGGATCCTCTCGATGTTCTACGGCTTTCTTCGAATCAGCGAGTGCTAGGGAGGAATAAATCCAAAAACGCGGATAAGGGTGACATGGATGGTTTGTCCAAGTCCCTGAACGTGTCTTCACTCGGAAACGGTGCAAGTGAAGGAAGGAGCCCATCACCCCAGCCTTCTCTTGCTCATCTTCCTTTGACCGTTGAATCTTCCCCATCTGGCCATTTCATATCCCAACGAACAAACCCACATGAATAATATATATTATATAGATGAGTTAAAGTTCTTAATCTAAAAACGCTAAAATACCTTCAAATGTTTATGCTTCCTCCTCTCCTTTGCACTGATTTCTTCCTCTCTTTATTTATCTCCAACTACAAAAAATAAGCTTAATATTATACATAAATTTTTATCATAAACTCATATTATATATAAGCTTAATATTATTGTCACGTAGGCTTTTTTTTTTCTTGCATGATTAAAAAGTGAGAACTTTTGTTAATATAATACAAACAAAATTATGAAGTATATGCTAAAAATATTATACATATATATTAGCCGGAGATAATGATCTAAGTATTGCAATCTCGATACCTAAGATGTAATACTTTAAGCAACCGCTTAAATTGTAACATTATATGCACAATATTGTGATACCCCCTAATGTGATTTTGTATCATTTTATCCATTAATTTTCGTTATATGTTATACCGGTTGAAACCTATCCTACTAAAAATAGTTATGAGACTTATCATTATAATACCTCCATATTAAACTACAGTAGAGTACCCGAAAAGCTTTTGTTTTTAGATATAAATACACAAAATCAGTATACCCCTTAATGCTCAACCCCATATCTTAATTACTCGCATCACATTGCGCCCTGGGGGAAAAAATAACTTCTCTTTCTCTACTTCGTGCCTTTATCCTATGTCTCCTCCTCACCCTCGCCGGAGTCCAAGTTCCGACAAGCCAAACCTTCAGCTTCTCTGTCTGGGGCCCGCTCGAGGAACAAAAAGCGGAGTAGGATGCCACGTATCTCCACGTCAGGTCCGGGGCCCAAACCCTCTACGCCCACCCATTCAGGCTGTGCTTCTACAACACCACCCCGGACTCCGCCGTGCTCGCCATTGCCGCCGGGAACCCTGACGAGCTCAGCCCCGTGCGGTTCGTCTGGGAGGCCAACCGCAACAGCCCTGTTGGCGACACGGCCGTCCTCTCCTTCTGCCGGGACGGCAACCTCGTCCTCTCCGGGCACGACCGCTTCCCCGTGTGGGAGACAGGCACTACCGGAAAGGGGGTCGTGGGAGTCAAGCTACTCCCCAACGCCAACTTCGTCCTCCACGACAACAACGGAAAATTCATCTGGGAGAGCTTCGACCACCCTACGGACACCCTCTTGGTGGGGCAGTCCTTGAAACTCAACGGTCCTAGCAAACTCGGGAGCCGCCTAACGGAAACCAACAGCTCCAACGGCCCGTACGCCGTCGTTTTGAACAGAGACGGCATCATCGCGTATATAAACAAGTCTGGGGAGCCCCTCCCGTACGGAGTTTGGCGGGGGAAGGAAATCGGGAGCATGATCACCTTCAAGGCGGTGACGGAGTACGACACGAAGACCGCAAGCGAGATCGTGATCACCATGAGCCAATCCAGAACGGGGACGAAGAATAATAATAGCCGCCGGCTCCTCCAGATTCCTCCGGCCGTCGATGAAGACCACATCTTTCTCAACAAGCTCAGCTATGACGCGACCTTCTCGTTCTTCCGGATTGGACATGACGTCAATCTTAGGGTTTTCACTTACAACGACGTGGTGAGCTCGCTCAGGTGGCGCGAGAGCTTCGCCTACTTCTCGAATTACTGCCTGTTGGAGTGCCAGCTTCCGACGCACTGCGGCCAGTACGGAATGTGAGAGAGGGGGATGTGTATGGCGTGCCCGACGCCGCGTGGAATGACGGGGTGGGATGAGGGCTGTGTGCCGCCATGTGGGGCGACGGGGAATAAGACGGTGGAATATTATGAGATTGTGGGTGTGGGGCACTTCCTGAGTCCGTTTTGGAGGGAGGATGAGGACACGGCGCGCAAACACCCAGTGAGCATGGGAGAGTGTAGAGCGAGGTGCAACAAGGACTGTAAGTGTGTGGGGTTTATGTACAACGAAGAGATTTCTACGTGCATGACGGTGCCCATGCTTGGGAGCCTCTTGAAGATTAATGAAATTACTTCCGTGGTATACATCAAGTATTATGTTTGGGTATGATGATGTTGTTGTTTAATGCGACTGTGTTTAGTCCGAGTCATGGTCTTTCCCTTTAAGTACAATTAAATAGTAGAGAGGACCACTCTCACATTTACAAGCCTGATCCCCTCTTTTATTTTATATGGCACGTGATAGGAGGATACATACTCTCAACAATTGCATTAAGTTCGGAGATAAACATAAATTTCTACCCATTTCATTTGATTAGAATAGTCCAAGTAATATATTTATATGTCAAAGACTAGTATCATGCAAAGGTTGATATTTATTGGTTTGATTGGCTACTCTACTTTGTGTAATTAAATTTTAAGAAAGAAAGGTAGTGGAGCCATTGTACATCGACTCCGAGGCAGAAATTAGCCCAGCATCATGTAGCACTACTAGCCTATTATTCCAATGAGTGATAATTAGTTTCTTCATGCGTAGGAAAATGGACACAATGATCAAAAGTAACTTTAAAGTGTATATATTGTGGACTAGTAGTTATTAAATCGATAATTTAAAAGTATTATGTATGTGTGTGTTTATATATAAAATATTTTTATAAGAGCCTACTCATGTAGGGCCTATATAACACTTTTGAAATGACCTTTGTCCCTTAAATTAAATAGCATATACATATTCTACCAGTTCGAAAAATTTGAATCCGAATAGATTATAAGTGAACCTTCATCTCAATGGTCAAAGTTTAACTTCAATTTGGTCAACAAGCAAGTCAATAATAAAAGTTGAAAACATTAAGTATTTCAGATGTAAGGTTATCCATCATCGGATTAGGCTCAAATTTCAATAGTTAGTAGAATTTATTATCTAGTAGTCAAAAAAATTTTCCATCATGTTATGTGGGCCTTTCTTTAATATTTTTTAGCATTTTTCTACGGATGTATATATATATTCTTTTTTATTTTAAGCTTGATGGGTAGGGTCTACCCAGCTCAAAGGTAATTTCACCCAAAAACTTGGCTCATCTCAAAACTAATAACTTAAACCTCCTCATATGAGATGATTTGTCGATTTATCGATATTTTGAGTGGACCGAATCAGATTAGCTCGGGAAAGTGATGAGATGTCTTGATTGAATGCATACTCTTGCATGAAGCTCTAACAAATGCTATGTTTAGACAGAACAGGCTCTCATTGTTCATAATATGTCTATTTCAACTGAACATAAGATCAATAATAAGCCTATTAATCTTCATACAAACAAATCTATAATTGTTTAGGATTCACATTTAAATAGTGACAAATTATAAATTAAATCTGAACGGTCATAAATGTCTTAAAATTTGCACCTTTCGTATAATAATTCAGGACATCAACAAATTATATGACGTTTAACAACTCTTTTTTTATTATTTCGTATCCTTTGGATTTGTAAGGCTAAATTTTTTAAATTTGAACGACCCATCAAGAAATAATGAGTAGACACGCATGAGAATCCGTTCCATGTATTACGTGCTCTTTTGTCCTTGTTCGGCTTGGTCGTAGGCACCTGAAATTAACGCACATTGGTTGCCCCCTTCTTTGATCTTTATTGTTTCTAAAGGAAAATTTCAACTTATTACTAAAAATATATACTAATTACCTTGAAGAATTCTATAAATCCAAAGGCCCCTTCAGTTTCAATTGTTTGACTGGTCTTCCCGTATAATATTAATAATCCAGATCTATTGCTATTGAACGTGCATAGGGTTGATTTTCAGAGATTAGCTCGACCTTTTTTTTTTCGTTTTATTTATACGTTGAAAATAAAACAATTGTTTACTTTATCTTTGCCTCACGATTATGAATAATATTATGCACACATATTAAATCATTCAAAATTCAAAAATTGTGAAATAAGAATGAGATAATATTATTTTCATGTAAAATTATAATCCTCACCATCATTTTTCAATTCTTGAGTTTCGAGTAATTTGAGGTTTAGAGATTAGAAGTTCTTAAAAAAGAAATCTGCGATCCACTCCATCTTCCACGAACTTCTTTGAATCAGCAAGTGCTGGGGGGAAATACATCCCAAAACGCGGATAACGGTGACGTGGATGGGTTGACCAATCTTCTATGAATTTTCTTCACTAGGAAGCGGCGCAAGGGAACGAAGGAGCCCATCATCCAAATCTTCAGTTACTCATTCTCCTTTGACCGTTGAATCTTCCACATCTGACCATTTCATCCCCAAACCTATATAAATACACTTAATCAGCACCCGAACGTCCAACCCGACCAAATATCTTCTTTACTCAAATTAAAACCACAAAAGGAAGAGAAAAGAAAATGGCTCCTCTTTCTCTACTTCATGCCTGCTTCGTCCTATGCCTCGTCGGAACCCTCGCCGGAGCCCAAGTTCCGACGAGCCAAACCTTCAGCTTCTCCGTCTGGGGCCCGCTCGAAACACAGAAGGCCGAATACGAGGCCACGTATCGTCAAGTCACATCCGGGGCCCACACATTCTACACCCACCCGTTCCGGCTGTGCTTTTACAACACCACCGCGGACTCCGCCGTGCTCGCCATCGCTGCCGGCGTCCCCAACGAGCTCAGCCCCGTGCGGTTTGTCTGGGAGGCCAACCGCAACCGCCCCGTCCGCGACACCGCCGTCCTCTCCTTCCGCCGCGACGGCAACCTCGTCCTCTCCGGCCATGACGGCTTCCCCGTGTGGGAGACAGGCACTGCCGGCAAAGGCGTCGTGGGAGTCAAGCTGCTCCCCAATGGCAACTTCGTCCTCCACGACAAGAACGGGAGGTTCATCTGGCAGAGCTTCGACCACCCCACGGACACTCTCTTGGTGGAGCAGTCCTTGAAACTTAACGGTCCTAACAGACTCGTGAGCCGCCTAACGGAAACCAACAGCTCCGACGGTCCGTACGCCATCGTTTTGAACAAAGACGGCTTCACTACGTATATAAACAAGTCCAGGGAATCCCTACCGTACGGAGGGTGGCGGGGGTCGTACATCGGGAGCATGATCACTTTCAAGGCGGTGGCTGAGTACGACACGAAGACCGCGAGCGAGCTCGTGATAGCCGTAAACCAGTCCCTAACCGGGACGAGGAATAATAATAACCGCCGTCTCCTCCAGATTCCTCCCACCGTCGATGAAGACCACATCGTTCTCAACAAGCTCAGCTACGATGCCTCCATCTCGTTCTTCCGGATTGGGCACGATGGTAACCTTAGAGTTTTCACTTACAACGATGCCGTGAGCTCGCTCCGGTGGCGCGAGAGCTTCGCCTACTTCTCGAATTACTACCTGTCGGAGTGCCAGCTTCCGACGCACTGCGGCGAGTACGGAATGTGCGAGAGGGCGATGTGCGTGGCGTGCCCCACGCCGCGTGGAATGACTGGGTGGGACGAGGGATGCGTGCCGCCGCGTGTGCCGCCATGCGGCGGAGCGGGGAATAAGACGGTGGAGTACTATAAGATTGTGGGCGTGGGGCACTTTTTGAGTCCATTTTGGAGGGAGGATGAGGACACGGCGCGGCGACACCCAGTGAGCGTGGGAGAGTGTAGGGAGAGGTGCAACAAGGACTGCAAGTGCGTGGGGTTTATGTACAACGAGGAGGTCTCTACGTGCATGACGGTGCCAATGCTTGGGAGTCTCTTGAAGATTAATGACAGTACTTCCGTGGGATATATCAAGTACTCTATTTAGGTATAAGTTGTGCCCCAATCGCATTTATCGTGAAGTATTGGAAAAATATTGTGGATTTTGACCGTTTCTTATTGATGCATGTCCCTTGTATTCTTTTGATCCGTAATAGTCGTCAATAAAATTAGTATTATTATATTATGTGTTTGGGTCATGTTCCCCGGAGGCTTCTTCTTTTTTTCTTTTTCCCTGTTTAGTCATTAATTTTAGGTTTAACTTGCGGGCAATATGATACGAAGAACTCAATTATATAGTTGAACATTCGATATTCATTAGTACGTATGAGCACTTTAGGATTGAAAGTCAATATAATATTTCGAATTTCTATGCATTTGATTATAATTTCCAGGAGTAATATATTTCTATGCGGTATAAAGTTTCATATTTATTGGTTTGATTGGCCCCTCTACCCTGTGGAATTAAATTTAAAGAAAGAGAGGATTTGAAGCCAACGCACATTAACTCCATTGAATAAATTGGCCCACCAGCAACACGTTGCACTACTAGACTATTTTCCCAAAAGGTGCTAATTAGCTTCTTTATGCTAAATATACTATTTGTTTTCAAAGAAAAGAAAATGGGTAAATATATTAAATTCTTATCTAAAATCTTTAATTTTATGCAAACTTATTTGATGCAGTCTTAAATTTCTAATCATTACATTATTATTACTAATGCGTGTTTTCAAAGCCCCCAATGAGTGTGAGAGTGGAAAGATAAAAGCCCAGATGTGGCGCGGCCATGAAGAGGTTGGGGTGGGGGAAAGTATAAATTTTTTAGGAAATATATTATTGCATTGCCGATTTTATCCCTATATTTTTGAATGACTTAGTAGTTCAAAATTAGTTACCTTTTAAAGAAGAGGACATTTTAGGAAACGCAAGGGTTCACCTAAAGTTTTGGCTTATAAGGTTGATAGACATTATTATTTAGTAGCTAAAACTCAATTGATTAGATTCAATCGTCAAGCGCAGTAAACTATTTGAGTAGCTGTGTGTATGCTTAATCGCACAACCAACCGTGGATCTGTTTCCCGACACCGCCACCGGCCATCCATGAATTCCTCTGTGCCACCACTACTCCCTTTCATCACTCTCTTCTTCTTCTTCCACCAGCTCCTCCCTTCCTCTGCAAATATCCACAGATCAAATCTCCTCACATCAGAGCTTGTGTCTCAGGTCCACGCACTCCAAAAATGTCCCAGTTACCACCTACTTTGAAGTAACCAGACCCATCAAACTTCCCAAAACACAGCCCTGTTCCCATCTCATACTCCAACATGATTTCGGCTTCACCTCCGGGAAACCCCCAATTCGAGCTTCCTATAACCCTCCCTCGAATTGCCCATCTCGTAATTTCTCCAAAATCGTCCTGGAATGGAGATCCACATGTAAAGGGCGGCAATTTGATCGGATTTTCGGGGTTTGGCTGAGCGGCGTCGAGCTTCTGCGGAGCTGCACGGCGGAGCCGAGAGGCACCGGGATCGTGTGGACCGTTGAGAAGGACATTACGAGGTATTATTCGTTGCTGATGAAAAGTAACCAAACCCTAGCTGTGTATCTCGGAAATGTTGTTGATAAGACCTATACTGGTATATACCATGTGAACATTACACTTCATTTTTATCCTGCTGAAGAACATTTTAGTGATTACGGCTCGAATTCGAGAAATTTTCCAGCTGATTTGATCCTGCCCATTTCGAGGAGTGTACCGCTGAATCATGGGTTGTGGTTTGAAATTCTGAATTCGACCGATATTGGGTTGATGGAGTTTGAAATTCCACAAAATGCTTATAGGGCTGTGCTAGAGGTTTATGTTTCATTTCATGAAAACGATGAGTTCTGGTATGGGAACTTGCCTAACGAGTACATTGCTGCGAATAACCTCACTGGGGCCTCAGGAAACGGGCCGTTTCGGGAGGTTGTGGTGCATTTGGATGATATGGTAGTTGGTGCGGTTTGGCCTTTTACTGTGGTGTTTACCGGAGGGATCAATCCCCTCCTGTGGAGACCCATAACCGGAATTGGTTCATTCAATCTCCCTTCTTATGACATTGAGATTACTCCATTTTTAGGGAAAATGCTCGACGGGAAGCCCCATAAGATTGGGTTCAGCGTTACAAATGCTTTGAACGTGTGGTTTGTTGATGCAAATTTGCACCTTTGGCTAGACAGTAAAAGTGCAAATACGGAAGGGGTGCTTTTTGAACAAAAGAGTTCACTTCTTCTGGTTAACCTCTCATCAAATGTCAAAGGGCCGAATGGGACATTCCTTACTTCTGCAAGTAGGAACCTATCGGCAACTGGGTGGGTGAAATCGTCCCTTGGGAACATTACAACTCAGGCAGTTCAAGAATTCAACTACACAAATTCAATGGAGATGGGAAACGATGGGAATTTGCAGATTCTGAACCAAATAATCGATTTTAATGATACTGTTTATTCTAAGACGCCACCTTCGACAGGACTCTTTCAAGTCGTTCAAAAGGTTTCCATTTTATATGTACTCCAGTGATGTCGATCAAGGGAATGATACCATTCTTTCTGCCGCGAACGTCACACTGGGTTTTAATGAGGTGAAAATGAAGGGTGATGGATTCAAAGACTTGGTTTCCTCTCTCAAGAATTCGCAGAATGGGCATGGTTTCATGGTTGTAAAGAAGAATTTGGTATCGAGTGGATTGGGGAGTGCGCAGCAGGTTTACAATTATGACAGTCCCAAAGTCTGTTACTTCAGGAATGTGAGCGCCTCGAACTACACTATCCTTCATGATAAAGTTGAGAATACATGTAAAAAGAAGCGACGTCATTTTTATAGGTTATGGTATTTTCCTGCTCGGAGATCCTCTTTGGCATCCGTTTTCGGAAGGAAAATATGACTTGGAACAGCCCCTCGATTCTGCTATTGTTCCACAAATTTCTTGTCTGATGCATCAAATAAGATTTGTTGGGTTGTTTTCAATTTCTTAGTTTCAAAGAATCCTTGTAGTTTGTGTACTTCTTCACATCTGAGTAGAATACATTTATCCAGTGTTCCAGTAATGCTTCTCTCTTGAAGGTTGAGGCGATCCCCAGCTTTGTCAAGCCAGGACATGATCATTATGCCTTGATCGTAGAAGCAATTGCAATGCTCTAAGTGATCCTTTGACCCTTGATTTCAGAAATTAGGGTTTGTATCTCGTGTTTACGTGTAAAATTTCTGCGTTTCTTCTTCTTTGGAATCTTGTGGCTCGACACACAGAAAAATGAAGAGAACGTTCCCTCACTGTTATCTTTCATTATGCAAATGAATCCGCAGTCAAGTGCACGTCGTGCAGCCTACGGAAGGTATCGCCGGCCTAATTGCAGTCTCTTGGCTACATTTACGGTGAATTTAGCGCAAGCGACATCGTTTTATTAAGAATAGCACCCTCCTCTTGGATGAATAGACACCATTCTTAACAAAATAATGCGGTATGATGCTGCATGTTCAGAGACCGCTAATTAAACCTTAGTGAATAAGAATCCACTAATCATCATCCAATTTATTTGCTGAATTTAACTTTTATAATTTTCCAGAACGGACGAATTAGCTTTTAATCCAGAGACTATTTTTATGGACAACTCATAAATAATTAGGACACAATTTACAAAAAAAAAAATCTTTAAATAATATAAGAAAATTTTTCAAATTAGGTATATGGCTCCCTGATTTACGAGAATAAGTTTTTGCCTGTTAATGCACGATCAATTTTCTTCTCGTTTTAAGTCACGCGTTTGCGAAATTCGTGACCCTATTGTTAGGTAAGGGTCAACCATTTGTGAAATGCGTGACTTTTTTAATTTATCGGTACTGGTCACCCATTTTGCAAATACGTGGCCATTAATTTACTTTTTGATCACGCATCTTATCCTATTCTTTTTCCTCTTTCCTTTTCCTTTTTCTCTCGTACTATTAACCCAATTTTCTCAAGTTCAGAGTCACGCACTCAAAATGCATAACCGATTAAAGTTAAGAGTTGGTCATACATTTTACAAATGCGTGACTAACTTAAGCTTCCTTAAGTTGCTGAGCCTACAAGCATTTGATACAACTTAATTGTCTATACTTCAACATCAACAGTCGTCGAGAGTTGGCTCCATCTTTTTTTTTTTTGAGTAGTACTATTTTGTCTCAACGAAGTATATTTCAAACAAATCTCACCACTCACATATGAGAGTATATTTCACAAACACAGTAATACTACTTTTCTCAAAAAGTATATTCCGAACAAATCTCACCACTCACATGTAGGAGTAGACTTTACATACACAGGTGAATTTCATTTATTACATATAAATGAGAGAATTTGTTAGGGATCACTTTTTTTTAGGAATGAATAGATTTATCTTTTCTTTTTTTGGCGCAAGCATCAATCTTTTTGTGTGATTTGGGGTTTTGTGCCCCTTCCATATCAAATAAGTGGTTGTACTCAAGCTTTACTTCTCCACCATTTAGATTCTACTAGTCTCAACTTTTTTTTAATATAAAACAAAGATTCACCTATTTTGCAAGTGCGTGACTTTGAACGTAAGCTAAATTGAGTTGCTACGCGAGGTAAAAGTAAAAGAGGAATTAGGGCGAGTACGAAAAGAGCTGGTTGTGCATTTGGCAAGATGCATGACCAATAAATTAAGAAAAGAGTCACACACTTTATAAATGCGTGACTGTGAACCAAAAAAAGGTCATTTTATTTTGCAAATTAATGATTCAAAATGGGGGAAAAAATTGTTTTGAAAAATCAGAGAATCGTACGCCTAGTTTAAGATTTTTCTACCATATTATTTCGGACCCCCCCCCCCCCCCAAAAAAAAAATTCTATATACAAAGGATTTCAGAATAAAATTACTAAAGGCTTATATAACACAAATTTAGTAAAGAGTATTTTAGTAAATGATAACTAACATAGATTAGGTATACAGTGACACACTCTTTCAAGAAAATCCAAAGCACCATTCCCTAAGAACTTGATCCTAATCAACCGACTTTATTGAGAAAGGTTACTTTTTTTGGGTCAGGGGGTTGATAATGAGATCTCGAATCAATTTATTAGTCTGATGGTATATCTCAGTGAAAAGAATGATTCCAAAGATTTTTATTTATTTATTTATAAACTCTCCTGGCGGGTGGGTGATACTCAGAGAGCTTTTAGTGCCTCTTTCATGTCATTGACTACCCAAGTCGCAAAGGCTCTTCTTTCACCCATGATCTGGCAGCACAATAAGAATATAGTTAGAGGTGGTCCTATATCTATAAATTTTGGCATTTATTTATTTGAGAATCTCGTGGATTTATATCTGATCTATTTTTAGGTTCAAGGCCGACTTTCACCCCTACTCAACAGGTGGGTCTTGCATTCAAGCCCACTTCTACCTTTGCACTCGAGGACCAATCTCCGTCCAAAGAGACCCTGCCAACAGTCTAAACCTCTGAAAAATATTTATAGTTCGTTTTTTTCCCTTCTATCTCCCATCCATTTTCTTTAGTTATTCACTCGATCAATTATGTTCGGAAGTTGATTTGGGGCAAGTGTTCGGATCTATTATGACATAGCTATGAGGCGTTCAACGATAATAATTATAAGTGTACAAAAAAAAAAAACCTTTTTTTTTCTAATTCTTATGATGCAATTGGAGCTTATCGGCAAGAAAAAAAAAATCTATTTAGATAGTCTAACGGTACTTCCTAGAGCATAGCTGCCATCCAAAGCACTCTTTCTGGAAATGTTTGTAGATGGTTGTTCATTCGGTTCCTTCTAGAAATGTTTGTGGATGGTTGTTCATTCGGGGTTCTTCTATCTATACTTGGAACTACTAGTTCAACAAGACCAACTGAAAGTAGATCTGCTAGAATTGCTTAACCAAAGAATGAGGTTCATTAGAATGATAGAAAGAGAACTGAGAGATTCTCTTTGCTACGGATTTGCTATTGGGAAAAACAAGCCGAGCATTGTTACCAAATCAGCCCAGACCGACTTACTAGTGGGATGTGCTAAAACGTTACAAATTTTTTTTTTAGCGAATGATCCAATCAAAGGAGTAATTGGAACTATGGTATCAAACGGAATTTGGTCTTACAAGATTGATGACCGGGAAAGGGTTGATAATTTTGGTTAGTTTTGGCAGGTATATTGGTATGAATGAAATCTGCAGCGTCTACCGATTTTGCCATATCCCCCCTTTGTTTTGAGATTAGGATATCTTTGTGAGATTCAATATGAAAATAATTTCAGAGGTTTTCCCTAACTTTGTTTGTGTCAACAAACAATTCAAAATAACTTGACTTTTTTAGAACAGGTCTGAGTCACAAGTCAGGTTCAAAAAAAGAGTTAAACAAAATGCCTAATTCGAAGTGCTTTTCTTACGTATTCTTGATAAACCAACATTTATTAGGTCATGTGAATTCAATATCAATAATAGATGGTATTTGATTCATCAAATACATTATTATTGTATGCTCTTTCATATGTGCGCAACCCATTCCATTGAGTCTTTGCACCTACCCCTTTTTATTATTTTATTCTTGCTTGCTTTATTTTTATAAGCCCTTGCTTGTTTTCAGGAAACGAAGACCTGTTTGCCAAGCAAAGTCTCATGAAATCTTCCCTCTTTGCCTTTAATTAGATCTGAAAATGACTTGTAAACTATTATGACCGTCCCTCATTGAGCTTTCAAGTGACAGGGGGTGTTACCTATCACTAGAGCCCTAAATAAAGAATTCATTTCTATGGAGGAGTGAGAAGTCCCTGCGAAGTTTGCATTGAAACATTTTTGGTTGTTTTGGTAGATGAAGACGAAATTATTAGAGCTGATGTTCCTTTTAGAAAGTTGAGGATAATTCTTTCTTCTTTTTTTTCACGAGATCCTCTTTCCTTATACTATAGTTTTGATTCCTAATTAGGAAGTTTCCCCATTGTCTTGAGAGTGAAAAGCAAGCACAAGCGATAAAAAGGATAGTCTCTAGCTCATTTGCACGAACTACTAGAAATTGGTGAGCAATTCCTGCTATATGAATGTGCCCTTTTTTGATTGGAAAAGCGATCTTCCCTTGTAAATGGTGTATCTAAGATGCATTTCCTCTAGCTCCTGAAAAAGGCATTATATAGACGAGATTAAAAGGGTCAGTCATCCTAAAATTTGGATTCATTTCTTGTTGCAAATATAATCAAATAGAACACTTGGGCTAAGGGTCAATTTGGTAATTTTTCTTATATCTACCCCTCAGGGAGCCCAAGTATCATACATACCTCTAAAACCCAATGTCACAGGTTTAGATCTTATAAAGTGAATAGCGAGGAAGAAAATCACAGCTCTTATTTCACTCTTTAATACACCTATCATTCCCTCTCTTCTTTTCCTTTCTTGCTCTCTCAACTTCATAGAGAAGTTTCCTCGTGTTCTAGGTGTTCATGAGTTTCTTGGGCATAATGTGCATCTATAATGAGTTCGGTTCAATTCTTTGTTAAGTAATCAGAGAATCGTTCAAACTTTTAGCCTTTGTATCTTGAGGCGATGCGTCGAAAACACTGTTACTCCGGTTCACCCCCAGTAGGGGCGAATTGTCTAAAAAGAGCAACCTAGTCTTGGCCTAGGCTGTCTAATTATTTTATCAGTTTTCTATTTTATCTCTCAATTACAGAATTTGTACAAGGAGTGATCATTCATCGATTTTGACAAATCGAAAGTCTTTTCATGGCAATCGTTCGTGATTTCATTGAAGATTTAAAAGTCAATGCCAACAATTTTAGACGAATTTTTAATCTCTCATTCTCAAATAATCGATGGATATAGCCGCCATACACCGTCGTTCCTCCACCGAGCGATCAAAACAAATTGTTTCGATTTGCTGGTGTCCACTTCAAGAGATAGAGGCAAAAGATGCAATTCTACCTTAACGTGATGAGGGTAGCTATTGCCCTTACCACCAAACAACCTAGAGTCAACAATGAGGCTATCGATAAGAGCTCCAAAGCACGTGCTGAGTGGGATCAAATTGATTACATGTGTTGCAACTAAATCCTCAACAGACTTAGTGATAAACTTTACGACTAATACAACCAAGGATTCAACACTGCTAAAGAAATCTAGAAAGGACTACAACAAAAATACGGCACTGAATAAACCGAATCTAAGAAATATGTTGTCTTTAGATATTTTAAATTTAAGATGGTTGATAACAAACCTATAGTAGCCCAAACCTATGACCTTCACATGATCGCACATGATATCATATCTGAAGGAATGAGATTAGATGACCAATTTCAAGTAGCTGTCATAATTGACAATTTGCCACCATCATGGAAGGAATTCAAGAATTCATTATGTCATGAGACCAAAGAATTTTCCCTCAAGAGTTTAATTAATTGATTGATAATTGAGGAAGAGGCAAGGGTCCTTTGACAATAAAGACGACTCCGGGTAATATGTGAAAGTGAACTTGGCTTCTAAGGAAAAAATCCTAAAGGAGTCAAGTAAACATCTTAGGCCCAAACAAGAGACTCATGAAAACCTAATATAGAAATAGAGGTAGAAATTGGAATCAGCCCAAAAAAGAAAATCCTCCAAACTATCATTTCAAACACAACTCGGATCAAAAGGCCAAACTAGACGCGCCAAATAGTATCACAAGTAACAAATAGGACTCAAATATTAATAGGTTTAATTAAATACAAGAGAAATGAAGATATTTCAATAAAATAATTGAAAACCTTTATAATAAAAATGAATCCTATATAAACGAATAAATTTTCCCCTGAGTAAACAAGTCGTGCGTGGACATGAATCGCCCCCTTTTCCTTCTTCTTTTCTTCCTTCTCCTTGCACAAACACCACCCCCCCCCCCCCCCCCCCCCCCCCTCCCCCCCCCCCCCCCTCCTTTTTCCCTCTCTTCATTCTCTCGCGCTCTTCGGTCCTCCTCTCCTTTCTCCTCTTTTGGCTACCGTGGCTTTACCCCCTTATCTTTAACATATTATTATTATATATAAAGATCCTAATCTAACCTGACTCTCCACAAAGACTTACCCGTTAAGGTTTTTTTTTCTTTAACTTTATATAATATAATGGGTATAACATATATTATATTATATTAATATAACATACTTTATATTATTATGGTATTGTTTAAATGTATATAATAACTATTTTTACATTAGTTAATTCACGTGTCGCACGTTATCAATCTCACCATACTTCACACCCTCATTAACACTAGTGTCGCACCTAACTCTATATCTTCGATCCTAAATTTACCCTAACTTTTATTTAAAATTTATTAAAAATTTAAACCTATTACATGTAATTTCATAATTTTTCGTAGCAATATAAACTTTTTATAATTTTACCATATAATGTTTTACAGTCCTACAACATTGTTCAAAATACAACGTCGAGATGGGTCCAAGCCCTCTCTAAATGGCCCCAAAACCCTCTGTGAATTGGTCATCATCAACAACCATTCATCGTGGTTGTCCTCTCTCTCAAAATTATTCAGAAAATGAGCTTGTCTTCTCTTACCAGGTGAGTCCTTACGCCCTATCCGTGCTTCTGATTCGACTCCTTACTCATTTTCTTTGTCTTTGCATCTCTAATTCGCTGATAATGCAATTGGGTCGTTGTAGTGGGAATTGCTCTCAGTGCTGGAGCTCTCCGGGTTCGTTCGTACAGCTAGGGCTTCATCCTGGATCCAATAATCGCGCTTCATTATCCTGTAGGAGCAAATTCCCTCACAAAATGTCTCCTCGAGCTTGCTCAGCCTCATCATCTTCCCATTCTGGTACGTCTCATCTCTTACTCTTTCAACTACGCGTGTGTGTGTATGTATATCCTTACATGCTCTAAAGGAGTTCAATTTAATCAGCATCACAAAGTGTATAGCTCGGGTTAATTGGGCCGACTTTGAAAAAAGTTGAATTGCAATATTTAGGCCGTGTTTAGTTATGGAAAGTTAATTTCTTTTTGCACAAATTATTTTAATGTACTATGTTAGTTTAATGAATGAACTCTGAGAATTAGGTTTCAAAAGAGATTAATTTCGTGTGTAATAGAAAACACCTAAAAGATTTTCTTCAAATTTTCGGAATGTTGGCTGTCTGGAAGACATGATTTCCGATTATTTGGAATGGGTACTGTGAAATCAAATTGACCATAATGAATATAAGCCTACATACTGGGAAAAGATGGATGGAAAATATTTTACAAAACTAAATGGCCTTAAGTTTCATTTATCCTTTTCCCTCTAGGTAGTTTGTCCAATTCACTTTTTTGGAATCAACCTCCCCTCCCTAAATTTTGGCCTCATATTTTTTTTTCTCTCTATAATTATTGGAAGTAACTTCTGGTCACTTATGTTGAATATGATGGGGAATATCAGTAGTAAGATGATTGTGCAGTAGTGCTTTTGTACAGAGTTATTGTGGGAAATCCTCAAAATTATCTGTTAGGTAGTGATTATTATTTTCTATATTAAATCTTTTGGAGCATATTGTACTTTTTGGTAAAAATGTGCAATAAACATGCATTATTTCTTGGCTCCAACACCAAATTTAATAATAAACGTTTCCCACGCCTGAGGTATATCCTGGCTTCGCTACTAGCACCTGGCCCTGATAATGACTAGCTGTTCTTAGGTCTTTTAGTGATCATGACCGCTCAGTGGGTTAAAATCCTCCTACGTTTGAACTTTGAAGATATATGGGGCTTAATTCTTCATGTTCACTTAGCTCATATTTTATATGGGGTTCAGATCCACTTCTGGTCAAGGCTGCAAAAGGACATCCTGTGAGTCGGCCTCCAGCATGGATGATGCGCCAGGCAGGAAGGTATATGGGTGTTTACAGAAAGCTTGCTGAGAAATATCCATCTTTCAGAGAGAGGTCAGAAACAACTGATCTCATTGTGGAAATTTCTTTGCAGCCTTGGGAAGCATTCCATCCTGATGGGGTCATTATTTTCTCTGACATTCTTACGCCACTACCTGCATTTGGTGTTCCATTTGACATTGAAGAAGTTCGTGGTCCTGTTATTGAGTCCCCAATTCGTTCTGAGGATGCTTTGAAAGCATTGCATCCCATTGACTTGGGGAAACTGCATTTTGTGGGAGATTCCCTTATGCTTTTGCGCCAGGAGGTAAATTTTGTTTATTTTTCATATGGTTAAGATGAGGGTTTGTTGCATTAGTTTAAGATCAGATTTGCGTTCTTTGGTACTTGTGATATTTCAAGTTAACCTTCTTAATAAATTCTTCCTTCAATGCAGGTTGGGGACCAAGCTGCAATTCTAGGATTTGTAGGTGCACCTTGGACAATTGCTACATATATAGTGGAAGGGGGTACAAGCCGCACATACACTAACATTAAGAGTATGTGCCATACAGCACCTCATATATTAAGAGCACTTCTCTCCCATTTGACAAAAGCAATATCTGATTATATTGTTTTCCAAGTGGAGTCTGGGGCTCACTGTGTGCAAATATTTGATTCATGGGGTGGACAACTCCCGCCTGATATGTGGGAGCACTGGTCAAAGCCTTTTATTAAGGAGGTAAATTCCACCTGTTTCTATCAAATAGCCTAAAACCTTAGTAATCCCTGTTTCATGTTTTTATGGCTTAGTGGGCCCCATTTCAGCAAATTATGTTGAATTTTATGAACTTGATGGCATGTGGCTGTGGAGCTCTTTTTTTTATTGGTTCCCACGTGAATAGGTCCATTGAACTGCCATATGATCATCCCATAAATCCTTAAGTTAGTGCTTTTGTGCAAGTGAATTATAGTTAGCAAGAAACCTAGGGTAGACACGGATATCATTGTAAACCCATATACACACACAAACATGGTTGAAGCTGGTCACTCTATGTATATCTGTGTCATAAGTAATAAAGCAGCATCGCCACCTTTAATAAATCCAAAATCATATGTAAAAAACTGTTATTGCAGTATTGGTTGGTTTTAATTACTTATATCTTATTCCCGTTTTAAAAATTTTGTGTGTTTTTTAGTGCTGTTACTGCAGTGGCTTCCCATTGTATCTTGTTGATGTAGTGAGATTGCTAAAATTGCAGATTGTTGCTATTGTAAGGAAGAAGTGCCCTGAAACGCCACTTGTTCTCTATATCAATGGGAATGGTGGCCTTCTTGAGCGAATGAAAGGAACTGGAGTTGATGTGATTGGGCTCGACTGGACAGTAGATATGGCTGATGGAAGAAAGCGCCTGGGTAGTGAAATCAGCGTACAGGGAAATGTTGACCCTGCATGTCTTTTTTCTCCCCTTCCTGCCTTGAACAATGAAATTCAAAGGTTCATCACGTGAAACTGAAACATTTCAACTAACCTTTTTTTCATCAGCTCATTTGGATAATTTCGGATTGGCTGGTCGACATGTGGGCTATGACAGGTCATCCTTTTGGCATGTTCTAGCACATGAAACGTATTTATTGAATTTCCTCTTTTATCCTTTCTACTATGATGAAATTATGGAAAACGGTCGCCCATGTCTGTTAACTGCACAAATATAATTCTTGACTGTAGGATAGTCTTTACAAAATCTCACTCAACTGTGTCAGTATTCGTTATATCTTGGGCAGTTTTCTATGAGATGTAGTTTTGTAGGAAGGCACACACACGTTGTTGGACTAAGACGTGCAGTAGAATTCCTGTGACATAAATAGCTTAAGGTGTGGTAACGAATTAAACTATCTGGCTAGATAGTTTAAGGTTGTGATTTCCAAGATTCTTTTTCCAATTTCTAAAGCGTAGAATCTATCTGCCAGGGTCGTGAGGTGTGCAGGTCCAAGAGGACACATTCTAAATCTAGGTCATGGCGTTCTTGTTGGGACACCTGAAGAAGCTGTTGCCCATTTCTTCGAAGTGGCTAGAAGCTTGAATGTGAATACCCTTTTTGAAGATGCAGTAGAGGAACCTACGTTGGTAGTTTGAGGACTGGATATAAGCCAGAGACCCTGTTCTATTGCAGCATAGTCCTCCCTTAAGTTCCTAAATGCTTGAGGGTGAGTTTCCTCTGCTGTTTACTCTTTCGTGTGTGTTAATTTTTCAAAGTAGTTATTGTTTGTATTTGTGCTCTATCCTTGTCTTTTTGCTTGCTTCTGTTGGTACGAGGATATCTGATGAATTTGCTTCTGTTGTTACGAGGATATCTGATGAATTTGCTTCTGTTGGTGCAGGGATATCTTGATGAATCTTGCCCAAGGGGATGTAGTGAGAGCTGCATGTAGGGAGGTTGCATGCTAGAACCATGTGTGGGGTTTCGTTGACCTTAAAAAATAATTTTTGGGGCTTCAACTTTTACCTGAGAGATCACATGGTCAATTCTATTCAATTTCTTCCTCTCCTTATGTGAATTGCATAACCTTGTATTTCAAGTTTATGTGGTTACTACCGAGTCTGTTTCCCGCTGTTAGCACATCTTACAACTTTGTCATTGCAAATGCATGTTGGCGATGCACGTAAAGGCACTTTAAGCCGAGGGCTCGTTTAAATGGTGAGAGTGGGAATGAAAATGAAACACGAGAGATGTTTCCTTGTAATGGTGATTCTCTCATATGAGGGAATGAGCGCCAGATTCATACTCTTATTCCTCATGGGATTCCTCCACCATCCAAAACAGCGATGGTAGACAACTCAAAGGCTTCAACAGATGGGAGTTAGAGATCGAAAATGGGGTTTGGCACAGACAATGACATTTGTTGGCTAGCTATGCGGTTTAGGCTCACTTTGATGATGTTTTCAATCATTTTTTCCCGATTGGTTTTCTGAGAATGAAAGAAAAGGCCTCCATACCTTTATGCTCATCCATCGAGAACTCGGTGGTTAAACTCTATTGTTGTGACGATACTGTAGGGAAGGTGGTGCAGCTTTTTATGCGAAAGGAACTGTTGGTTTGGAGCGCTGTCAATGGCTGTAGCCTCTGTTTAGCGAAAAAAAAGAAAAGAAAAGAAAAGAAAAGAAAAGGGCTCCACTCTCTAATTACTATCGCCTACTGTCACCAGGGGAAAAACCAAACTTCAATGATTTACATTAATACTTTAATCTCTAAAGTTGGAATTTACGTGCAACTTCAACGGTCCAAATTCATCCTAACAAAGCGCAGCCTCATTTTGTGGGCTATGTTGCCATTGACGTGGGGATATAGACTATAAGAATTTGGAGAGTCATACATTGGTGAGTTTGAACAATTCCTTCTTTCTTGCATATGGATCACTTAAAATTAAAAGTCATAAATTAATAAATTAGAATAATCCTAACTATTTCTTTTTGTCTCCTTTAATTTCTCTTAATTTTTGTTGTAAGAAATGATCAAAATTATTTTTTTTTAGTAAATATGAATGGTCAGAATTATTTGATTTCACAAATTCATAACTTTTTAAATTAAGAGAATCTAAATTCTTATTTCTTTTTCTCTGTCTTTAGTTTCTATCTCTATCTTTTGTAATGAATTAAATCCATAAATCCATGAATTTTTAAATTATGAGATTCATATCCCCCTTGAAGTCGGAGAATCCGTGCTTCTTAGTTGGACAAGTGTTCTAATTTTTCGTAACCAAATTTGTTGCTGCCGCACCCACAAAGTGCGGGAAGAGTGCCAAACACTGGGAACTCATCTGGGAAGGAGTTAGGAAGAGGACGTTTCGATTGCTTCTTCATCTTATCCTTTTCCCTTATGAGATTGTCTTCATTAAGCAAATGCTCATATTCTTCGAGGCATGCAAACGCGGATGCTGCTGCCTCCCCTCTAGATTTCCGCTACCTTTTCTTGTCGCGGAACAACTCCGCATTGTTACCATCATCCATGTGTTCATCGTCGATATCACTCCGGTTGTTATCCTCACCTTGATCCTCTATTTCTGGGGGTGACGTCCGTCTCCATATCGCTGGCATTAACCAAGTCATCATCATCCTCATTTGCCACTAGGTCAAGATCATCTTAATCATAACCGCCACCATCTGCTTCCAGTGAATTAGTGCAGTCCAGCATATTTTCGATTTCATCAGTATCGCTCTCGTCACCACTGTCAATTTCATACAACTCTTCGGCAGCTTCATCAACTGCTGCTTTGTTCTTGTTCTTCTTCTTTGGCTTCTTCTTTGAGGAACTAATTTTGTTCGTGGAAAGCGAGATCTTCTGGAGGCACATCTGCTTCAGCCAAGAACGAAATCTCTGCCCGAATACGATAGTTATGCATGTCAAGCTAGAAAAAGGAAAAGGGAGAAAAAAGTGAGCAATTCAAATTAGACAGCATGATGTTAGGGTAATGTCAGATGCACGCCCGTGTGTGCGCAGACATGCAGAAGTTTCAACGGACGAAGACTGAACTCGCGCCGCATAACAACCCATGCCATTCAAAGTACAAACTCAAAAATCCAAATAGCAGAAAACAGTGAGTCATAAGAAATTTCAAAGAGATGCTAGATTTCCAACACAGCGATATACAATAGAAAAATAGTATCGGCAGACCAACCTTCTTCACAGGTTCAATTTCCGAAACACCATGCCATAGCTTTTGCTTTGGCTTCTTGTCCGTGAACTTGTCCAGGAAAGCAGCAAGTGACAGGTCATTCAAGGGATTCCCATCGTAAACGATACTGTCCCCAGAGAGAAGGATCCCTAGACATTGTTGCAACAGATGGATGCACATGCGAAGCGAGTAGTGTTAGCTCCAAACAGCTCACGCGATGATCGGCATTGCTTTAGTAAATTATAACGGAGAGATGAGCATGTTAAAAGCATGACAAGAATGGTGATAAGGAAAATCTAAGTAGAGCACAACCCTCTTTCATCTCCTCACAAATGTCACGCCCTTAATAAAGATGCATGCTTAAAAAGGAAGACTGAAGACAAAAATACCAGTGAGAAGGTTCCCTGTGCCGTGGATTATACCCTCCTGGCAGCAAAGACCTCATAATGGATCCCGAAGGTTGATGCTTGTCGTGACTGGGTGTTGTTCTGGATTCTTGAAGACTACTCAAATCATTACCCATGATCAAATCTTTGGCTTCATACAGAGTTTCATCATCTGAGATGCAGAGAGCTATGTCTGGGGAGTCGACCACATCTGGAGCGGAATCATCATCTCGTTTGAGATTATCGTTGCCACTGATGCCCTTAATTGCATTTTCTGGTTTCATTGGTGCTGTTATTGATTCATTATTGACCTCTCCCACAATGTCTTCAAAATGTTCATGATCTTCATCAATAGATTCATTCTGAAGAGCCAGTTTCCTGCTGTGTGAGTTAACTAGTCATCAAAGACAAGGTCTCAATCAACCAAAAAACAACGGAACTTTATATGTCCTAATTAGAAACCATACCACATGTCTGGCTTTGCTTTAAGGAGGCAAATTGAGGTGGCTGCTCCAAAGCAACCTGCACAAGTAATTAATTAGCCAACTTGATTACTGGTGAAGGACAAAATAATAAAAATTAATAACAGGAGACAAAAATGGCAGCAACTTTCTTCACCAAACTTTCCAACCAATGCATGAAGAAACAAATAATTAAAAGTAAATAAAATTTAAGAGGATTGATTAGTTGGCGCATCTGTCCCTCAGATTTTAATTTCTTTCATGATCAAAGCCACCGTGAACACTTCATCAAACTCATAAGTCAAACACGTTAAGGCTTTTAACCTTGAAAATAGGGATGCATTACATTAAGACAAGGAACATTTACCCAATAGATCATCCCCTTTGCAGATGGACTAAGCACTGTCGGATTAATTTCTTTACTAACCTGCAATAGACGCTTTGAGAAGGCACATACGGGTATTAAATTTACATCACTTTTGATGGCTTCTAGAAGCAGCTTAATGAACATTTCCACCGGGGAAATGAGCCATTTTAAAAAACTACTTCTAAAAAGAAAAATTTTTATAGAAAGAAAGAACAACCTAATCAACAGAAAACAGTCTCTTATGTTATGTTTGGTTTGCAGGATGGAATAGAATATGTATTTCATGGAAATATGACATGCAAGGTGTGATATTTTCATGAAATATAAGTGAAATGACTACTCTTTACATGTTATATTTTCATGAAATAAGTATTTCATTCTGTTCTGCTAACCAAATATGATGTTAAAATCGAAGAAGAAAAAAAAAAGCAACTCAGAAATGTGCCTTATATCAGAGAGGCCTCGCAATGCAGAACTGTGCCTTATTGCAGCAGCTATTCAACTCATTTTCAAAATCTGCCCATGAATGGACAAACATTTTAATATAAAATTTTTCCGGCAATTAGGAAGCTTGTGGAATCATCGGAGAGGCCATTCAAAGCAGGCTACTAGAATTCAATCTTCTCAAAATTAGAAGACTTGTTAGCATTCAAATTCACCTGGAAACACACTTATATGTTCAAAAACAGGCATAATGCTAATTCAAAGTTTTGGGAGTCCCATGTTAGATTGGGACTAGTAATTGTGATGCTTGAAGTATCATGTTGGGCTACTCCCATCACTGCGACTGGTCTAGAGGTGAAACCTTGACAAAAAGCATGCATATGTGGTGGAGTGAAAGAAGATGTGGAATCCAAATTTACTTGCCTTGGCAGAATTCAAGGCATCTGGAAGTAGTAACTTTGAATATAGGGCTCGAAAAAACAGGTTGCAGAGGATTTGATTTTTGGAAAGGATCTTTTCAAGAAGCCTTAATGCTTGAACGCTTACATTGAAGTTATTTGAATGAACCTGCATGTTTAAAGATGCACAGATGTCATATCAGTAAACCAGCTTTGTTTAGTACCAAATTCATATCAAAGCCTGCCGAGCTTACTAGCTTAAAAAGCACGAGGAAAGCACAAGGGTCTGGACCTCAATAAGATCGTCAACCTCATCACTTGAAACAAAAGGAAATGCTCTATGGACTCTCTGAGAAAACGTGGGGACAAAAGGGAAGGCAGATGATTTTGTCAGTAGAGCTTTTTCTAAACTCAATAGAAAGACAAAATGTAGAAAAGTCCACATGTGAGAAAACTTTATGGCGGCAAATTCCCCTTGAGTGGCTCTTTAGTGCACCTCAAATTGACCGAGCATTCTCCCATGCTGACTTCATATTTCCCTGATAATTTGGTAATTCGAGCATCCAAGCTTCAAACTCTTCGTTCTTCACCATTCTTGTGAAACATACTGAGGTTCTTATGTGCAATTTTTCAAAAAGTTTGGGCAAGACTGAAATATTCTAAAGTCCGACGACTAATCTGCAATTTTATCAAAGCTATTGGGTTGAAGCAATGAGGGAAAGATGTTGGGTCAAAGTGAAATTTATAAAAAAAACCGTTTCAAATGGAAGTTAAGAGAAATGGCAGGGTCAAAATGGAATTTCAGAAAGTTTACAGACGAGTAGGGCCAGCTGTTGCTTTTGGACCGACTTTGTGGGGATTTCATGCTGTTTGGCAGTTGTTTCTGGACCCCTTGGTATTTAAGGACCTACCCTAGCAATGTTCTTGGTGGAGAGACATGACAAGAAGGTGTGGCGTCCAAATTAGGCTCTTTGCCTAACTTGAGGGGGAGCATTTGAAGAAAGGTATGGGAAAAACCAGTTAACTATGCCTAAATGACTGGTTTTTTCCAAGGACGCATAATCCAGTCGACTCGAAGGCAGTTGTTTTCTCGCAATTTTTGTTTCTTCATAGGGTTTGCAGTAGTTACCGAAATCAGTATACATAGCTGGGTTGAGGAAATGCATGACACTGACGTAATAAGAGAAATAGAATAGTTTAGCATATGGTTCTCCAAGATGATGAAAAGGAAAAAAGAAAAAGAAAGAATATAAACATAGATAAAGCAGCAAGAAAGTTCAACCAGAATTTAATAAAACACATACCTTAAAAACTTCAACATATACATCCATCAGACGTTTTGCTACCATTGGCCCATCTCCCTTGTTACTCAAAAGGTCATGGCTCAAAAGGTTCACCTGGGCAGCATGACATTAATAGATGTGTGAGTTGCAGAAGAGTGATTCAAACATGGGACTCAGCAGATTTGGGTCGAACGGTTTGCGATGAGCATAAAAAAAAAAAAAAAAAAAAAAAAACATTCACCAGATTTTACTGAAGCTACCAATCTCTTCCTAGGGGTTCCATCGCTGAAGATATGCAGAACCAGGGATAATTCCAGGAAACGTTTTCATCTAAAACTAGGAAAGAGTGATGCTAGTGCATAAATTATTGCCAATCCATAACATCATCACCTAAACCACGACATCATCACATAAACAAACATGCAGATGGATCACTTGAACTTCTCATACTAGTGAATCTAAGAGAATATAGACTAAAATACTTACTACAGATAATAACAATATTGTTAAGAAAATGAAATCATAGAAATATTACAACTGAAAAGTGGCACTGCTTCTAACAGGTGCAATGATTGATGGATCGCTTGAACTTCTCATACTAGTGAATTTATGAAAGAAGGTGCATCAATAGTTCATGGATACTTGCTTTCCCAAAATCTAAAACACTCGGAGGCCAGAACTGTAGCAGAAAATCCGGCACAGAATTATTGTTCGAATGGCATTTTCCTGAATCCTACAGTGGAGGTCAGCGGTTTGAATATGTAGTGTGTGGTATGAATTGTATGCCCCCAGCCCTTTTCTCAGGCTTTCTACCTCCTATGTAGTCCAATGGAGAAAAAGCAGAGAGATAGCCTAGAATGCAAAAGATCCCAAAGAAAAGTGGATACAACTCAGAAGAACAAGAAATCTTTAAAAAAAAAAGTCAGGTCAACTATAATTCTAAACAGTTCAAACCAGCATGTAAAGCTCAAACAGATTCATAGCAGCAGCAGAACATACAGCACAGCACTTCGCTTGTAAATCCACCCAAGGCAAAGAGAGAAACGAATCCACCTCAGCAATTACCACAGCCTGAAGAACAAGGCTATCAACAATAAATTTTATGAACAACGAAGAACCGCTACCCGAAAGACAACAAAAATTTATCCTTCATTAAAACATTATTGAAAATAGAATGAATCACATGTCACGCCAAAGATTCTCTGCAGTATTGACATGGAAGATTGACAAGGCTTCTTGTTTTTGTAATACATACAAGGATGATTTGTAACTTAAATCAGCTAATACAGTAGATGAAAGCAAACTGTTATTGGTCAAAGATCCATAGGTGATACCCTAGTTAGTTGTACCTTGATATTTGGATGCTCAGTCAGAAGGTCTAATAAGAGAAAACTGGCATTGGATGCAGCCTTCTTTTCAGGATCCCCTGGCTGCAGATCATCAGAAAATGAGAGCCAATATCTACCATTGATGCTTGCAGTTACAAGTAAAAACCATGTTCAAAGTAAACTTACTTTGTTGACTAGGGCTGAGAGCAGTCTATGCTCTTGCTCTGGTTTAGCCTTCAGCAGTGAATTCAGGGCCTAAGACAGTCAAATAACGTAATATAGTTAAAATCAATTTTATATTAGCTAATTTCAAATTCAAAGTTTCTAAGTGCACTCTGAAAGATCCCTGCTGAGTTTTATCCTCTTTCTTCCAATGTCATATACTGACCTTGCTTTATAGAATACCACGTTAAATGCAATCTCAGTGTTGGTTAAATCAACATTGTCAAGATAAAGTCCAGCGACTCTACAATTCTGTAATTTATTTTCTCCCTAATAACCCAGAACTCCACACGCCCAAACCTTCGGTCTTCTCCAGCCAGGCCCCAAACCGCTGGCCCCACACCATGTCCCTAGGATAATGCAACAGGATTCAAACTGGGGGCAGAATCCAAACCTGTGACGTTTCAAGCGCCCTAAGTTCAACCTTACCACTCCAGTGGCCCACAAGAGCTAGGATACTATAAATTGGAACAACACATTCTTGACTTTAGCCACCACACCATGAATGTTCCGTTCCTGGCCTTCCATAAGAGCAATCTCCTCTTCCTCCTTCCATCGGTCTGACATATACTGAGGGATATTAAAGATATACCTTTGGCCTCCTATGATCAGCCAGCCCATTTCCAAGATGTACCTCGTTTTCATACAGTCCCCCAGTGTGTATGGATGTAGTTTATAAAAGAAGACTTACCTTTAGTGCCCTGTCTTCTAGAATTGCTAGTCCATCCATTGATGCTTTCTCAAGTGCATTAACGACACCTTTATAGCTGCAGTCGGTGTACCCAAGTAAGCCATCAACTTCATCAAGGGACTTATAATCATCTTATAAATCTAGAATGTCAGAAAATGAACTTTATCAGCTGAAGCTAAAAGGCATTCTCGACGCTGAAAAGTATGCTTGGGAAAGCATAATACATGAAAGCATATTCTTTAACCATAAAGTGTGACTAACTGCATTTATCAACAGAGAGAGGCGGGAAAACAAAAGAAAAAATTAGCTCCTGCGCAACTACACAATAATTACATGCTTATGGGTATATGCTTGTACCCAATGTCATTAAATTACACAACATGCAGGTCTTCGAAGATATAAGGGCATGCTGACTTGGTCAAACAAGACCTAGGGAGAACCACTCTAGAAATCCTCGTCCATCAAGGTTTGACAGAAAAATCTGGTAATAAGAAGCACAGTGATGCAAATATCTAGCTCGTGATTGAATAGTAACAGGGAATAAAATGTAGCATCACGTACCTCTTCTTCAAGCGTTCTTCCCGATACCAGAAAAGTAGAAGCGTATAACCTTATCTTTGCTCAGGAAGGTGATCTATTGGTCTCTGAGATAGACACTTCATCTTACAATCAGGCAAGAGACTGGCAAGGATTGTCAAGAGCCAAAAGCTTTATATAACAAATAATAATAAGGCAACACTACATGTACATTCTTCACGCTGAAAATACCACTCAGAAAAGGACCATATATTTTGTCACGTCACCCTTTCGGCCTGAAGGTTGTACGAAGGATGTACATGCAATATTACTCTGATAATAATAATAATAATAAAAGTGAACAAATTTATGTGAAATCCTAAACTTTGATTAAAGCTATTGCTATAACAAAAAAAAACGGCATCTCAAATAACACAACAAGATGGATCCTAAAACTTAATAAAAGAATCAAAGCTCACAACAAACTCAAGTAAACATTATAATACCGTGAATACAACTTTAGAACGAAGAACTCATTCAAAGGGTCATCGAGGGACCTCATATTGGCAATGGGATTATTTTCCACCATGTCCAAAAGGGCATAAACTTTATTTTTAGCAGTGCCGGACCTCTGAGTCGCGATGAGGAGCTTCAGTTCTCCTTTAGGGGCCGTGGAGGACTCGTAATCGTGCGTATATAGCGCCAACAACCTCTCCGTGAGCTCCTCCTTCTCCACCAAATCATTCCACCCATCGACGCTCTTGATCTCAGACCTCTTACCATCCTCACTACCCAACACCTTGGACTCCTGCCTCGTAGCGTCCATGTGCCATACCCCCAATGCGCTCGCCTTCACCAAGGGCAGCTTCAGGAGGTTCTTCATTCCATCACCCTTCTTCGATAACGAAACCCTAGACTTCACTCTGTCCATGGCCACCGCCGGCGTATCCCACGTCCAACCCCTTGCCCACCTGCGTCGCATCGTAGTTAGGCTAAAAAGCGTTTGAATGTTACGTCGTTCCGATATATTATTTATTTAAACGATGTAGCCTTATAGTCTTTGCTTGACGGTAAAAGTGTTTGTACCCAACATAACTTTTTAATATCTATTTTACAAATTTTAACATTAGTGGTTAAATGAGCACAAAAAAATGAGCACGAAAATATAATATGACATGTTATTTCATATAATCTCATTATATATTTATTATGGACAATCAAGAAATTTAAATTATTTAATTGTATGAAAACTAAATAAAATGTTTGTACATAACAAAATTGTATGAAAATTAATAGAGCTCGTATGCTTTAAATATTATAAGCAACATGTGCATCTAACTAGTATGTTGCATATTAGTTTTTTTTAAATTAATATTGCATCTTATCTTTTTAATTCATGTAATTCATATTGTTAAAATTTAAAAAATGAATATCAAAAAGCTAATTTGAGGTGACACAATAGATAGTTCCTTTATTTATATATATAAAAGAGGTTCAACTCATATATACTTTGAGTTTAAAAAATGAAAGAAAATAAAGGATTTTGAAGGAAAGCAACTCGTTCAAGATGCCTTGTTTGTAAGTTTTTTTTTTATAAGGTGATGAAAGAAAAGATCCGGGAAACATCAAGAAACTTGGATGGAAAAAAAAAAAAAAAAAACTTAATACCAACAATACCCTTAAAATATCAAGTAGGGAAAGAGTATGATTGGGGAGTAAAACAGTAATATCGCCTTTCCAATTTTGCTTTCCCTTCTTTACCCACCCTACTCACTCTGAATAAAGTCATTTTGAATTTTTTTTTATCCTCCTTTCTGAATCCGAGTCTTCAAATGGCGAAGCTCTAACACCAACTGTATCAACCACTTCATCGAATTTGGTTAATGCCAGTGATACAGAGACAAACGCTCTCCCGGAAACAAAGGGACAATGTGTTTCGCGAAAGGAAAAGGATACAAAAATCTTGACGAAAGATGTTTCAATATATCTTCTTTTTCACCTAGAAATCTGGAACTTAGGGCTCATTTTTCACGTCCGCTAGGTAAATCGTGAGTAATTTTTACGAGCCGAGTTTCAAACTTTTGACGTTATCGCCTACCGTCCAAGTAACTTAGCCACTTGAGCAATCCGGGTGTGCGTAAATAATGAACTTGTTAATCTTTTACCTTGGGGAAAGAAAATTTCCTCTTCTTTTAGGGATTCTTCTAATTTGTGCTCTATGTTTCGAACACATCGATCGGTCCAACAACTGCGTGAATTTTGATGAGATAAAAACATAAAATTTCCTTCATAAAATTTTATTACTCTCCCTTTATACCATATAATTCCACAACATTGAATAACAGCTTGTCTCATTGGGCTTCCTTTATTAGCCCAGCATCTACGGGGGATGCAAACAAACCGTGCGAAGCATCACCGGTGCAAATATTACTCGAGACCGTTCAAGCTCTCTCTACGCGCTCTGTTGACGAGCTGGTCGTGAGAGAATTGAACCTGGGAAAAAAAATAAAAAATAAAATTAGACTTCCCATACATTAAGTCCCAATTCGCATTGAGTGAGGGGGATGCCGTGATTATGAACGACATTCGGATCATCTGAATTTAAAAGGAAATGAATTTGTAAAATTTTGACGGTCTTAACCATTCATTACAAAAAAGTTCGAAAGGAGAATTAAGATGGAGAAAAAAAAAGTTAATACTGTCTAAATTCGCAGGAATTTGTAACTTTTTCGCGTCCAAGAAGTCCATATCCTTAACAATGGGCTCAGCACGCTTCACGCTTTTGAGACTCCCTCCGCCCACATTAACAAAGACTCTTGCTCTAGTTCATACACCTATTTTTAAAATTTTACGATAACACTTGCAAATAGAGGTGCTCATTCAGACAATTCTGGGATTTTCTAGCCGCATTACTGTCTCTAGACCGTTTTTTGAATATATTTTCTTATTTTGGTTCCCGACCTAACAAAATTTTTACCCAAAATTTTCTCCTAAATTATATTTTCATAATACTTAGAAAAGAGTGCGAGAAAATAATAGTAAACCCCAAAAAAATAACACAAAATACTTATATAATTTCAGGTATTCCGAATTTCTAACCTCCAAAATTTCTCAAAATTATTTTCGGCTACTAATCAAATTTAAAAAATTTCTTCACTGTAGAAAAATTATTCAAAAAATTCAAGATTTTCTGAGTTCTTACGAAATTAGATAGTCTAATCGCATTTATGCCTTGCTGGCGCCTGCGAATCTGACATAAAAGTTTTCGCCTAGTGCCACTCCAACCCATAAATAGGTCCCATCGAGGCCCAACAAGGCTCTGTTTCGTGGGCCACTTAACGCAACATCCCCCCACCCGATGCAAATTATTTTCTCCCGAAATTCGATATATAACCATATAATTAGTGTAATAATTTGGTCCTTAAGTGCCCGAAAAAGTCACATATATCTTCTGCATGTAGAATCAAAAATCATTCACTGGATCTATATTGGCGTCACTTTTTGTTTTCTTGGGAAAAAATCGATCTCTTAATCGGACATGTGCAAAATGCACACATTCGGACTCTTATTGATCAAGTCAATAATGAGTTATCCCATTTCCGAACTAAGGCTTAATCTCTAGAGGGATGCACTTTTATTTGGGTTCCTTGACTCTATTTTTTTTGAATACATTGCTCAATCCCTTAAAAGGACCCTATTCTTTAGGCAATGACTCAATTCCTTAAAAGGATGCCACTTTAAGCCTCTAGTCACTGTCTTTGGCCCATTTCTTCCTCTTAAATGGAGAGACTTATAGCATTTGAGCTTATGGCTACACCACGCTGTTCTAGCAACACGTAGCACTTTTTAAGGGTTTCTCCCACTCTCATTTTTGAATGACTGGATTTTGAACCCAAGGCCCAAGGAGTATATTCTCCCCTTGCCCTTTATAAGTTAAACCTTAGGTTTTATGGTGAAAGTGATACTTTTATGTAAACAAAGGTTGCGGAGAGAGAACAAGAAAGAAGAAACCCAATTTACTCCATTCTTTCACCCATCACTAGTAACAGCCATCTATGATAAGGTAAGCATAGGCTCTAGTGATCCCACGACTCCATGAGTTCAGAACTACATAGGTTTGATTCTCCCATAGAGATATATAAGAAACCCTATGGGCTCGACTCCTTCCGAGACAAAAGGCTCTTTCTTCCTCTTATTCTTCTTCGTTTTCCTTTGTTGGTCTTGGATCTATGATCCTTTCATTTCATGGATTCACTTATCTCATTGACCTTCTTTTCTTGAGATTTTAATCGAAGGTGCTGTAAAGAATCATCATTTAGTAGGATTTTGTGAACCTAGACCCCCAAAATAAAATAATAAACATGTTTGCAACTTCATTTTCCTGCAAATAGTATACAAGATCCAAATTGACGTGAACACAATTTTATATAGAGAAAATAAAAGCTTTAACTATTTAATTGATAAGATCTTAAGACCACCTCACCTATTGCTAATTAGTTTTAAGATGGAAATCCCTAAATTTTATCATATTATTAGAGCAAGGTAATTCTCACTACTCTGGTACTATTATTACCACACATACTTCACATTAACCCCAACTGAATAATTCACACTTTTGATGCTATCATAGTCATGCGTGAGAGGACGTGTTGAGAACATTATCTAATATTGAGAAAATTATCCCATGTTGAAAAAATAAGCCTTAACTGTTTAATTAATAAGATTGGGACTAGAATAAAAGTCGGGGGAAAATTCGGTGAGTAGAATGGCTACTGGACAGATACAAGGAATACAGTTCTATTCTACTTTAAACGAATTGGCCCACATCTTCATGTCTGTTCCATACCAATTCTGTGCAAATTTTTTGTTCATCCAACACTGCCCATAACCGGACTTCTATTAGTTTATCATATGGTTTAGGCACCAAAGAACTTTTCCCAATGTGAAAAATTTAAACCATTTCTATTAACAATGAGAGGGTAATGTGGGAACTTTATTATTTTTTTTTTCCTGCTTGGATATTTAGGAAACAATTTCGGCAATAAGGTTTGTGTTAAGTTATATATGGTAGCAATTATCTTGTGATGCAGACTCAAGGTTGACCACGTTACAATCAAATCGTAGACGCTCATGTATGATTGAATATACTATAAGGTTAGAGTTTGCATATTTCCTAACAGTAATTACTTTTAGGAGAAGTGGCAAGTGGTATCAAAGTTGAGGTCATAGGTTCTATTTCCAACAAGAGCAAATGCCAAGATGATGTTATTGGGCTATATATGATTGTAATTGTCTCATGGCATATGCTCAGGGTTAGCCATATCACAGTTGAATCATGAGAGCTTGTCTATACTTGAGTGCAGTATAAGGTTAGAGTTAACATCTTTTCTATCATCAGTTACTTTTGCAAGAAGTGATATCTCCTAAAATCCTATAGCTTGGACAAATAATAGGAGAAAATGTTGTGAAACATTATTTGAACTAATGGAAGCGGAAAGAAAGCATGTTTGTCCAAAACTTATGAATATGTGAAGGGACTTGATAAATGTTACAGCGGGTAAATCATAACACCCCAAAATAATAATTGTATGCATTGAATGAGCATAAAATTATAAAACTTTTTTCCATATATAAAGTCCTAAATTTTTTTTAAATTTTTTTTTGAATTCTGCGACCCTACTTAACGAAATTAGATAGTCTATTGTCACATTTATGCCTTGCTGGCACCAGTGAATCCAATATAAAAGTTTTCGCAAGGTACCACTCCAACCCATAAACAGGTCCCATCGAGGCCCAACAAGGCTCTGTTTTGTGGGCCACTTGACGCAACTTCTCCCCACCTGATGCAAAATATTTTCTCCCAAAATTTGACATATAGCCATACACTTAATGCAATAATTTGGTTCATGAGTGCCCCAAAAGTTCAGACTGATCTTCTGCCTGTAGGAACAAAAATCATTTATTGGATTTACATGGTCCAAATTGTACCAACAAAGAAAAAAAAAACTCTTAAACTGTCCAATTAATAAGAGTTTAATACCACCACACCTATTACTAATTAGCTTTAAGATGAAAATCTCTAAATTTCACTATAGTATCAGAGTCAGGTAATTTTCATACTCATGATGTTGCCATGTATGCTTCACCTTAACCCCAAGTTATTATTTACGCTTCTGGTGCAATCGTTATTACACGTGAAGGGATGTGTTGAGAACGTTATTTCACATTGAGAAAACAAACCTTAACCATTTAATTATAAGATTTTGGAACCACTTCACCTATTATCAACTGGTTTTTGGATGAGAATTTTGAGATTTTAATGCTAATTATGTGATGGGCTTACTGGAACTAGAATACGAGTCAAGGGAAAATTCTGTGTGTAGAATGGGTATGGTACTGATGCAAGGAATATAGATCCTTTCTACTTTAAACGAATTGGCCCACATCTTTATGTCTGTTCCACACCAATTCTGTGCAAATTTTTTGTTCATCCAGCACTGCCCATAAGCGGACTTGTATATGGTTTAGGCAACATAGAAATTCTACCAATGTAATGCGGAAACTTTGTTCTTTTTTTGGCTTAGACATTCGAGAAATCATTTCGGGAAATTTGGATAAGATTTGCGTTAGGTTATATGTGGCAGCAATTTTCCCGGGAATAAGCCGCATGATTGGCCATGTCACAGTTGAAATGTGGCGCTCATGTATGCTTGAATGCAATATAAGATTAAAGTTTATATTTTTCCGAGTAGCAATTAGTTTTAGGAGAAGTGATTAAGACTTTGAGGTGAGGTCACGGATTCTATTCTTAATGGGAGTAAATGCTAAGGAGATATTATTGGGCTATCTATGGTACCAATTTTCTCATGACAGGGGCCAAAGGTTGATCAAGTCACGGTCGAAGCATGAGTGCTCGAATGTGCTTGAATACATTATAATGCAAGAGTTTGCATCTTTTCTAATAGCAGTTACTTTTGTTAGAAGTGATATCGCCTAATCCTACTGCTTGGACAAATAATATGAGAAAACGTTGTGAAAAGATTATTCGGAAGCGGGAAAAAAGCATGTTTGTTCAAAGTGTATGAATATGTGAATTTGATGAATGTTATAATAGGTAAATTACTTCTTGTAACACCCCAAAACGTTCTACGGATTGAATCAGCATGAAATAGTAACATCTTTTCCCATAAATGAAGTCCTAAAGCCATAAATCTTTGAAGATCTCTGTTTTATTTTTTTTAATTAGCAATTTGTATATGGGAAAACATAGTCTAAAAGCTTCTTACAATTTTTATCTATGATAGAGGCAAACACCTATTATTTAGGCTCATTTATGAAAATCACAACCGTATGGATTGAAAGAACATGAATAAGTACAAGAACATGTCAATTTTTATGTAATTTGGTGGTCTAAACCTTTACAATTATTTTCAATTTTCCACAGTTTAGCTGCTAAGTGTGTGCTAGGCATAAATTGCACGAAAATTATCATATGCGTACATTTTTTTTTTTCATTTTTTTTTCGATCCATACGATTACAATTTTCATAACATGTGCTTGCCCCTTTCATAATAAGAAACTCAAAAACTTGTTAGACTCCATTATCAATTTGTTTATACATCGTATTGCTTTTATATTTCAAATATTGAGCATAATGAAAAAGAGAAATAACGATTAACAAATTAAAAGAAAAAGAAGAAGTTACTGGTAAAATATGAAGACTATTATTATTATTAATTTACCAAAAAAAACATACTATTATTAAGGTATGGGGATCCATCACATAACGAAGCGGTAACGAAGCGGGGCCCAAGCACCTTGAAATCAAAGCAAAATTAAAATATTTCAATTATTGAATCAACAATGTCAATTTTGTGGAATCATCCCCCATCACTTCTAACTCAGAAAATGTTTCACCAAATTCTTATTTCCTCCAAAAGCACTGCATGTAAGAGAATTGAACAATTACTCCCTGTCGGTGGTTAACAAGAATCCTTCTAGAAATAACAAATTAAAAATGGTTCATTAATTTTAATCTTTTTTTTGTCGGTAAATTAAATTTGATCCATAACTAACTACAGAACCAAACCTGAAACCTTCAAGTAAATTACTGTTTAACCCAAGAATAATAATATATCCAGAAAGGAGATACAAAAAATTCAAATATTATTATATATATATATATATACTCACTAAAGTGTTCCTATATTCCAATTCCATATGCTTCGTGCTTTTATCCTCAATACGTAGTTCCTGAGCCAAGGACTTCACACAATCCACTGCATGCATTGAGATCCAAATCTACATAAGTCAGTAGCTTGGAGCAGTATAAAAATAAATAAATAAGTGGAATATGCAATATTCTAATTAGAAATAATTTAATGATATTCTAAAAATGAGGGGCATATATAAATCATTAGCATTATGATCGTATTTGTGTTTTTGTATTATTTGTTTTTTTTTTTTCTCTTTTTGGGCCAATGGATGCGAGCTAGACAACAGGAGCTAACACTCCCCTTTATAATCTTAAACCTCATGTTAATCTCTAATTAAGCTACTTAGCACCCACAATTATCCTTAATTTGCCTACATTGGCTGACCTTGATTTGATTTCGAGTTAGATATAGAGATTGCAATTTGAATAAACCTAAATGAATAGAGCTCAAACTCTATCAGAATCGAAACTATATTTTCAAACACTGTTTGGAGAATTAAATCTAACTTGAAATTAAGTGGAAGGCTCTGCTGCCGTTAATACTGAAGAAGAGGAGATCAATGTAAGCTACCTATTTTTGAAAAACGTAGGAACACGAGTCCTATAGTTATAAAAAATGATCAACTTGGTTTCATGCTATTCATCAAGATCCTGAAAAACCTTATTTTCTGAAGGTTCGGAAAATATAGGGAACACGATTCGAATGTATTTAGAAAAAATGACATTATAACATGAAATAATACGTAGAAATGAGAAACTAACATATACGAGAGGAGTCTCAATATGATGTATATCGACATCTAAGTTAGACGTTGCTATATTGCAAAGCGTTTATGTTTTTCATTGCAGAGAAGGTTGGAGTAAGAAAACCCCAAAATGGCATCACTTTGGACTACAGCAAAATCTAACTTAGTGTCGGTGCACACCGTATTGAATTTTTCCCTGAATATATTCATTATTTTCAAGTAATGGCCATCACTAACACGCAAGAATACTAGAAAAGAAAAGAAAAAGGGAGGACAGAGCAGCATGGTCTCATCAAGATCTGAATGAAATACAAGTGTACGGACAGGCACTAAAATGGTCACACATTGAATTAGAAATACTTTTAATTATTCCTACTATGTTTTGTTGTTATGCTGGGGGATGGATCTAAGGGTCATCCATAGCAGGCACAAAATCGTGCAGAATCCCTAAAAAAAAAAAAAAAAGGCGATAAAGTAAATATTCAAATGTCTTGCATTTAATTTGGGAATTAGCACCAAAAAAAAAAGAAAAAAAAAACAGTGATTTTACCCCCAAAGACAGTGAGGGGGAGCTTAACTCCGATACGACTCCACAGCCTCTTATGTTCCCGAGGCTAAAATATACTAAGTGACCTACCGTACGGAAGTTTTCTTTATTGTATAAAGTATGAGTGTCCAAATTAGGGTTTTGAAGTACTTCCTCCCCAAATTCTGTAAGTGAAGATACAGTTCGGTTTACGAGTTTTCTTCCCCTTCAGAAATGAAGTCCTCGGAGGACAGAGTTAATCCCTAGCCAGTGCAGATAAACTGATAACCCTAATTTCTAAGAACAATATATAATGTTCATTTAATGATCATTACTATATTGATCCCATTTGTATCATACAAACCCAAGTTTCATATGGTCATGTTTATCACAAGACAGAGGAGAACTCACCGTCTTCTGTGACTCAGATTCGGGCAGGGGATGAAATATTCAGGACGTTGATGGCATCGGTAACTTCGATCCGTCGCCACCGCCGCTGCCGTATTCGTTCGCCTTCATTTGGCCATCCCTATTCTTATTCTTTTTCTTCTTCTTCTTGTAGGGGATTCCTCGGGCTTTTGCCTGGGAATCCCTCACTTGTCGCAAATAGACCCGAATAGCCCCGCTGGCGAACGGGTTAGTCTCCGGGGAGCCCCCGTTCTCCTCATAGGCCGCCCGGAGCCTGCCGATGAGGGCGTCAAGGCTGCCCCAGGCTTGCTTGAGCGGGCAAGGACACGGGCTGGGCGGCTCCGGCTGCCCGAAGAACCCACACCCTTGGAGGTGTACCTTAGTCTTCCCAAATTGGTCCAAGTACCGCAGGAACTCAAGGACATGGTCCGAACTACATTGGGACAGTGCCACCGGAGGCCTTTGGTTCTTCAAGTACTGCCCAAAGGTGTTCCAATCCCTCCGTTTCTGCGACTCGTATCGGCTCGGCAGCACCGGTGATGGCTGACCAGAGGGTTCCGCGGAGGTGGCGGAGAGCTCTTTCCCTTTGTTGGTGGCCATGGATGGAGAAAAAAGGAGGAAGAGAGTTGCATTCACCTGGTATGAAAATAATAAAGAAGGGATCACATCAGTAGCTCATCTTTTATGGGGCTTCACTTATTCTAATCAGGCACGGTTGCTTTTTACAATAATATTGTTTATAAAACTATATTACCTTATAAAAATTATTAATCAAAACAATATTATTTTGAAACACATATGTATCGGTTACACCGCATCGTACATCAAATGATGCAAGATGGGATCTTAATTTGAAAGTGATTTTGGTTGTCTCACTTTCTTTCTCTCTCTCCTTTCGCATTATTTTCTTGCTTTAATGGTACCATAATGCTATTAATTAGGATTAAGTACTAGACTTTCTTTTTTCTAAATATATATAATTATGCTTCCATCATGAAAGCAATCATTATCAAGTAAACCATTAACTATAGCATATTTATTTTGGCACCACAAGGGTGAAAGTGAAAAATACTGGCTATGCTTAGGCTACGCTATGCTATAGGTATGGTGTCCAAATCCAATAAGTAGACTGCTTGGAACAAATCTGGAAGGTGGAGTCAATGGGATAAGATTAATAAAGTCTTGAGGGTTTTCGATGATGGAAACTACTGATTAAAAGTGGAAATTTGCAGTAGAGTTTTCATTTGCCATGGAAATTCCATTTATGGAATGTTCTTCATTACTATGATTTTTTTTTTTTTTTTGCAACCAAATCCTTCATTCTTTATTTTTTTTAATATTTGTTTGTTTGGTTCATTTTTTTATTTGGGCCAATTTGATTAAACATAAAATTATGTGCTGAAATCTGGGTGGGAGTGAAATTTTAAACCAAATCAATGACCATGTTCTGTGTTATTTTGTCTTTGGTAAGGGTCTCTTAACTGAAAACTTCTATGGAAAATCATATAACAAGCTCAATAATTTTAAAAAATTTGAGCTCTCAAAATCTATTATCAAACACGTTGAATAGTTAAAGTCACTGATTACATTATGTGTTTAACTATTATTAAACAAGCCTAGATATTTAGTTCTTCATTCATTTATTTTGCATATATAGTGTAAAGCACTAGGCTTATGGAAGTAGATCCCCTCTCATTCCCCTTTCAGGTCCATGACCCAGTTTGCATCATTTTTTTTGTTCGGTGCATTTTTAAAAAATCCAAATCGTATAGATGGAAATAGCATTCAAAAGTAAGCAGGCTTATCAATTTTCAAGTGATTTAGAAATGTAAAACATATTCATCCAAAGCAATTAAACATTAAGTGTTAAAAGAAACCCTGAGATTTTCTATACTTAGAATGAATAGGATTTATATTTTCAAATCACTTAAAAATTGATAAGCAAATGTATATTTTGTACGTTATTTTCATCTATGGGGTTCAAAGTTTTCAAAAATGTATTTAACAAAAAAAAAGTGTAAACTGCACCATGGACTGGAGTGAGAAATGAGGGGAAAATCATAATCCTTGTGCTAATTGTGCATTTCCACCTATTGATTAGATAGCCTCCCAGTCCTAGGACGGGTGACGTGAAAATGAACTCTTTTTCCTCAAAAAGAAAAAGAAAAACCAAAAAAAAAAAGAGAGAAATCATGGTTGGTAGAATGAAGTTGGAGAATCTACTTATTTGTAGTTTCATCATTCCTTATTGATGGTTTGAAAAGCAAGATTATGTGATCTTTAATTCTAAAATTGTCCTAATAATTTTGTACATGTTTTATTAATCAAGTAATCCCCAAAAATCAAAAGTTTCAATTTTGGGATGCAAGTGTGTGACAACTAATCAATCCTAAAATGATAATGAGGTGACATAAGAGGACATGTATGTCCTGTTAAAAACATTATAATAAAGACTTTTTTTTTTGCCCTTTCTGAGAAAAGAAGATATACATCACTGCTGATGGAAGAGAGATACAAAGAGGAGAAAATTATTATAATGAAGAATTTGATTGGACAAAAAATTTGAGAGTTTGAAAAAAAAAATAGGGTAAATATTTAGCAAAAATCCAATTTTTGTCTATTAAAAAATATGTTTCAACTTTGCCGCACTAGATTAATAAGTAGGCCCAATTCTAATCTGAAATCAACATAATTTTTATATAAAATTCACTGGAAAAAAAATGTACTCGCTTCCAAATAAATTTATGGTAGGTAAGTTCAAAAATCAAACGCTAATGGTCTCAAGTGAATATTAAAATAAAGACCTCCCACTTTAAACCTAAATTAAACTATACTGTTACTATATACATACACATATATGTATACTGGCAAATTATCTGTCCCCAGCGTTGGACGGATTGTACTGTGCATGAAATCATGACGTACAGGCCTTTTCATATGAAATATTAGTTGCCAATGACAATCATTATGAAGATAAAATAAATATTATTGGTCAGTTCGTTTTTGTCTTTCATTTTATGTAAGCACGAAAGCAACGTGAGATGTCATTTTGATTGATGCTCATTGCGTATGTAATTATATATATTTGAAGCTGGTAAAAAAAAAATGAAACATTTTACTGATCGATACAGAGCTAATCTTTTCCTTCGATTATCGCTTCATCTAATTTTTTATATTGATTATTTACCTGAGTTTTTTTCCCTGAGTTTTTTCTTTCTTTTTTATATTAATCTACAATTTGATTATTTCTCAAACTGCTTTCGATATTGTATTTTTTTTTTATGCTGTGCAAACAACTTTCTCGTGTTTTTCCTTTTCTTCGTAAGATTGAATCGATCAAATGAAACTAAGCCGCTTTTTACTGTTAGTTTGATTTTGCCTAATCGCATTAGTACTTTTATTCTGGCGTCATTTGAAATTTTATAGAAGCAAACAAGATCTCAAATCATCCCTAACGTCTCCGTAGGTTCCAGATGGCATTGTTGACCCTAACACGTAATGTGCAGTAATGCTTTGACGTAGTAGTGAAAACAAAGGAACTCTGAAACGCGGGAAGAAATTAGATCCCTTCACAAACCGCACTCTTCTGCCACGTGGTTGCCCGTGAGAGGGCGGTCGCCACCACCAAAACGACCCGCTCGTCACCGCAGCATTCGGCTAATTAATAACTATATCGTGGCCACCCACTATGGAGAGATAATGCCTGACTGATGATTCCAAAACAACAGTAAAAGAATATCAATGATGCAACTATTGTCTCTACAAATTGCAGCCCAGCTCTAATTTTGGTAGTTGCCTAAAATACCCCCACTCCATCACCCCACCCTTCACCTCCTGTTCCCCCCCCCCCTTCTTCCAGCTTTATGCTACGCATCGGTGTCCCATTTTTTCATTAGCTCTGCTGTTGTTTTACCAAGGTTGTTTAGGCCAACCAATGGGTATATGACACGTAGCACGTATAATTATTCCCCTTTTTCTTTTTCTTTTTTTTTTTGCCCCCTTTTTCCCCAACCCTAAAAGAGGGAGAGAACAATGATGTTCCATTTATTTACCACAAAAAAAGAATAATGATGTGATGAAATGGGATCTCCAAGAGAGAGAGAGAGAGAGAGAGAGAGAGAGAGAGAGAGAGAGCTTTTTCGGAATTTATGATCTCTAACTGACTTTCCTTTTCGTTTGCTGATTCAAAAGATACTCACAGCACACAGACAAATGGCATGTACAACAGATCATGATTTAGAAAGAAACAAGGAATTGGCAGTTTGGATCTTGAGGCTAAATACGAATCTTTTTCTTCCTACTAGGACACTGTTAATTAAGAGATCTATTCAAAACAGAGAGTTGCCCAGAGTCTCCATTCAACAAAAATACTTCCAGAGGAGCATAAGATGGAGGAGATGCAAATGACGACTCAAACCTATACGTGGGCTGCAAAATTTTACTACCTTTTGGGCACTGGATAGCCAGGAGACGCGGCCCGGTCCTCATCCGCCAAACCTGCATCGCATCGAAAAGAACTCAGAGCCCAGGAGATTTAGACAGCAAAAGTTACTTCACACTTTTCTTCATCTCACATCAGTTGAATCTAGCATGGTCTTGCAAACAATAGGTTAATTAGCAGATGTAAAAAATCTAATAGGTCTTCAAAATGATTAAGAATGATACCGTAATGAAACAGGGATGTTAACAACAGACTTACGCGATTGAATGAAGTGGGAAAGAACGTCATGAGTTCTATGTGATTGTAAAATGTGTTTGCGGTGATACATGTATGCTGTGGCAGATGTGCGGTTGGACTTTGAAAGACGATTAAATATGAAGATTTCAGTGTTAAGGTGGAAGCAGCTATGAAGAAGGAAAAGAAAAAAATATATGGTATTTGCATGCGCATGGATACCATGAGTGCACCAGTCAGGAGTGAGGAAAACAATTTGAGAGAGATTAAGAAGTCAATAAGCAGGCCACAGAAGATTAGATGCAACAGGTAAGGACGGTCAATAGCACCAGGATATAAAAGATTGTGTAGTCTTAGATAGGAATGAATAGAGAAGTTTTGGTCCCATCACACAGGCAACCTCAAAGTCTTGCAATTGAGGTTATATTAGAAAAAACAAAATGACATTACGTCGTTGCTGCTGTTGCCGTCCTCAGTAGTGTTTTATGTACAAAACTTGGAGGCAGTTCCACTAATTTTTTTTCCACCACATGAATAACTAGCAAGAGGCATATAGGGAGCTTTCTTATGCCTCATTTGCTGGGATGTCACCAAAGATTTAAGATGAACTCACCATGTCCAAAAGAAGAAAAAAAATAATGGACTCCTAGGGAAGTCCTTTGTGGGACAAAAATTAAGGAATCGAGATGATTTTAACTATTGAAATTTTTTTTGGGTGAACTGGAAAGAGAATGAGCCAAACTTTGAAAAAGCGGAGAGTTCTTTCCAAGCAATACAAAGAAAATTATAAATGGGTCTAAAAATGTAAGCCAGAAGGTTATGCTTCTGGATACTGAGGCTAAGAACTACTAGGAGAACTAATCACCCATAAGCATCGCAACCAGCACTAGCTTGATATAGAAAATATTTCACAGGGGCTACCAAAAACAAAAATATAATGTTCAGACTGTGAATTGCATGAATATTGTAGATAAAATAAAGAAATATAACGTATCACTTTCATACAGTATCTCATAAATCAAGTATCAGTGACTAGAACAATGCAAGGCTAAAATATCAGCAGCAAATTTGTAAATTTCAGGAAAATCAAATTTCCTGAAAACTTGTTATATATATGATATTCCCTTCACTTCATCAAGTATTACCGAAGCACCCAATGCAAACAGACTGTAATGGTGGCAGACCCATTAAGTAATCGATTGATATGTCATACAGAACCCAATCAAGCCAAAACCCAATTAAAGCGAGATTTCAACTACTGATGCTTTTATAGTTAACCAAAATACCACAGAGGCAGGAACTAGCAGCAAAAGAAATTGTCAAAGCTTATTCAAAATCAACAGGGCAATTGAAAGAACACGACAAATTTTAAATTTTCCAGAGTACACTCTTTGGAAATGGATAATTTGTACCTCTACAATTCCTTTCCTTGGCGCGTGAATAGCCAGGCACAGGAAATAATCACTCTTTACATGTTCCTTGTAAGCTGAACTTGACACAGCATCTTTACTAATTAGCATCTCCATAAATAAGCAGCTAGCATCACGATATCCCTAAGGTTGTAAAAGAAAAAAGTGTAATCCACTGTTAGAAGGAAACCACTAGATACTCAGTTTCATGGAGGGAAGAGAAAAACCTTCCATAACCGCAACACCACAAGAGCTTGAGTGTCTAAAAGCAATATACGACCAAGTGAATCTGTTACAGCAGCCAATGTACCACTGGGCAATAAAGTCAGCTTTTCACCCTTTCTTGGTAGGTCCTTCAAACATGTCAAAGGAGAAGCTGCCATAAATTTTGATAACAGAAGGTCATAATGCAATCAAATTGTTCCTAAACCTACAAATAATGTTATAACTAGAAAGAACTGAAACCAAGCAGCTGCCAAACTTAGGTACAATCTTCTGAAATACTAGATATTTGCCTAGAAGCAAAACAAGGGGCATACACTAAAAATAGTTAACTATATACGTATACCTGAAATCAAATTAAACTCCTATCAAACACTATAATAACATTCTAAACACAAACACTACATTTTCACTGTTCTTGACAAGAGTTCGAAATTTGTATGTATAAACACCAAATCTTTAGCCCTTTTAGATGAATCATGTTTATTCTCATTGAGTGCCTAAAGGAGTAGGTGCTAACAGCTTCTTGGTGCATGTTTGAAAGCACCTATGTACTATCTTGGACATATCCAAAATTGTATAAGAAAAAGAATGCCAATTCTGGTATGTAACCATTAAATACCCAAGGAGTATCCAGGCTGCACCAACATCTGGTACGGGTATGGGACCTAGTTTTAAGTAGCCATGCTTCCTAGGGCATACAGGATGAAGTGAAAAAACCAAAAAATAAATAAATTAATTCTTGATTATCCAAGATCATATGCTGTTAGCTGGCAAGCAAGTCCACAGACAAGCGATCAAGCACCACAAAATTTTTTATTGCATTTACAATGATCTAGTTATTTTTAAAGAAAGATTCAAAGATTGTGATTGATTAAGTAGGCTTTTTGATGCCACTTTGTTCCCATTCAATCCAATGAAATGTAGACGATCTTATGATCTGTCATCGACACAGCTCCCAGAAACTTTCTCCAAGTTTAGTTCCATTGTGTTTGCCTCTTTCCATTATTCAGGTTTCTATCTGTGTATATATCCATTCTCATAAGATACATCACATATGTTCAATACTATGAAGGCATATCAACAAGTCCAGGCTTGAGTGCATACAGATGTAATGTTTAGAAAGACCCAAATTCTAAACTGTGCAATTCTTTTAAGTTATGATCAAGATTCATCAATCCAATCAGCTGATTTAGTTCTTTAACAGCAGAGATATTGTAAAACAAGTGCAAAAAAAGAAAGGGAAAAAAAGTGTAGATGAAAATTTCAACCAAACAAATTTCACCTCGAGCAAATGGTTGAGGCTTCCGTTCTGGTTTTTTGGATGATGCTTGTTCACTGCTCCAAATCATTCTAGAAAATGAAGCTATCGTCGAAAATGTTACGGGCACAACCTTTGACAGAATAGCTCCAACTAAAGACTTGTTTCTGTTCTCTGAGAGTCTTTTACAAGATGAATAGGATACCATAGGAATAGAGAAATGGCAAGCAGAGAACTCAAGTGTGTAAAAACATAGTTATATTTACTCAGAGACAAAATTAATAATATAGAAAAGAGCAAAAAAATATTATAAGCAACAAACTCCATCAAACTAACCTGAACGCTGAAATCACAGCATCAGTTCCAATAGTGACTGCACAATAATATTGTTGACTTGACTGCCTAACAATAAAAGCAGCTTAGTTCAAATACTGGAATAAATTCTGAAAGTTTGCGTACAGGTTTAAATAAATACTAGAGATATTACAACTATCCCGAATTACATAACACACAAGTTGTCAATGGTTTACAAAACAATAGGTTGAATGCATAGTACGAGTGAGTCACAAAACCTTAGTCTGCAGCATAGTCGTTGATCATACCTTTTCTTTTTCACCTTTTCATTGGTAAACACAAACACACACATATAGCTGACCTCCCTTAAGGAAGTCAAATCCTGCACATGACCATCGGCTGCAAGCTAAATATGCCAATCATTTCAAGCTACCTTTTTGATCACTTTTTAGTCACTTAAATTTATATATCAAGCCTCATTAATCTACAGTGTTACATTTTCTTTGAAAATTACCTCCTTACAAATGATAATCCCTTTTATATTGTCTTTCAAGCTCTGATGATCATGGTTGTGGTGTTGGTTATGTGGTGGCTGCGATGATGCTGGTTGTCTGGATGGTGGCAGCACTGGTGGGTGTGGCAATGGTGGTAATGGAAGTGGCAAAGATGGCATGGTGGCAGAAAGAACGGTATCTAGATCAAGAGGCAGATGTTGGCAGTTGTTGTAGTGGGGTTGGTAAACTTTATAGCTAGGATTTGAGGAAGGAGGACAATTTGGCTGCAGTTTTGACGGCAAAACATCATGACAAAAATTCTTCATTGTAAGGGAAATTATCCTCTATCGTACAGATATGGAGGAAATTGTGTTCCTGGAAATAATGTTTTATTATTAACAAAGGAAAATTCTTCAAGGGTGGAAGATATTTTTCTGAAAATATTTTCCATCCAGCCACACAAGCCTTTGAGTGAGTTCAAAGGCTTGCTAACATGCTGTATGGGAGTACCTTTTGTAAAAGATTCATGCAAATTTAATTTTAAAGAGAATTTGAATATACAATTACCAACAAATATAAAAAATCTAATATTTAATAAGACTTGAAATTTAAGCCATCACCTCAAGTTCCATTAAAGGAGGAGGCATTATGCCTGTGATTGCTGCATCAACACATGGCCCATACTTGCTAACATTCCAAATTTGGTAAGGTAAACTTTCATATGACTTTCCAACATCCTGCACATCTCTCTTGCTTGATTTCTGCTCCCATAATTGTGAATTTGTTTCCTCATAGTAACGCTGCAGCATATTCTAAACAAAACGGACACATAATTATGTTATCAAGAAATTATATATCACCACTGAGTCACTGAACTTGGATGCATAAGATGTCAATGATTAAACGTAATAATTAATGGCCTCTAATCTACAACAGGAACTATCATCAGATACCTGAAGATCAGATCCATCAAAGCGTGCAATTATTCCGGGCATAACAACGCAGACCTCCTCTGCTATATCTTGGGTCAGATCTCTCCTTGCTCCACGAACCCGTAACTTCGAAACCCGTCCAGGATGTATCATCTAATAAGCACACAATTACAACTTACAGACTCCAGTGATCATTGCAGCAATTAGCATGGTACAAAACAAGCATATTAATAAAATAATTGGGCTTATATCAACCAATATGTTAAGAAATTACATGAAGATAAGAAAAATAACATAAGAATGACAGTAGAAATGTATAAGAGGGTACAGTGTTAGTCAGTGATTTAAACGCCTCATAAGCACATAATGAACAAAAGCAGTATTAGCTTCAAGATTTGCCATAATAATTACTCTGGCTACCAAATGATGCTATTTACTATTACTATTGAAAATCGTTTGATAATTTGTTTGAAACAAATAGCACAAAATTTTCTGATAAATTTACCAAAAAACTCCTTTTCTGATACAACCCACGAGAACAATATCTATCCTGCTCTTTCTTCTGTTAATGACATAAACCACATGCGGTGTAAATGAACCATTTGTTTTTATTGTGAAAGAGGTAACAAACCAGTAATCAGTGTTGGATTGAAAGTCCCAATGCCTCCGTGTACCTACATATTCTCAACAGCCACATATGTTTCCAGATTAGCTTAGGAACCATCTACTTCCAAAAAATGTATTTCTTTAACATGTTCAAAATTTTCTAATTCTTTTTTTTTTTCCCCTTCTAGATTTTCAATAACTAAACGTAACAGCAAAAGCAACCGAAACTAATTTCAGACAAAACTCAGAAATCTATATCCTTTTCCAACATTTGCTCATAAACCAGTCAAAACACCGATATAACCAAATCAAACCTCTTTAAAAAAAAGAGGGAAAAATTTAAATAAAAAAGAAAGAACAAGAACAAGGCGACAGCTAAAGGCAACCCATCATTCAGACACAAATCAGTACCTGCTTATGAATCAAATCACCTCCGACTGAGTAAAGCATCAAATAACCACAAGAAGTCCCGATCGCCAGAACCCTAATATTGTTGTACCCAATCCACTCAAACGCGGTGATGGACTCACCCTCGATCGTAGAAAGACCGGGCCGGATTTTCACCGGGGAAGTGACCGGCTCGCCGGCGGCCGACCACGGGAGGATGAGAATTAGGGTTTGGTTGGCAAGTGCGAGCAAGTGGGAGTCTAGGGCACACAAAAGGTTGGGGGTTTCGACAAGCCACCCCTCCTTGCCGGCGCCGAAATCGCCGAGCTCCTCGCAGGCGATGGAGCCCAACTCCGTCATGTGGGAGCGTCTCGCCATGGAGAAGGAGATTAGGGCATAGAGAACAGAGACACCGAGACACACACAAAGAGCGAGAGAGAGAGAGAGAGAGAGAGAGAGAGAGGTGCACCAGGGAAATCGTTATGAAGCCATACACGATCGCCCCAAAATCAGTTGGCATTGTCTTGGAGCTCTTCTTTTTTTTTTGGTTTTTGGAACACAATCTACTTTTGTTTTGGATAGCTATTCATTTTTTTCTTTAGTGGGAGGATATTTATTCATAATCTACTTCAAATGAAATTAGCAGAATAATTATAGATAAGAAAAGTAGGGCATCGGGGAAAAAATACTATAAAAGGAGTATTTATGCTACTGTCACTTAAAAATAATGTCGTTTTGAATTTGTTCTGTAAATTTTAATTATACGGATTGACTTAACATAAAAAAAATACAATTACATGTCAATTTTCATATAATTTTATATGTATACACCTCTCATCCAATGGTTCTAAATATTTTAAATTGTAATAATATTTTAAATAATCTTTATAGTTCACAATATAAATGAGAATCCAATTCGTTAGATTAAAATTTAAAGAATAGATATCAAAGAATCATTTTAAATGCTACAGTAAATAATTTGCCTTCTTTATGTAGCAAAGTAGATTTACCAAGTCTGTGTAAATTCGTTATTTAAAAACTGTTATATCTATTATTAAATAAATAAATAAAATCATTTCATTTCAGGTGCTATTTAGTTTAAGTAGTTTCAACATTTTGAGCAAATGTAATTTTCCTTTTCTTCAGTCAACTATAATTGAGTTACAAAATTTTCGTTTGGGGGTCCATTATGTAAACTACCTATAATAGTATTCAAAATAATGCAAAAATAAAGCATTTTGAATCCATATTACAAATTCAATAACACAAATTCGATGAGAATGAAAAAAAAAAAAAAAAAAAATTCACAATTTTCATATAATTTCATTTTATATAAATCTCTCACTAATATAAATGAAAACTTATACCTAAATTATATGAAAATTAATATATATCCTCCTAATTTGATTTTTCATTGCTCATTTGATTCAAGCTCCCTCATTTTTAGTAAAGGAAACATAGTGACGGGGTGGTACGGTAGATTTACCAAAGTTGGTGGCCTAGTTAAGGGAAGATATTGAAAATAGGCCAAATAAGTTGGCTCTTGCAAGCGAAAACGAGGGCAAAATGGTCAAATAATTTCAAGTGAGCAAACCTTGGCAACATCACGAAGCATTTACACCCCTCCAACAGTCCCATGTACAAGATTCATTGCTATAACTTCAAATCATGGCATTATTAGAACAAAGGTCCATTACAAGAAAAATAGTTCACCACTTAAAAATGAAAAAAAAGGGGTAATGGGGAAAATAAAAAACAAAAGGCAATGGCGTAACAAAAATGGGTACACAAGTACATGATCCCAGTTTCTCCAATGGGGAAAAAAATGATTTACATTTTGCGATAGGAGCAGTCAAGCGTCGGAGGGGCATGAGAGTGCCCTATAGACCCAACAAATACACCCGGAAGGGTTGTGGGACCCCTCCAGGCATCGAATTGAACCTACTGGTCACTGAGCATTGTATAGCCAAAATTCATCGAGCAGTTTGGTTGCTGATATGAAACGAGAAATGAGGAGACTCTCACAAGCCCAACTCAGGGCTCAATTAGCCTCCATGGATAGGATTTCAAGCTCGGCCCACCAAAAGGGGGAAGGTTTAGGGGCTGCAGCATCTGCTGAGATTTCAATTACTTCCGTTAATTCAAAGGCTACCTCTGTCATGGCTGGTCTCTTCTGTGACTCCTGATTTAAGCATTCTTGAATAACCTCACATATAATGTCAAGTTCCTTCGAGTTGTAGGACTTAAGTATAGGATCGATTGCGTACCCGGTTCTCCGCTTATCCTTCAAGCACTCAGTAGCCTGAAAATATTAAATTAAACAAATCTAATATTTATTGCTGACCAAAAGCCCCATTAAGAAGATTACACAAAGCAAAAGGCTAAATGTCGGCTTACCCAGTTCAAGAGGGTTCCTTGCTCTTCCGCATAAGGCTTCTTTCCTGAGATGATTTCTAGCAATATTATGCCAAAACTGTAGACATTTGCTTCAGCATTGATGCCCGACCATAAATCAGAAGGTGTTAATCTTTCTTCATCAGAAATCTTTGATTCTACTGTTATATCATCCCAGAAATTGATCTCTCCTACCTAGAACAAAATGTAGTAAAATTAAGAAGTAACGAGGTCAGTTCAATGCATAAAGTGGTGTGCCATCTCGGAAGAAGCAATTTCAATATGCAAGAGCTATTTCTCCCCTAAATAGATTGCTAGCTCATTTTACATGTCCTCCTTGGCTAGGAAAAAATGCTGAGAAGGAGCTTAGTCATGTGCTTACCCTAAAAATTAATCGTTCCAGGTTAAGTAATTCAAAAATAAGCGTGTTTTAGGTTCTCGCAGGGATTTCTTTAGTATAGTGCTCAAAAATATAATAAAAAATGAAACAGAAGTTATAGAAACTTGGTTCTTTTTTAAATGGTAAATATATACTTATCCAACTTGGTAGCTACAAAGATTAAATTGGTTTTAAACACAAAAAAGCAAAAAGATCAAGCCACAAGAAATGCAGTATGCAAAGTTATGAATTACCTTAGCAGCATAATCTTCTGTCAAAAAGATTGCATTTGACCGCAGGTCAGGATGTGCCATTGATGGATATAACTCATAATGCATGTGCCGAAGGCAGTAGGCTATTCCAACGATAATTCTTACCCTCGCATTCCAGTCTAGATGTCCAACCTCACTGGCTGGAAAAATAAGATCACATAAAAGGTCTTCATTATTTTACTTTCAAATCGCATTCGTAAATACCCTAATCGATGATTACGAATAAAGAAACATTACCATGCAAATGGTCGTGAAGAGTCCCATTGGAAGCATATTCAAACACCATCATCCTTGTAAAAGGTTGATCTTCCTCACAAAAGCCCAGTAGATTTACAAAATTCTTATGGTTCATTCTCGATAATGAATCTATCTGTATGAGATTCAAATGATGGAATTAGAACTGAATTAGAGAGAGGTTTGTGGGGTCTGTTTTTGGCTGAATTTAAGAAACAAATAGATAACTGAACAAAATATGCATCTTTTACAATCACACATATAAGTTATCAGAATCAGAAAACACATAAAGCTAATTTATTGTGTCGAGATCATTAGAAACAAAACTGGCTGTACAGAGCACTCAAACTTTTCTGTTAAAAATTACTGGACATCACAAAGCACTCGACAGCACCATCTCGTATAAGCCAAAACTAATGTCCAAATTACCCTCTCACATATTTCCATTTTATCTTAAGATTGTTTCATTTCTCTTGCAGATCTCAGAGGATTTCCACCATGAGTTCTGCCATTCTTGATCTTGTTAACAACATAAAAAATTTTAATTACTCCATCAATGTCTAGTTCTGGTTCAATCTATGATGCACCAACACTCTAAAATGGCTTACATATCAGTATCCGACACTCTCTCAACACATGTGCCCAACACGTCCGACACACGCAGTCAATGGATCCGACACGATCAATGCATCGTACACGTGGCCAACATGCGTGTCCCTCCAAAAAAAAAAAACAGATAGAGAGAGAGAAGGGTATGACATGTTTTTTCTTGTTTTTTTGTTTTCCTTCTTCCTTTTCTTTTTTTTTTTTTTTCAGTTTCCTTTCTCTTTATATTTTTTTCCCCTACCCCACACAACACAACCCTAAACCCATCTCTTTCCCCCCAACCCCCCACGGCCAATCACCCACCCACCAAGCAGCAACCAACGATCGACGATCCCCTCTGGTGAGTCAGCAACCAGCGACCTCCTCTGAGGTTACTCTCTCTCTCTCTCTCTCTCTCTCTCTCTTTCTCTCTCTGTCTCCCCTAATCTGATTGATTCTGTTCATCCCCTCCCTCCTTTCTTTTGCTGGAACCCTAAGCTCCTGCGGCCTTCAACTCGTGGCCGGAACCCTAAGCTCCCACCATCCTCCACTCCTCTCTTTCTCTTTCTTGTCACTCTGAAACTTCTGTATTGCTTGTTTGCTGTTTTTTTTTTTTCTTTTCAAATTAAATGATTTGCTCATTTAATTTGAATTTTAAAATCTCATATATATATATAATCGACCAATGTGTCAAAATTGTTCATCTCTTGAAGAATCGCGCATCAATAATGTGCTGTGTTGTGTTGGTGTACCAGCGTCGGTCTCGGTGCATCTCTGGGTTCCATAACTGCTCTCAACACAATATGTAATTCAACAGCTTCAATTATCGGTTGGGATGTATCAAATAACCCATCCTAATTTTTTCCCTCCCTTCTCCCAAATACATTGCCATTTTATGGTTCAAACAAAATGTGTTCCTTGATAAAATGATTTTCATTTTTTGCTTGGACAGTAATATCAAATATTTTCTGCCAATTACTGTGATAGCTTGATGGAAACCCAGCGGAATGGCACTTGTTCATCATAGACCAATCAAATATTGAAACAAGATTGAGGCTAACCCACCCTCTTTCCCACAAGAAGACTTTAAGGTTTCATCCAAAAAGCCAACTAGGACATCATGATTCAGATTCATTCACATATGAAAATTAATGCGTTATCTATCATAGTATAAGTTCAAAAATAACTACTTTACCTTTTTCCTGAATGCATCTTCTGTCTGTTTTGACCAGTCCTTAGAAGAAGCAACTGCAGTTGATACAACAGCAATCTCCACTCCACCTGGCAATGTCCCCTTATACACTATGCAATTGGAAAGAGTATCGATAACATTGCTGAAATTGTTACAGGCAGATTCTAGTTCCGAGCGATTTAGCTTGGGAACCCCTGGATTCCAAATCCAAAAGTTCTCATCAATCTGTGCATTCACATTAAGCAATTGGGAAAGGCGTATGAATGGTATTGAATTACTAATGGCAAAACTACCTGAGACAAATGCCTTCTGCAACTGGTCATGAAGGCTATTATAGTGACGTCCAAAGATCTTTCCTCCTTGAGCTTGACAGGCATAGAGCATGGCTACAGAGAGGATGATGCCTAGAACAGCACAAAAAATTACAACAACGTAACTCCTTCGAACAGGACTGGGAGACTGATTCAATATCATCGTCACTGCAGGGAAAGATCCGCTACTTAAGGTCACGGGTGCCAGCTTTTCAGAGTTAGCACTAGAGGTGGGAGTGGCACGAAGGTTGATAGATGCTTCCAACAGTCTACGGCGAACAATATTTGACACTTCTTCTTTTCCAGTTCTATATGGTTCGCCTGATACTGTCAACAGTAAGAAACTGTTCATTTTCTGCACAAAAGCATAAAAACCTTTCACTTTCTAACTGAAGTCAAAATAGCTTTAACTCACTTCGTTGATCGTGAAAGCAGATTTCACAACTGCTGCCTAAATAGCCTTTTCCAAGCTTGAACCTTGAATGGAACTCTTGACCAAAGCAAGTGATAAAATTAAGGTTATTATAAAATAAATTAATATCACATACAAAGGAGAAACATCAAAATTGTTCTTTTACTTGGAATTGCAAAAGAACCCACTATCTTCAGTTGCTCCAAGCTGCTCTGCCAGATGCTGTCCAAAACATTATCAATCAGTGTATAGTGAAGACGTTTAACTAAGACATGTAGATGAAAAATGCAAAAAGAAGAAGAGAGAGAAATGAATGGCACAAAAGGATTTACATCAACAACCCTCTGTGATTTTCGGTTCTTATAGTTATCCGGCGTCAAACTCTCAAAATGAAGGCCTGGTTTATTGTTCTAGGCATTTCGAATACAAAAAATTTAATTTAGGTGTGAGCAGCTTCGTGCATGTGTGCAGGTCGTTGGTAGAACTTAACATACAAAAAGAATAAATAATAGAATCCAATTGAAAAATCTTACCGATGTACGAAAGTCCTATTAATCCAAGTCCTTCCTGTTGCTATAGCAGGTCTTAAGTCTTGATGAAGTTGCAGATCAGAAAGAAAATTGTACTTCTCAAGCTCATGTGGAATGTTTCCCTGAAAGTTATTTCCAGAAAGCAATCTGGAATAGGAAACAGGACTTAAGCCAGGATTCAGGGTCAATGGGGATCAAAAAACAAGAATGTAAATCAGAATACACAATAAACTCACAGGTGCTTCAGTGAAAGCATCCCCCCAATTTCTTTTGGAATTGTTCCACAAAAGAAGTTGTCTCTCAAATCTAGTAACTCGAGCATTTTAAGCTCTCCAATCTCCTTAGGAATAAAACCTGAGAAGCGGTTCTTACAGAGGACACTGTCAATTCAGGCAAATATTCAGATCTAAGCTGGATCCACAAACAAAAGTTTTCAAAGAAGTACAGAACAGAAGGCACATGAATTAATGCACGCGATAATAGAAGAATTTCAGTGTTGGAGATATTCATTAACTTATTATAATATCCTAATAAAGATATGAGATATTACAGAATATTCTGCAATATGTATTCCTGTACCTGTTTTAGGGCATTGGGGTGTGTTTTCCCCAATTCCTTTCTCTCTCTAAAACTTCATGGTATCAAATCCTACCCCCCCCCCCCAGGCGGTTTTCCTCAGCTGTACGACTGATATAAACATCAGTTTGGCTGTATCCCAGAACCCTTCATAAGAATAACTAAGTTATGACTTCTTTGAGTTCTACCACAGCCATCCACTCTTAACAGTCCACAGTTCCTAATGAAACAGCCAAATATTAAAATTACTTCAGTCTTTCTTGATGGCTCCAACTCTCTAGAATGGTCTCAATCTGAAAGGATGTATATTGGGGGCCACAGTGAACTCAGTTATAGCAATGGGAAATTGAGTCCTCCAAAATCTGATGATTCGGAGTTCGCGAAGGTGGGGGAACAAGATAATCTTATGGTGATGGTTTGGCTGGTGAATTCGATGCAACCATCCATCAGCTAACTGTTGTACTTCCTTAAAACAGTTAAGGAGAAGCTGGTCTTTGCAAAAAGGGTCGAATCCTGCCACCCAGTTTCGGGGCAGTACTGATAAGGAGAAGCTGGTCTGCTCACATTGTGAGAAGTCTAAACACACTGAGGAGACGTGTTGGGAACTTGTTGGAAAACCAGATTGACTGATAGAAATGAAGAAGCAATGAAATAAGAACCCTATGCGTGGACACACAGCCACGGCCGCTGATTTTGAGGTTATTCATTGCCTCTTACAGCAAATGGATCCTTCTTCAGCTGCTGCACAGCGAGGTATATCATCCACCAATCATGATGGTACCTTCCCTTCTAATGACATCAGACCATGGATCCTCGGCTCCAGGGCAACTCATCATATGACCAGCATACCCTCCCAATTCTCCTCTTATAAATTACTGTCGGGTAGAGACAAGGTGAGTGTTGCAAATGTTTTCTTCTCTACCATATCCGGCAAGGGAACTATCCTCTTAAATAATAATCTTTCTCTTACCTCAATCTTACATGCTCTTAATTTCATATCAAATCTCTTCTCTGTCAATTTGATTACTAAAAATCTCCATTGAAGTATGACTTTTTACCCATCTTATTGTGGTATCTAAGACCTGAAGACAAAGAGAATGATTGGGAGTGGACATGAAATCGATGGTCTGTATTTTTTGAACCCTGGAGTATCCTCAACAAAAGTGTTTCAGTCCTGTAGGAGTCCTAGTAGTACAATCTTATCCAAAATAAGGCTTTGGCATGCTCGCCCACACCATGTGTCTCTTTCCGCATTGCGTCTTATCTTTCTAGCTTTATTGGATCATGTTTCAATGCCATCTAAAACCATACAATGTTCTGTCTGTCAGTTGTCGAAACACTGCAGAACTACTTATCCAACTAGTAATGAAAAAAGTCTGGTTCATTTTTATTGAATACACTCAGATGTCTGGGGGCCTTCCCCTTCTAGGATACTCTGAGATTCAAAAGGGGTATTGTCTGTCTTACACCGCGGTCCGGAAAAATCACTGTCACTAAAGATGTTACATTCTTTGAAAATGTGTCTTATGTTACTCATTTTGGGTCCACTTTTCAAGGGGAGACTAGTCATTGGTGGGAAGAGTGTCTCTCAACTTCTGACGCTATCCCAACTCCTCTCCCAGTTCCCATGAGTGAAGTTACTATTGATTCTATGCCTATCTCAGATCATGTTCCTAAAACTAGGGCTACTACTACAAACCCGACTGAGACAGTTGAGCTTGTTCCTGATTCTATGCTCTTGCCTATCTCAGATCCTATTCCTAAAACTAAGGCTACTACAAATCCAAATAAGACAATTGACCTACGACATTACACTAACGTGATGAAAAAGACAATAGACCCACCGGTGGATCTACCACTTCCGTCTTCCTCCTCGGACTCAAGCACTATTCATAATACTCCTGTTACTCCAATTGAACCCCTCACTGATCTCGATGCACCTATAGCTCTTCGTAAAGTACCAAGAACAAAACATCCTATTGATTGGTTTGTCTCATATTCCTGTATTTCATCCTCTATCCAATCTTTTCTTTCTTCAATATTCTCGTATGTTTGAGGCACTTGAGGATCCAAAGTGGAAGAGGGCAATGGAAGAAGAGATGGGTGCACTTGTCAAAAAATAGAACATGGGATTTGGTAGAGTTGCCAAAGGGGAAGCAGCAAGTGGGTTACAAATGGTTCTTCACGATTAAACACTGAGCGGATGGGACTATTGAGAGGTAGAAGGCAAGGCTGGTTGCAAAGAGTTTCACACAAAAATATGAGACTGACTATGGGGAAACCTTTGCACTACTAACAAAAATGAACTCTGTCCAATTCTTACCATCTCTTGCAGCTAAAGAGGGATGGAATTTACATCAGCTTGATGCAAAGAATGCATTCCTAAATGAAGACCTTCTGGAGGAAGTTTATGTCACCGCCACCCAATTTTGTAGCAGCGGCCAATGAAGGGAAGGTTTGTCGGCTGAAAAGTCCTCATATGGACTCAAGCAGTCACCTAGAGCCTAAATTTGAGCGATTTAGTGTGGCACTGAGGCAATTTAGCTTTACTCAGGGTGATGCAGGCCATACTCTGCTCTATAGGGGACAAGGTCACCAAGTAACCATCCTGATTGTTTATGTTGATGACATAGTAATCACAGGAAACAATGAGCCACAGATCTCTTGACTGAAGAAGTTCTTAGCCTCTGAATTCGAAATTCAAGATTTGAGGGAGCTAAGATATTTCCTAGAAGTGGAGGTTGCTAGATCTAAAGGTGGCTTCTTTGTCTCTCAACGAAAATATGTTCATGGTCTCTTGTGTGATATTGGAAAACAAGGTGCCGACCGGCAAATACTCCCATAGACCCCAATATAAAATTAAGCATGGCAAAAAGATAGTCATACCTTGGTATCTATAGGTACCGAAAGATTGTTGGGAAACTGTTGTACCTTTCGCTCACAAGACCTAAAATTACATATGTGGTCAATGTCCTAAGTCAGTTTATGCACACACCTAGAGTCTCACATATGGAAGCAGTGGATTGAGCTCTCAGGTATTTAAAGTCTTGTCCAAGGAAGGGATTGTTGTTTGCAAAACATAATCATATGAAGATTGAGGCATACACGGATGCTAAACGGGCTAGTTCGGTGGGAACCTAGTGACTTGGCAAAGTAAGAAACAACCAGTAGTTGCCAGGTCTAGTGTAAAAGCAAAATTTAGATCCATAGCCAATGGTGCTTTGGGTTTGAAGATTGTTAACCAAACTACAAATCACTTTTGAGACTCCATGGCTTTTGTATTGTGACAACATGATAGCCATAAGCACTGCTAGTAATCCAGCTCAATATGATCACACACAACATGTAGAGGTGGATAGACATTTTATTCAAGAGAGGGTGGTCTAGAAGGAGCATTGTTTGCCATTTGTGCCTACTAACCAACAGCGCGCCGAAATCATTACCAAAGGATTGTTTAAGCCTCAATTTGAATTATTTGTTTTCAAGGCATGATTAACATCTATGCTTAACTTGAGGGGGAGTATCAGAGATATTCATCCTAATAAAGATATAAGATATTAGAGAATATTCTGCAATTTTGTGCAATATTTTATAATATATATTATAATAAAGCATATATTTCTGTATTGAAGGCTATGATCCTCCTTTTAATATTGTAATATGTTTTGATTAGTATAAATATGTATTCCCTTGCCTGTTTTAAGACATCAGGGTGTGCTTTCCCCAGTTCCTCTAATTGTTAGATCAAAGCTATCAATGCACATTGTATCATGCATCGTCTTCTCAAGACATCTAGCATTAATTATACAAAAGACTTGAAACAAAACAACTTTAAAAAACCACCTTTCTTTCAAAAGCACACAAGGATTGAGAAGGAACCATTTACATGTTACTTTTGTTTAACCCGAGGAATTTGGTTGTTTTTCAATATGATTTAGACTGTTAGAAATGGATCACGCTTATGTTATATCAATCTGTTTACATAGGCTTGAATTTTAGCACCTAGGGAAAATAAAACTAAGACAGCTACTAATCAGCAAGCACATCTAACCTAGCATGCCTTCTTAATCTTTCATAGCTTTATCTCCAGGAAGAATCATATCATTATTCTTTTCTATAAATTCAATAAGATCGGGAAGCTCGTGTTCATCAACAACTGGGGCCGAAGGAGATTGCAAAGGTACATTATCTTTGCTTGTACCTAAGATCATTCTTGGCATTTCGTAGGAATACATGATGCACAGATAGAGTCCAGAATCCATTTTTTCTTTAGTTAATATTAATGGAATGTTATAGACATTAAAGCGTAAGAACTCAACGGAGCCTAGCTACCTTTGACTAATGAAAAAGTCCATGAATTTATCCTCCTATTCTCCTATCATATGTGCAATATTAAGATAATGCTAGAAGAGTATGAACCAAGATTAGATAACAGAATTCGCATGATTACCAAGTGCTTCAGCATTTGCCACATTTGGCAAGATTCTATCCCCATTAAGATTAGGAAAGTATGCAAATCATTTTTCAAAATAGTCAGACATTTCTTTATGAGTCACAGCAATGATATTTTTTTATTTACCCTTGTTTGGGTACTGATAGTGAAAGCTGTACTGGCTCCAATACATGACTCGTGCATTGTCTCAACGAGGTACACATCCATGAGAAGACAGTGTGAACAGCTCAATAAATGTTGCCCAACTATGATACATACTAGCAGAGAATGGATATATTATACGAGAATTAGGTCTCCTCTCCCCTTAATGAACAACAGTATGCACTATATGTAACACTGCCAAAAGGAAAGAGTTGCAAACATGTTTCATTCCCATAGTGAATTTGGTAACAAAAAATATGATTTTTATAATTAAACATAATTTTTGTAAATCCAAACCTTAATACTGCAAAAATCCTAATTTATTTGAAATATAATGTTTTTAACTAAAACTAATTCAATATTTAGTAATTCAACAAACTATAGACTTGGTTATGAAGGTGATGTTTCGATGCATGTGCCAGATTTGTGTAATCCTCAAATGTTGGGATGCAAGGAACTATCAAAGCTCCATTCCAAAACCAATTGGACATGGAGGAGGATCTCAATAAGATACTTCAAGCACCAAAATACTCGGTCCCAACGATCTCCCTCATGTGCAGGCTAACCACGACAACATGGGCTCTGCATGTACACAACAACATGACATTTATGGCCCATCCTTGGGCTAAACACGAGTGGGGCCACTCTCGACCTAAACACAGCCGGGCTCCGATACCATGTCAATGTTCCACCCCAAAACCAATTGTCTATGAGAGAAGCAGCCCACTAAGGTCCTTCGAGCACCACAATAATTAGTCCCAAATCAATGTGGGCATCTCGACGGGAACTAAACTGTTGAGGCTTTATTTCAATAAATTTATGCTTAAAAGAAAATAACATGTCTAAGTTAAGAACTTCCTTAACTGACCATGTACAATTTAGACAGCTTAATTCTTTTCAGCAAGACATATTTTTAACTTGTCAAACATGCTGCTTGTGTAAAGATCCAAGAATACACACGGCAGTGCATATTCTGTTTCCAAAACCATGTCACATTTTTCCATTTCAAGTACTTCAAACAATGCCAGTCATTGATACCACGCCTTGGCCAACTTAAAACAACAGTGTTAATTCTGTGACTCAGGAAAAACTTTTAACCTGAATAAGTAGTTCTTGAGTGCAAAAGGTAAGCATCAAAGAAACAAGACACTAAATGGTCAAGTCATTTCTCTACACTTGTTTATTCATCCGTATTTTGTGGACATGGCAAAAGCATCTTAAATTAAATTTCCTCATCTTCTCCTTAATTTAGGCCACCTTGATTTGTGGTTTTCATTTTCATTTTCATTTTCTGATAGTAGAGAACTTGTTCTATTCTAGAGGCAACATAGAAGCATGTCAAAATCTAATTTGATATCTAACAAGATAATCACAATCTCTTAGGCCAGTTAGCACAACATAAATATACTAAGGAATGACGGCTAAATTTGCTTACAGTGATCTCAGGTGAATAAGTTTTACAAGCTCAGGAGCCAATATTCCCTCCAGGGCAAAGCCACTCACATCCCTACAAGTACATCTTGTTAGCCTCAAATTGCATATCCAACAAGAAAACTATGATGCCTTAGTTTAGTATATCAGTGTGAGTGTTGTCAGCTTGAAGCAGATAAAACTCCACTCCAAATAGTGCTCTTACTAACGAAGTCCAACTACCAAGCAATTGAATCTATGAGTAACTTTTTCAAAATGGGACACATTAACAAGGACATAACCAGTGAACTTTCGCCAAGTTTACATAAGGTTAACGAAATATCCCTGATGTAGGACAGTGAGCGAGGAGTAGGGAAGAAACAAGAAGAGTGGTCAAGAGACTTGGGAAACTGGAATTACATTCAGACAGATTATCCAATTACAGACAACACAAGCATATACATCCTAAGAATTTAAAATTACACAATAGCCCAAAAGACACGGGCTTTAACAACTAACCCACAAAATAAAGAAACGCCAACATAATGCTAATAGACTGCTAAATTATAAAATTACACATCAAACCTAAGTTATCTAAATTATAAAATAATCATAGATAATGATTCTCGCCCCTCATCAACCCAACATATAACTAAAAGGTAAGGGACTTACAGTGTCTGCACTGCACCATCAACACAGTAAACACCAAACCACCGACATGGTGAATCATCTGTATGATTCCAACTTGCAAAAGCTCCATAAGGATCATTGGCAACTCTTGAATGAAAATCCAGCAAAGCCAGTCCTACATCCCATGAAAATTTAACTTCACAAAATGAACGAGAAATACGTATATATAGCAAACTCTGGTGCAAAAGGTTTCAGCTATGCATCTGCATTGAGATGAACAACTGCATGAGAGACTCACCTTCTAGGTTAAGCGAAAGACAGTGTCGAATTTCCCGAAAAAACATTATTACAACAAAATGAGCGAGCAGCAAACCAGAAGGGTTCCATCTCCGCACCATTCTTGGCAATCCAAATGCTAAGATGGTGCAGTTGCCAACTCCACCGCCCTCTATAAGGAACAGTAGTTTCCCACTCCCCGAATTCTCCTCGGACCGATGAAAGACGTTCGTGCATATAGGAACCCAACCAGGCAAAAGCTGAGCATCAAAATAAAAATGAATTTCTCATTTTTCTCAGCCGCTGGCCATTGAATCCACGCATTTCATTTTCGAGCTCGTAAACCGCGGCGTTCCTGCCTTTGCATTCGAAACACAAACCCTAGTTTGATCAATAAGAGCTGAATTAAACTTAAAAGGAGCTTCAACATTCCAATCTCAACACCACAAAATGAGAAAATTCTCTATAAATCAAATCCAAACAATGGAAACCACAAAATACCAGAAGACATTGAAAATTAAAAATCTGAAAACAAGATGAACGTACCAGAAGAAAAGGGGGAAATTGGGAAGGAACGGAAGCCGTTTGTTGCTTTGCCTCAATGACCAGATTCATACTATAGCTATTCACGTTCATCGGTTCGGATAGGAACGTATCGATGAGAGATTGATTGATTTTTAATATTTTATCCAGACGGGAAAATGGCGGAAAGAACAAATTATTTTGGTACTCTCTCTCTCTGTCTCTCTCTATCTCCCTCTCTCTTGAGCGCTTTCCCTCCACAGGCCGCTCCATTCTTCCATTTTTGTTTCAATTTTTTTATCATTATTTTTGCACATTTATTTTTAACGGTTTTCAAACTTCTTATTTTCGTTACTCTCCCCCGCTGATTAAACTTTTGGGAGCCGCTCCACCCATCTTCCGAATTATGTAATGTACTTTACTTGTCTGATAAATAATTTTATGGGCAAATAAGATCTAAGGCAACACCTTAAGTAAATATAATTTATTTATAAATATGAATTACACTTTTAATATTGTCATGAAAAACAAAAGATAATATAAATTTTATACCATAAATTTCTACTCCCCACCTCTCCCTCGCTTTTGCAATCATCTCTAAGCTTTTATTTTTCTTTTAATTCTCCCTCATTATTGATTTTCCATTTTTTCTTTTCTGCCAGATTCCTTTGATTTTATTTTATTTTTTCTTTTGAAAGCATTCTTTGACTCTTTTTTTATCTACGTCACAAAAGAATAATATAGTTTTGGAGAAAATCTACAAAAATAAGAATAAGGTTTTTGCAATAAAAATAGACAAAACGGGACTAATCATAAAATATTTATGATTAGTCCGTTCTTTGCATTTATTTTGTTTTATTTTTCTTCTTTTCTCTCGCTTTTCTTTCTCCTCTCACATATTTCCTGTTCTCCCCCCTCTCCGCATCTCCCCCGATCTTTTTTCTTTTTTTATTTTTCCTCCCACCCCTCTTTCTTGTCAATTGCCCCCTCCCTCGTCTCTCTCTCAATTTTTTAGAAAAAAATTCATTTCTCCTCTCTTTCCATTTTTTTTCCTCTGAGTTTTTTAATTCTAGATTTTATAACATTTATTTCTTTGGTATTCTCCAAAAAAAAAAAAAAAATACTAATCGTGCATTGCTAATCCAAATCCCAATGACAATGTGTGTTTTGGGGGGAGGATTGATAGAGGAAAAAAGGAAGGGAAAAAGAGGGATGAGATAGGAAAAAAAATATCTTTTTGGTCTCTCGAGTTTAAGGTTAGCGTAGAGTTAGTTCTTTATATTTGAAAATGACCAATTTAGTCCTCTAAGTTTTTTAAAAGTAGCAAACTTAGTCCCAAGCTAACGAAACTGTCGGATTTGGATGGAATCAACAGAGGGAGAAAAAGAAGAGAAGAAGTGGGATGAGAAACATGAAAATTAATTTAGGAAAAATTATTTTTTTGATCAGTCAAGTTTAGGATTAGTGCCACTTTAGTCCCTTATATTTGAAAATGGCTTATTTAGTCCTTTGAGTTTTTTGAAAGTTGCTAACTTAGTCCCAAACTAATAGAATTTAGATTTGGATGGAATTGATAGAGGAAAAAATAAGAAAATAAGTGGGATGAGAAACAAGAAAATTAATGTAGGAGAAATTATTTTTTTGGTCCCTCAAGTTTAGGGTTAGTGTAGATTTAGTCATTTATATTTGAAAATGACCAATTTAGTCCTTTAAGGCCAACTTAGTCCTAGACTAATGGAACCATCCTATTTAGATGGAAAAGTTTCATGTGGCATGAGACTTTAAAAAGTGGTTGATTTGGAATTTGGAAAAAAGCCTATCAAATTCTTTGGAGAAGGCTATAGAATTAATATTTATGAAATTTTAGATGAATATTTCCATTCTTAGCATATGTATGAAACTTTTATTTTCTTTTTAATTTTCTACTAAAATTGGAGAAAAATGCCTTAATTTGATTTTCTTCTCTACTTTTTATTAATTAAACTTTCTAGAAATAATGTATAGTATTTTAAGGTGCTTTTCTCCCCCCTCTGCCAGGTGCTGGAAAAGTGCTATATTTGTAGGGAAAATGCCCTTTCTAAGTTTAATTGGTGAGAAAGACATCAGATTTCACACACCCATTTTCTAAAGTGAAAAACTACACTTAACTCTCCAATAGTTTGATTTTATTGTAAGGAACCTCTTATGATTTGAAAATCAACACTTAGCTAATCTTCTTGTGCTTTTCTTAGAGTTGTAAAAGTTAGTTTTTATGTTAAAATTAATGATTTGTGCATCACAAGTTTTATAAAATGATGAAAATTGTGCTTTAATATCTCAAAAAAAAATCACCAAGCTCTCTAAGTTCTATTAAGCTATAAGTATTTTTAAACATTAACGACATTTTTTTGCCATTTTATAACACTTGTGAACAAATCATTAACAAAAAAATTAACAGTTGTAATTCCAATAAAAGTACATGGAAGTTAAGTGTTAAATTCCAATTCACAAGAGGGTTCTCTGCAAATCGATCAAACTATAAGGAGATTAAATATAATTTTTTCTTTTCTAAATTGATAGGTAATTTGTTTTGGATTTCAAAATTGGGAATAATTTTATAGGTTTTTTCACATATTCTTAATTTGCTATATTCTAAAGTCACATGTCTATGACACATGGAGCTTTTTCATCCAAATCTTACAATTTTGTTAATTAACTAAGCCACCTTTAAAAAACTTAATGAACTAAATCGCCAATTTCCAAATATGAGAGATTAAATCTATATTAATCTCAAACTTCTCAAATCAAAAAGATAATTTTTTTTATCTATAGCTATACTATTATAAAGCTAAAGAACCCTTTGGTTCCTTCAACTATCATTATTGTAAGTTCACTAAAAATTTAAATTTTAAATATAACTAGTTACTATAAAATTTAAATTTTCAAGTATAACTAACTCTTTCAAAATTTCTCCCCTTCTCAAAATAGTTTATCGTTTTTATTAATAGTTTTATACATATAGTTGTAGGTATAAGATAAAAAAAATTAGAAAGAGAGATTGGGATATGAGCCCACCGTATTAGTTAATTATATGTGGATCCTTCTGATCGGTTACCATTACATTTTGACCTACCATGCACGAGTTTTCCTGTACTTCCTAACAGCACCGTCACCTGATCCCCCTTCGTTCAACCTCTTCTCCTCTCCGTTAACAACCCTTCCCCCCCCCCCCCCCCCCCCAACACACACACACACGAACACGAGAGCGTAGCTCGACGAAACGATGTCTCTGAGAATGTCACTGCTTCGGAGCCGGACCTGGCGATTCTCATCCTCCTCCCTCTCCAAGTCTCGTAAAGAATCCAAAACCCTAGAACTCGCCGCGGACGCCGGATCGATTCAGATAGTCCCCGGAGGTGGCGTTGGCGGAGGCGGTGATGGGGAGGCCTCTTACGGGGGTTCGTGGTCCACCATGATCCCGGAGATTCTGGGGGAGATCATACGGCGGGTGGAGGCCAGTGAGGACCGGTGGCCGCGTCGCAGAAATGTGGTAGCTTGTGCTTGTGTGTGCAAGCGCTGGAGAGACATCACTAGGGAGGTCGTCCGATCTCCTATCCGCAGCGGCAAGATCACTTTCCCTTCTTGCCTCAAGCAGGTCCTTGTTTGTTTTGAATTTCTGATATTTCTTGAATTTGAAATGTTTGTGATTATTTCGTTTGCTGATTGAATTAGGGTTTTTTAGATGGGTTTCGATGGATCGTCTTAGAATGAATGTTTGAAAGATCTTTCAAAGAACTCCATGATTTCTATCTGATATTTTGTTGGATCTTGCTGAATTGTGGATCTAATTGACATCCCTGGTTCTGACGGGTGTTTTCTTTTGCTTTTTCTTTTGTTATTGCTACTACTTTTAGCATTTCATGAATTTGTTGTATTAAACTATTGATGCATTAGTTCGTGTAAAATGTTTACCTAGATCATAGGACTTGTCAATAGCGGTACAGCTTTTCATTTTTGTTATTTTTGTCATGATTGTGTCATGGAAAGTAGTTCTTGTCAGTTTGCAATGCTAAAAGAAAGAAGAGAATGAGAGGGGGGGATTGATTAATTGAGTGATTGCAATAGATGGAGCAAGAACAAAAATGTTTTAAATTTGTGTTTTGTTTAAATGTTGACGGCATTTGATAAATATAACATAAATTGCTTATCTAAGCCAGGCTACAATCAGGCAAGTTGATTCGAGTGTTTAAGAGTTCATAATTAATAATGTTCATCCTCAGGCTTCTAGGTTGCATAGAAGTAACCCAAGTGAAGCGATTAAATTACATAATGCAAATGCATACATACATATATATATATATATATATATATATATATATATATATTCCCTGAAATTTTAGTTTCTATCAGAGATATGCTTGCGGGAAAAATGAGAGTGCAAACTCATCTATTATTTTATTTGGGGGGTTCATGTTCACAACATCTTACGGATGATTATTTTTTACATCCAATTTTTTAGGCATGGAATACCTTCGATTAAAACCTCATGTTAAAGGGCCATTAAACAGAAAACTCCATGAGAGGAGAGGACCAGAGGTCCAAAACCTGGGGAAGGATGGAAAAGGAGGACAAAGACGCAGTTTGGGGAAAAGGGAACCTTTTGGCTTGGAAGGGGCCGAATCCATAGGGTTTCCTACATATCTCCTTGAGAGAATCGGACCTATGTAATTCTGGAGCTCGTAGAGCAGTGGGGATGACTGGAGCATAGCTCACCTTGTCATTGCTGGCTTCTGTTGGGTGGTTTGATGATGGGAAAATGGAGAAGACCTAGTCTTTTTGCTCTCTGTTTTCTCTCTGTGCATCCTCTGTTCTCAGAAAATCGATCCCCCTGCAAAACCCTAGGAGTTTTGCTTATATATGGGGAGTGAAGAAGGAGAGGAATGCGACTGTGCATTCTCTCCTATCCTTGCGCCCCAAAAAATCCTCCCTCGTAAAAGAGGAGCAGTAAATGAAAATCCCTCAAAGGGAACCACTTGTCACCATGACAATGTGGGGAGCGTCCAGGCACAGCTTTTAATGCTCTCCTATTTAATGAGGAAGAGAGGGCAAAACCCATGGGTTAATGACCCAAAAGGTTGCACAGAAGCAACCCAAGCGGAAGCTATTAAATTAGACAATGCAAATTATATATATTCCCTGGAATTTTAATTCTATTACAGAGTAAGAACCTGGATAAGTTTTAAACCTTCCCTTTTCTATCGTTCATCAGAGCTCTGATGTTTTGTATGGTGTTGTTGATGGGACAGGCATATTTTAGTGAATACTTGTTATGTTGATTTGATACTTAAATTGCTTTTCTGTGAGTGATTACGATATTTGGTAGATGGAGATTTTTCTAAACTCTGGGTTGATGTTTACCACTGCTGATGTAAATGCAGCCAGGGCCACGTGACCTTCTGCTTCAATGTCTTATTAGACGGGACAAGAAGAATTCATCATTCTACCTATATCTTGCTCTTACTCCATGTAAGTAAAATTTTAGTGGAATGCATTGTGCAGTGCTCTCAGTGGGATGCAATTCCAGTGTTTTCATTAGAGTTTCCTCGTGCTTTAACTAATTTTTGGCAGAATCGTTTTTCCTCAGTTTATGGACTGATCTGAAGTTTTCTTAAATATATGTTTTCAGATTTATAAGGAACCTAGTAACTTTTAACTAAGAAATACGTCAAAATTATTCTCTCTCTTCTTGCTATGTATTATTAACTCTAAAGCCACCATGGATTTGCTTAATTTTCAGCTGTTTCACGTTTCCATCATTTTGTAATTGGCTTCCTTCCAATAATCTGAATATTCAAAGTTTTGGCTGCAGCATCATTCACAGATATGGGGAAATTTCTATTGGCTGCACGAAGGCACAGGCAAGGTGCACACACAGAGTATATAATATCTTTCAATCCTGATGACTTGTCTCAAGGAAGTAATGCTTATGTTGGAAAATTAAGGTAGGAATTTTGTTTTAATTTGTTGGGGTAGCACATTTTAATAATCAAATGCTTGCTTCGTACTTTTTTAATGTTTTTTCTTTTAAATTAATTGTCAGTTTTACAACCTTTATTTTAGTTATTCGCAAGTATTTTAGAAGACTGAGATGTGAAGTGCTTATTATATATTAGGGAGAGAAACTGTACGGTAACTTTGTCACTGCCATTCAGTTTTTTTCTGTTTGAATTCTCATACTCTATTCTTCTCACAGTTCGGATTTCCTTGGCACAAACTTCACAATATATGACAGCCGACCACCACACAGTGGTGCCAAGCCCTCCTGCTGCAGAGCCAGCCGTCGCTTTGCAAGCAAACAGATAAGCCCCGAAGTTTCAGGCTGCAACTTTGAAGTAGGGCAGGTTTCTTACAAGTTCAACCTGTTGAAATCCAGAGGCCCAAGGAGGATGGTTTGCTCCCTGAAGTGCCCACAGTCCAAAGAAACTTTCTGTTTGGACAACTTTTTTGAGATGCAGAAGCCAGATAATGTCGTGCCTCCGCACACGGTATTAAGCAACAAAGCTCCGAGGTGGCATGAGCACTTGCAGTGTTGGTGCTTAAATTTCCATGGTCGAGTCACAATAGCATCAGTGAAGAACTTTCAACTAGTTGCAATGAGGCACCCGAGCCAGTCAGGAGGGAAGGGGGATGAAGAAACTGTTCTGCAGTTTGGGAAGGTTGGGGATGATACCTTCACCATGGATTATAGGCAGCCTTTGTCGGCCTTCCAGGCATTTGCGATATGTCTCACTAGTTTTGGGACAAAACTAGCTTGCGAGTAGTTTTAAATTTATTGTTAGACGGGCAAAGCAATGTGGATGTTATTTTATTGTTTATTTCTCCTTCTGCCAGACAATTTTTGTTTGATCAGGGAAAGCCTGTGATGTACATATAACAGTGTGTGAATATTTGCCCAGCTGAAATTTTTGGTAGCATACCAGCGAAGGTTCACGACCTCACTCATGTTCGTGCTGAATTATAACGTTTTCTGCTCCCCTTCTATGTTGCTGGATATCAGCACTTGGCTACAATCAAAGGAGGAACCGTGGCCAATAATTTAGGACACATTCAAATGGCGTGGAATGAAAATGATGATTTCTGTTCCACTGCTTGTGAACATAATATAAATGGAGTGGTTACTCTTAAAATCACCACTCTTTCGTGCAAGGGAGTTACTTCTATCTTCATTTCTTTCTCATTCTCGTCTAAGTTTTTCCATTCTAAGCTTTCTCGCACACCCACACCCACCTGTTGCATTTTCTCATTTCCATTCTTCCATTCCAATAATTCACGCACTTTTTGCATTTAAATGATGGGAATAGATTTGAATGGTAAGAATAAAATGAAAGTGAGTCTTGAATTTGAATGAGAATGAGAATAGAAATCGAATGACAAAACTAAATAAAAGGAATGAGAGTAGGTGCTAAATTGGAACGAATGGCCATTCTATCCCATTTTATGTTAACAGCCGGATGGCAGCCATTCTATCCCATTTTATGTTAACAGCCGGATGGGTATGCCGGAGGACAGCCGGATGGGTATGCTGGAGGACTTATGTCAATAACCAGCGTAGGCTTGAAATTGGAAAGAAAGAATGGAAATGAGAAAATGAGGGTGAGACTTTGAATGGAACTAAGAATAGAAATGGAATGACAGACGAAAGGGATTTAAAAGGAATGAGAATAGGTGCAAAATTGGAGGGAATGGCCATTCTATGCCATTTCATTTTCTCAAACATTTTGGATGGTGCAACTACAGATGGGGGACAAATAAACGGATAGTCATAGTTATTCATTTAGACAATCAGAAATGGTGCAACCATAGGTGTAATCAACAGAGCTGTTGCTCGAAGAAACTTCAAGCTACAGCTAATGCCATTACTAGTTGAGGCAAGTTAAATCCTTCTGGTGTCATCCCGTAAGATTTAATGACAAGGAGGCCAGTGTCATCTTATAACTATATTTGGAACAGCAAGCTGTAGCACCTCAAACATTTATTCATAACCAAGCACAAATTTAAGGTGTCACATCACTTTTTCCACTTAATATTAACCTAAATCAACTGCAGTTACACTCACTGACCCCACAAGACGAGTTTCTTACAGAGGTTATGACACAGAAAAACGGTTCATGTACACCAACACTTTGTAGAGACTAGAACACGAACACTTACACCATTGAGCTTCAGAGGAGGCATTGCATCACTTCTTCCCACGCAGCTTCACACCAAGAGCCCTCTCCAGCTTGGTCAGTATCTGCTGATTAGGGATGGCTTTTCCAGATTCATACTCTTGTATTACTTGGGGCTTTTCATTTATTGTCTACGTGATGAAAATGGAACAAGTCAACAAAACACAATTTAGAGATTGCACGATGAGAGAGAGGGAGAGAGAGAGAGACCTTAGCAAGTTGAGATTGGGTTAATTTCTTATCCATTCGAGCTTGCATGATAGCTTTCTTCAGTTCAGTTGGCACACGTTCATCTGTGGATTGATTAAGCATAACATTATTAATTGCAATATATAAGATATGTGGAGCAGATAAACAGAAGGAAAAGCAGTAGTGTATAAACTCTGCAGAAATACTGCTACTGGTGGTTTACAAAATCATTAGTCCAATTTCCATGTTCTCATAGGTAAGCTATATACCAATCCCGATCTAGCAATATGGCAACAATTTCCAAGTATCTGAATTCATGAACAATTTGGTGACTTTCAAAACATCTACACTCTCAAAGGGATGTAAATATCACTTTAACATTTTTTTTTCACTCTTACAATGACAAAATCCACCACTATTGCCTTTCCTTTGCGTTGAGCAAGGTCAATGGTTCAAATCCTTGAGCTTATTAGGTTGAGTGTATTTGTACTTGCCTACTAAATTTTTTTCTGTGCGAATGTGAAAAAGATTACGACAAAAATTGAAGCAATAAAATACTTTAAATTTCACAGACAATCAAAAAACTCCAGCCAATCTTTCATGAGAATTCAAACAAAATCAGAAGACTGAGATAAGCATGCACAATATTTGGAAAAAGTCATATTTATAAACTCAATAGACAAGACAGGAATTCAGGAAATTTGGAAGGGGTAAGATGTCATATTCCAAGTAAAAACTAGAACGGCCTATTATGATAGATATATGCAATTGTGTGAGGAAAGAGGTAAAGAATAGCTCACGGGCAAGATTCTCTGTATCTTCATCCAGCTTCCTTGTGTTCAGAGAAGTCCTGCTAGAGGCAGCTTTGTTTGTTCCTGCGGTTGCTACACATGAAAATTAAATATATTAGCACTAACCCCAGTGAACAATATGAGGAGATGAGAAAACAATTGTTTGTAAATAAAAACTAAAAATACCCCTTGAAAATAGATCAAAATGCATAAAAAAGTAATCTAATGAGGCCTCCGACTTCATGCTAAAATCCAGTCCAGTCAAGAATTTGATATGATTCATCTCAAGGATTATATGTATCAAAACACAAAAGGACCGGCTCGGACTACAATTAATCTAATCTCATGCATAAGCTCAACTGTGTCACATGGTCCATCTACTATCCCTATGGCGTTGCTTGGGGGGACAATCTGAGCTCTTATGGATGTCCTTTATCTTGTATAGTTCTACAAGAGAATCTGGTAAAAGTTGATCCATGCAGAAACATGAAATCTGTAAGCAAAAGGTTTAGGAAATGATGAAACAACTAACAATAATTCTCGTCATCAAATAAACAAAGCAGCTTCGGTAAGATATATATTGGTGTTCATGAAAAAAAATAATGATGATTTCAACAAACAAAGGATGGCCCGAGTACCAGATATTCATATCCAAGTTCATGGAACAAACAACATAAAAAAAATTGCATCAAACAGACAAATCTCGATATGTTTACAGCCATCTATTCATAAAATAATTTCTAGAAAAACCCTAGTCCAAAAAATAGGAAAAATAAAATAATCTCCAACTAAATGAATCAACCAACCCTAACCAAGTAAGGTGATCAACAGTCATAAGGAAAGCAAATTGATATATATATATATATATATATATATATATATATATATATATATATATATATATATATAAAGCGTAAGAGAAGGCTTATAGAGAAATCGCGAGAGACTTTACATTTCCTGATGGTTTCAATGTCGGCGCCGGAGCGACGAGCTGCGTTGACGACTTTCTCATCCTTCCGTGCGGCGGTGGTGGGCGCCTTCTTCCGGATCACCACCGGTTCCCAGTCCTGCGTGATTGGTCCTGACATGATCCTCTCTCTCTCTCTCTCTCTCTCTCTCTCTCTCTCTCACTGTGTCTCCAATGGCCGAAATGATAAGGAAGATTCCCCTCTTTATTATTATTATATTCGGCGACTCCTCGTGCTGTTTGTTTCCGCGGATTAGATTATCCATAACGTGGATAACACGCACCGTGTCGATGGATACCTCTGTCCTCGTATTCAAACAGTAGTAGACTTTGAAACTGCCGGCGGAGATTTTTCACTTTTTTTCATTTTCTTTCTGAAATACTTGCTTCTTTTTTTTTTTTCATTTTTTCTTTTGGTGAGAAACCCTTTCTTTATTTTTGGCTTATCGAGCCCGTGGAAGCAGTATGAAAAAATATTCTTGTTTCCTCTTTTTCATTTTCTTTTAAAAAATAATGTTTTTATGTGAGAAACTTTTTCTTTATTTTTGAATAATCGTGAATGTGGTAGCGTTACAATAGAAAGATATTCTTATTTTCTCTTTTTTCATTTTTTTATAGAAAAGAACATGTTATGTGAATTGAGGTGTAAGAACCCCTTATAATAATTTGAAAATCAATACTTAACTTTTTTTTTTTTTGTTGGAGTTGCAACAATTAGTTGTTTCATCAAATTTAATGGTTGGTGCATTTCAAGTGATATAAAATGCTAAAATTAGGCTCTCATTTTTTTTTTCAAACTCTTTAATTTATATTAAAGTAAAAGTATTTTAGAACATTAAAGTTATTTTTCACCATTTTAATTTTAACAGACAAATTAATTGTTCTAACTCCAATGAAAGCAGGAAAAATTAAGTATTAATTTTCAAACCATAAGTAACTTCTGTGTAACACATGATCAAACTACAAAAGAGATTAACTGCAATTTTTCATCCTTTATTTTATGTGAAAAACCCTTCATTTTTTTTTAAATGTGAGAATGTGATAACAATATGGAAGGATAGTCTTGTGTCGTCACGTGTATATATATATATATATACGTATATATATATATATATGTGTATATACATAAATGTATGTATATATATATATATATATGTGTGTGTATATATAAATGTATATTTGTCTATGTGTGTAGATGTGTATATGTGTGTGTATATATATATATATATATGCATATATAACACGAGCTGATGAAGCCGACACAGTAGACTCATTCTCAGATTAACTTATCTATGCACTTTAAATAGATTCTTGTGTTGAAATTTTACACACAAAATTTTAACTGTTCAAATCATGTAAATCGAACAATTAATCATTTGTTGTTAAAAGAACCGTGCATGTCACGGATTATGAATTTAATTGCCTTTAATTCGTTTATAGTTTTACTGAATTGTGAGTAATCTTCCCATGATTCCAAAATCATCGCATAGCACACTTTTGGTTGCAACTATTTCTATCCTAAACACCACATATTTTTGGGTTGAGTTTCAATCTCCAATTTAGTGCAATTATGTTTGATTTAATCACAAATTTATTACCTCAATCGAGCTTGTGTAAACATACGTGTGAATTTCGCTTTGGATTCCCATTGATCAAGTCAACAAAGAGTTATTTCTTTTCTGAACCTATGACTCAATCCCTAAGGGAATACCTTATCGTGTTCGAGGTTTCTTGGTCCACTTTTCTAAGCCTGTTGGCAGAAAAATGGTGAGTGTGCAAACTCATCTATTATTTATTTTGTGTTTTCATTGTTTACATCATTTTAAAGGATGATGATCATTTATATCCAGCGCCTTAAGCATGAATAACTTTTGATTAAGATCCCATGTTAAAGCCAGTGGAGGGGAAAACCAAAATCTGAACTGGAAGGAGATGGGATAGGGTTTCTTGTCTTTGGAAGAACAGGGAAGAATGAAGAAGGGGAAAGTCGAGCCCATAAGGTTTCCTATATATATTCATAAGAGAATCAGACTTAATAGTTCTTTTAAACTCATAAAGCCTTGGAGTATAGTGCTCACCTTGCCATTATTGGTGATTCGGTGGAGCTAGAGGGAAGAAAGAATGGAGTGGATGCTAGTCTTTCTCTCTTGTTCTCTCTTTCTCAGTCACAAAAGTGTCCCCGCCTCCCCAAAATCCTAAGGTTTTGATTATGTGGGGGGAGAAAAGGAAAGGAAGGACACGGCAACCTCCTTGGGCCCAAACATTCTCAATCATAGGGAAATCTCTAAAATGCCTTAGAACAAAGTGATGGAGTCATAGGCTCAAAGGCTGAAAACCTTTTCTCCACAAGGAGGAAAACGTGGGTGGAAGGCTTAATGAGCAATAGTCCCAAAAAAGGGGTATTCTTTTAGGGAATAGAGCTATATGCTCAGGTGAACAAGCCATATAAGGGATTATCCCTTAGGAATTGAGTCATAGACTCAACGAAGTGGGCTTATAGGCCCAAAAGATAAGATATCCCTCGGGGATTGGGCCATAGACAAACAAGAGCCGAAAAATTGTATCCTCTTATGAATTGAGCCATAGGCTCGGAAATGTATGTGCATAGGCCTAAAAAGATAAGATATCCCTTTAAGGATTGAGGCATAGGCTCATAAATAATATTACTCTTCATTGACTTAATCAACCGGAGTCCAAACATTTATGAATGTAATTATTTGTTCGATTTCACCCAATGGGACGAAAAGTGATGTCAATATAGCCCTTGGCCCAATCCTTAAAGGATTTTCTCCTTGAGCCTCTTAGTCTAGTTTCTTCTAAGTCTTTGGCTCAATCCTTAATAGGGATGCCTTTTTAAGACCTTATCACATGAGTGTTTACCCATCTCTTTCTTATTGGTGAGAAGAGTTTCAACGGTTGAGCCTTGGAGCTCCCTATGCTAGTCATAGTGACACATGCGCTCCCTTCTAGAGATTTCCTTTTATTTCTCCTTCTTTACGAGGAATGACTTTTTGAGGTCCATGGCCAAAAGGGAAATGCACAGCCGCATCCCTACCTCTCTCCCTTTATATAAACAAAGTTATAGGGTTTTATAAAGGGGATTTTTCTATGAAGAAAGAAACACACCAAAGAGGAGAAAGAGAAAATCTGAGCTACCGAAACCATTCATCCTTCCTCAAACCACCACCAAAAGCCAAACAATGGCAATGTGAGCTTTGCTTCATCCATCCTAATGACTCCATGAGTCCAAAACTCCTATAAAAATATGTTAGAAACCATAAGATTTCGACTCCTCCTAACCCAAAAGGTTCCTTTTTCTTCTTCCTTTCTTGGTTTTGGACCTATAATTCTCCCTTTTATGAAATCATCTAATCCATTGGCCTCTAGTCATGAGATCTTAATTGAAGATTTTCCTTGCCAAAGCATTGGATGTAAAGAATCATCATCTGTAAAATATTGTGAACTTAAACACCCTAAATCAAATAATAGATGCATTTGTGTTTATCATTTTCCCTGCAAACACATAGACAAAACAATCTCGTGTTGGATTGTGTCTTTTCCTTTCCAAAATTAACAATTTTTAATAATAAACTTGCACTATCGTGAAACCTTTCAGGCCGGGAACTCCTGCAACAGGCAGCTAGCCTCGTAGAAACCTCACCCTGTTAATAATACAGTGTCTTCAAACTCGTTGAGCACTGAACAATTTACGAAAAACCTTCCTAACTAAACATGGAAGGACACCAAACTTCTCATACGGTCAGCATACAAATTCTTTATATCTACTATTCAAGATCAATAAATAGGTTTTATACGAAATGATAAACTTGCATGACATTAAGAAAATTCCTTATCCAATCCATCTTATTATAAACATCCCATCTCTATTTTAATGATGACATTGGTCACTCAGGCTGACAAAAAATGCGGGATTTATCCATCAAACTCATCTGATTTGGGTTCAATGGAAAGGGCAATGCCAACTTACAAGGGGATGCCATTTGTCATGGAGGCTAAACCAAAAGGTCCAACACAGCAGAATGGGAACTCACATGAATCAATTTTTCTAATAACTACTTCTGGAGCACAACAAGGAGTACCTACCAATATACATAACATAAAGAGCAAACTAGGGTTGAGATTGACAGATGCTCTAAGGTAGTTTACTGGTATACAAGGAAATACAGAAAGTAAAAGGACTTGCAAAAATAATGCAGGGAAGGAACATGCTATTGATTGGTGTAAAGGTTATTGGTTTAGCTCCCATTGGGTGCACTTAAAGTTCTTGTTCGAGCACGTATTAAGTCAAGTATGTCTACCTAGCAAGTTCTGTGAACTGTTAATGAAGATGCCACAAAACTAAAAGCCCTGTAAAAACAACAAATAAGAAGGCCTCATTTTCAATGCCCAAGTATTGTCCACCTCACAGCTCCCACCCCAGATCTTGTTCTCCAGCAGAAACATTTATATATTAACAAGCAGCTTCCTTAAAGAGATTACTACAAAATGCAAGAGCGGAATTTCAGAAGAAGACATCAGACTGTGCATTCTCAATATTCAATTTCTCTGCCTCAACAATCTCCGTGTCAAATTTTTCATTAATTTGGTTTAACAACGCAACCTGCGGACCATCGAGAACAACATTCTCCTTCTGGACAGTGCATATCTCACTGTAAACACTTTCAACGCCATCATACTTCAGGTGAGTCTTAGTTAATTAGTCCAGAAAGTGAAAACAATGTTCTATTCTCGTTAAAAGAAAAGCATTTGAATCTTTAAATAGATCATAATCTTAATCCATTTACCAAGCCACTGACTCCTGAGATCTCTGAAACTCCCTCATCAAAATCTTCCATCTTTCCAACAGCATCACATGGTTCCAAAACAATCTGCAACACAGAGCAATTACATCAAATAATTAATTCCCATCTCTCCTATAATTTCACATAATATTAGAACTGAGACTCCCAAATTCATAACTAACATTGCTGTCCACCAATTCACCAGTATCACCACTGGATGAGCTTCTGTCTTTCTTGGCTAATTCCTCTTGGCCACAAACATTGGACCCCTCAGTCTGAATTGCGTTACCATTACCAGCAGCATTCACAGACTCACCATTTTGCTGCAATTTTCCAGATTCAATCTCATAAAGAAACTTCAAATACAATACAGATTCACATATTATGGTAAACTTGAGATGATAATACCTGTGATTCACTGGACTTGGGGAATGGAATGGTTGGTAGCCGATTAATGTCCCAACCGAGAATGTTACAGATGACCTGCCCATAAGCTCTGTGAGCCTTCCTCTTCTTCGTCTTAGATATTGTAACTGTGTGTTGAACCAGCGCAACACAGTCCTTGTACTTTCTTCCTACCTTCTCCCCGCTCCCTCCACAAACCAAACAACAGAACTCCCCCAGTTCACAACTCTTCTCAGTAATAATCCCTCAACTCACCATCGTCTGCGAATAGCTTCAGAAAGAACTTGAATTCTTCCGACCCCTCAAACCCACCATTCTCCTCCTCCTCCTCCTCCTCCTCCTCATCATCATCCTCACTGATGTGGCCGTCATCATCATGCGAACCCGCATTGCTCCCGAAGAACCCCCGACAAGCTTCCAACCCGGCTTGCTGAGCAAGCGCCGCAGCTCGTTTCGCCAGCTCCTCTGCTGAGGGGGCTCGCAGCCGGCACAACCGAGTGGGGCTTGAAATGCGGCCACCCCGAAGGCCCCAGACTCGTATCGGGGATAGCTTCTTCACACGGCCATGGGATGTCGGAAATCGGCTTCGTCTTCCTCTTCTTCTTCTTAATTTTCTTGCTAACAGGGTTACTGTGGGTGTAGCTGTTGAAATGTGAGGTACGGTTTGAGAGGTGGAGGGTGTGGGAGGGATTGTGTCTGTGTCTAGGGTAAGGGTAAGGGTTAGGGTTGCAAGGAGAGCCTCGGTGCCACAGAGAATGATTGCGTACGTGTGTAGGATTAGGGTTAAGGTTGCGAAGAGGGCCTTGGTGCCACAGAGAGTGATTGGGTATACGTGTAGGATTAGGGTTGCAAGGGGAGCCTTGGTGCCACAGAGAGTGATTGATTATGTGTGTAGGATTAGGGTTAGGGTTACAAGGAGAGACTTGTTGGTGCCACAGAGAGTGATCGAGTATGTGCGTAGGATTAGGGTTAGGGTTGGGATTGGAATTAGGGTCACGAGGTGGGCCTTGGCGCCACAGGGAGTGAAGGTATAGAACCTCTTCCAACAGTCTCTGTTCGGAGAGATCCATGGAGAGAGAGAGAGAGAGAGAGAGAGAGAGAGAGTCACCAGATAAATTCTTGGGTTTCAGATCTTGGACGACCGTAAAGTTGCGTGCCCGGAGAACTGCCGAGTTGCCGACAACACTGTAGCAGTAAAAGAAAGTAAAGAAATCATTCACGCTGATGGACGGTGGTTAAAAAAAATATATATTTCCATTTTATTTTAGACTAAATCCCTTCTTTTTATTTTTTATTTCTAATTTAAACTTTTATCAGTAAAACAAGAATAGTCTTGAAACTATTGGCATTTAATAATAAATATAGAGAGAGAGACGTTAACTCGTAGTATTAGGACCGGTGAATAAGTCCTTAGACCCAGGTGCAACAACTTTTTTCATTCCACAACACAAATTCAGGAACATTTTTTCCCTTACAATTGAAAACACCCATCCATCTTTACTCGATTTGCTGCTTAAGTGGATAAAAAAGGTTTACTATGCTAACACAAGACAAACAAAATGTCCAGTATGATAAAACAAAAAAAAAAATCACACTTTCATATTATTTCAATTTAAATTTTAAAGTTTCCTAACTTTCACTTGACCAAATATCTTTTTCTCTTGTATGGAATAAAAGTTCATGCTATAAATTATAAAAAATGAAAATACTTTAAAATAAAATGACTATGTAGAGTTCTTCTCATCATATAAAGTGACATGCTATCTGCTATGTCACTATTCCTGGATAAAATTTTGTGTTTGGTAAAAGAGTGACCATAACAAACCTAGATGGAAGTGGATGTTATTTAACATCTGGACTCGAATTGCTTCAATAGTAAAAGGTTGGGTTAGAAATAAAAAAATTATAATTTTGGGATATAAATAAAATAAAGCTGAAAGTATGTGCCTCTTTTCCCTAATTTGTCCTGCAAAATAAAATAAAAACTTTAAAAGTAAATTAAATTAATATTGTTGATTATAGAGAGGAGTCATGTGCATCATCATGTACACAAATATGATTCATGGCTACCTCAGTTGGTGGATCATCAGCCAAGTGATCATCTCTATCTAAACTAACCAAATCGATCTTCACGACCTTATTCCATAAATAATAGTTGGATCCATCCAACTTTTGATCAGTCTAATTGAATGAACCTCAAGAACACTCGCTTAAGGATTCATGTTAGTCCCAATAAGACCACTGAGAGGGGAGGGGGTGAATCAGTGCTTTCTCAAAATTCTTTCATTTTTTCCTTCTTCAACCTAATTCACTTGTTATGACAAGAATAACACAAGCAAACCAACCAAGTAATCACAAGCACGAGATATATTTGGTTTAGCTACACAATGCATGCAATCTACGTCCACGACTAATTCAAGTTCACTACCTTTATCGACGAAATCACTATAATTAGGGTACACCCCTCACTAGGGCAATACAAGGCATCACTGATCAATCACTAAGTTGTCTCCCCGTCACTATGTTTGACGAACTTATTACAAGTCTCACCGACCAATCACTAAGTTGTCTCCCCTTCATTAGGTTTGACGAACTTATTGCAAGTCTCATCGACCAATCACTAAGTTGCCTCCCCTTTGCTAGGTTTGAAGAACTTATTACAAGAGTCTCATCGTCCCAAACAAAATCAAAACAATCAAATGTAACTCATGCAAGAGTAATGCTCTCTCTATCTTAAAAAATAAACAATGTAAAATGAGATACAAAAGAAGAGCCTACCACTCTATCAAGAACACCGCAAGCACCTTATTATAGCTTCTAGAACACGAAGAACTCAAAAGAACTCAAGCACAAGTACCAACATAACTGCGGCACAAAACAACACCAAGAACACCAATCACGAATCACCACAATTCACGCTCGGATGCCCAACATCACCTCATGGCTATAGCACAAAAACATTCATAAGTGTTTCCCTAAGCTCAACCACACTCAACCTTAGAAACCCCAAGAGTGCTTAAGAACAAACATGGCACCCATAAACCCTCCAAGAGAATTTCTCTCAATTATCTCTCTCAAAAACTCTCTCCATGCTCTAGATTACTTAATTAGGCCCAAAATGGCTCCCCCAAAGCCTAATTCCAATTTCCTTTGACCAATTACAATTCTCCGGCCTCATTGCAAACCCATATTTACTTCAATGTAGCCCAAAAATAAAACTTACCTCCATTAACCATAAAACGATGCAAATGCTCCAACTATGCAAAATCGAGTTCCATTATGACGTCTTGAGCAAAACCGATTTTTATTGTAACTTGAGCATCAATATCACTCTAATATGGTATGTTATAGTGGCTGGTGTCTCCCCATGCTCATCCAATTGCATGGAGTAGCTCAAATCATCAATCTTTCTAAAACTAATTCAAACAAGCTCAAAATCACTTATTTATGGTGTTTTTTGAAATTTCACTTCCTTGTCGTCTCTTTTTCATTTCTGCACCATTCCGATGTCCTAAGAGTCATGCAAAGTCGATAGACAATGTCCACCAACAATATGCACACTCATTTAGGCTTGCTAATAATGACAACACTTCAATGTTTCAATGGGAACAATAATTCACCTCTATTATGGGGTTAAAATAATCCCCAATCTCATCTTTGTTATCATCCAATGCCATGATTCACCACGAAAGACTCCACTTTAAGAAATCTGATCAAATATCAACAGTAGTTCTCTTTTCCCTTACTCAATACATGATCAAAGAGAAGAGAGAATTAGAAACAAAAGAACAGAATGATTATCTAAGTGTCTCCAATCGAAGAAGGGAGAGAAGGAGGCTGAAAGGGAGGGGGACAATTAAAGAGAGAGATTTAGGGTTAGCGTTAAGGTTTTTTTATGGCTTTGATACCATGTAAAAATTTATGGAAGAGAAAATTACACGGAGAAAAGTCGGATTTCCTTATACGAGCACCCAAGAGTATTTATTTATAATACTTAATACTAGGGTTACTAGGAAACCCTATCACACTTGAACAAGGAAACATAGTAGAAAACCTAATGGACTTTAATATCATAAAGCCCAATAATATAAAACACTCAATTAACAATCCCCAATCAAAATTAAAAGGGAATTTAAGGGTGTTACACCCAAAAGTGGCGTTACTTTAAGGGATAAGCGATGGGCTCAAAAAAAAAAAGGTTCATTTTAAGGAATTGAGCCAGTGAGCCCATAAAAGAGGGACCAAATGGATCCAAAAAAGAAGGTATCTCCTTAAGGATTGAGTCATGAGGCTCATAAATGGGATAATTCTTCATTGCCTTGGTCAATGATAGTCCAAAGACGTGTGTTTTGTGCATATCCGATTGAAAATATCTATTTTTACCCAAGGGGCCGAAAAGGAAGAAAGAAAATAGAAAAAGAAAATCATGAAGTTGGAGCCTCAATGCAAAAAGGGAGGAGTAAAATAGAAAAGAAAGAAAATAAAAATTCACAAACTTAGAGGGTGAAAAGAGAGGATTAGTTTTTCTTTTTTCATCGATTTAATTATAATGCCATTTTCAATCAGGATTAAAAATAGAGGGCTAAGTTACAATAATTGTTGTGGCACAATCCATTTGGGTTTGGAAAAATGAACTTATGACCTAATTAGTGGGGAAGACGTAAATTTTCAAAAATTTACCTGATACCTAAAGTTTTACGTGCAATGCACTTGATTCACAAAGTTTTATCAGTCCAAACATGATTGTTTAGTTTGGGGTTAAGGTGACCTGTTTCAAATAGTTTAGGATCTAAAAAGTAAAATTACCGACATAAAGGACCGAATTGATACCAACCCCAAACTTAAGAGAAAAAAAAAGTTAATTCTCCCAATGAATAAACATAAAGGAAAATATCTAAAATATCTCCTTTAGTTTGAGTGATTATTAAAGAAGCTCCCTTATAGTTTTAATTTTTTGTATCACACGCCTCTTGTATTTATGGAGATAGCCCAATAGGTCCCTGACATCTAATTTTGTCCAAATTGATAATAACAGAATTATTAGAAAAATAATAAAATGTGAAGGCAGAAAAAAGAGAAAAAATAAATTACAGTATATTAAAAATATAAATTATATTTTATATTTAAAATATATAAATTCATTCCTTAGAACCAATCCTATTAGATCAAATGGCAATCATTCTTCTCCTCTTCGACTTTAGAATTCACATTTTAATTATAAAATAATAAAATTTTTAATTATAATAATTGTAATTTCTCTTTTTTCCTTAATTTTCAGAATTTTATTTTTATTTTTAATAATTTTTTATCATTAATTTAGATGGAATTAGATAGTAGAGACCCATTAGACTTTTTGTAGGTATAGTGTACTGAAAAAAATAAAATTATGAGGGATTTTTTCAATAAATACCGAACCATAAAGGTATTTTAGATACCCACCTTAAATATAAACACAACAGGGACAAAGTTTATGGCGGGAAATCCTCAACGTCTTATAGATTTCGCTCCGAGTCTCTCTCTCCTCCAAAACCCTAACCCCATTCCGCGATTTTCAAACAATCTCTCGTGTTTCTCCTGCGAAGCATCTCTTATGGCCCCTTTGAAGGTCGTGGCCGAGTACGCAAAGTCAAGCCGATCGTCCTGCAAGAAGTGTTCGAAGCCCATTTCTGCCAAATCTCTGAGGTTGGGCTTAGTGAGCAAGCACCCGCGAGGGTTTGACACCCCCAGCTGGCATCACTTGGACTGCTTCCCGGGGGATTCGGAGTCGGCCTCTTCAGTTGAGGCTATCAAAGGGTTCTCAGCACTGGAGGTTTGGTGGGATTTGGATTAGGGTTTCTGTTTTGTGTTTGGCATTGCGATTTGATATTGGAAATGGATTTCGCATGTGGTCTTAGAAATTGGAATAGCTTTAACACTGATGGAGCTGCAGTTGATATCTTTATAATTTTTTAGTTGGAGTAAATTTAGAATTGAAATTATCTTCGCACGTTTTGGGAACAAAAACTAGATTAACATGCGAAATCGTACTTTATCGAGCAGAATGTTTGGTTGGATGTGGGTTTAGGGTTACTATATTTATTTTTGCACTTTTGGAAATCAGAAAATATAATAAGCGAAGTGCCACGGGAAATCCATTGAGTCATGAGAATTAGAGTAAAAAATTAGAAATGGTAGAAGTCAAATAAAAAGAATAAAATGAGTCATATTACATAAGTAACGTCATTGAGAAGATGTTTTGCTCCTGAGATGTGGAATTAGGATTTAGTTAGGATTTTCATGCTTTTATGCGTCCTTGGATTTAACATATTCTTTTCTCTCTTATTTGTTTTCCAGAACAGAGAACAGGAGGCAATAAAGAAGATGGTGGGCAGATGTGATAAACCAACAAAAGATGTATGAGTTTACTCTCAGTAAAAGTTTTCAATATAGTTAAGTAATTGTATACTATACAAGGAGATGGAAATTGTGAAATGTCTCTTCTCTTATGAAGATCGCCTGGTCAAAGCTTATCCAGGAGAAATGCTTAGAATACGATCCATTGCTGGTGTCCAGGACCTGGACACAGTCCATCATTGGTAACTTTGATACTTTACCAAGCCAGACTCAGTTACAAAACAAAGTAGTTAATCCTAAATAAAGTTTACAGACACACATGTACAAATTTACACTAGTTGGAAAAAAAAAATGGTGAACTAGAAAGGTTCTCCAGTAACATGTTGAGGAGGCAGAAAATTGCTAGGTAAAGTTGCATTGAAGTAGAAAGCTTTGTATAAAAGGGCAAGGGGATAAAAATCTAAGAGAGAAATAGGGTGATCACTTAAAAATCATATATCAGTAATCTTGATTCAATTCAGGATTCATAAATTAGATGAACATGAAGAAGAAGCCAAAAAAAGGATTCAACAAAAACGAAGAGGTAGTTCTCTTTGGTGTCCCTTTGAGATCCATAATCTAAATTTTGTTGTCTATGCGAAGTCTCTTCTGGAGTATGTTCTCGTCGTTGACATAATTACCTGGGGTCATATACATCAGCTGAGGCAGTATGATATATATTCCTTTTCATTATAATGTTTAGATTTTTAAAATACGTTGCTGATGTTCTAAATTTTCAATTTTGGGATGTGCTCTGTTAAGTTGGGGGCTTTGGATAGAGCTTGTAGGGCAAATTAATAAGCGTTTTTGCATAATTCCCTTTTTTATTTTGTTGTGTTTTAATAAATTCCTCACTCTGGGGGTTTCTTCACCTTTTTATTAACTTTCTGGCATTTTTAATGATATGAGCTCTATCTAGAGTTCCCCAGCTTAGAAAACACTCAGAGCTAACACCTCAAGCATGTTAGCAAAGAGCATAAACACAACCTGGATGTTGCTGATTGTGTCTTACATGGTTCCATACAGGTTGTGTTTATGCTCTCTTGCTGACGTTCTTGTAGCACCGACAGTCTTTCCAATTCACTTGGTAATGTTTAGCACTATCCTTGCAACTTTATATCATTTACATGCTTTAAACTTCCATTTACTTTATTCAGGATGATGGCCTTCATGGTTCAACAAAAATCTATGCATTTGACTTTGATGGATGCCTAGCAAGAACATCTGTTTAAAGGTCAGTTTTCATTTTGAAGCTTGGATTGTTTATTATTTTGGTATTTTTCTTATATGTGAAATGTGCATACTTAAACCTAAAATGTAAAAGCTTTCTTCTTTGAAAGTTTCCTCATGCCTTAAATGGTATCTTGACATGTGATACAGCTTAATATTCCAAAATTGTGGGTGACAAATTGTGTTTCAAATGCCTTTCTTCAGTAATTTGCAAGCCTGTCTGGCGTATTGAACTCATCAATTTGGCTTATTACAAAGTAAAGCATCTTTAAGAATCCATTGAATTGATCTCTGTTGTCAGAGTAGGTGCAGATGTCCTGGTCCCTTATCTATAAGCCGATACTGGACAAGTTGCAGAGCTTGCACAATGATGGCTATAAGCTGGTTGGCGTTTTTATTGATGATAGTAGCAAGTATTATTTATCAAGGATGGGGTAAGCACGTAATTTCTTGTTGAACCATGATCGTAATTCATCTTTAGGTAATCTTCACCAATGAATCCAACATTGAGTGTTGGAGAAAATAAGAGACAGGTAGCCTTGGACTCCAGGATCGGGCACCTCAACATTTTCATGGAGCGGGTAAAGGTCCCAGTTCAGGTGGTTAAATCATCTGACTCTGTATATCTGCCTTAATGATTAGATCATTACAGTACCAACATTTCAGATGTCAGGAGTCTGTATTACCTGTCATGTCTACTTCTGCCATGGTGGATAGGAATGACATGCTCCATAAGACGCATTCTGTGTTCCGGACAATTTTTGTAACAAATCCTCATTACCTAGCATCTCCTTGCGCTGTGTACAAATTGAAATACTTGTGCAGATGGTGAGTATGCATATACGTTTCCTGATTGTTCTTTGAGGTCACAATGGACATGTTCAAAAAATATTCAAATTTGATTCACTACTTTGGCCTCTTCCCTAACTTTATCTCTGTCTGTCTCCAGTATGTTTTTCCAGTCAGCCTGAATTTTGAAAATGTTACTGTGGCAAAGTCTGATGGAAGATTATTCTGGCCAATTGACTGGTGCATCAATTATATTTAACAACTCGATCCAACCTAAAAGATACCCTATCAATCTTTCTTTAATATTCCGGAAAGCATATGGGCCAGTGCAGCTGTCTTAAAATTCATCCAAGAGAGACCATGTTTTGGAGTATTGAAGGTTGCATCTATTCTGTTACAGAAGCAGGCTTATTCTATTAACTGGCCACTGTCCTCTGTTTTCTTTTAAGTTCAGCCCCTTTTTCTTCTGAATTTTGTTTTAACCTCATACAATATGTTCTTTTGAGAAATTTATGGTTCATAGAGTGTTGGGAATATACAGGAAAATATTCAGGCAATTAACACAGGCACCATTTTTAGGTCTTTATAGCTTGTGGGGTGTAGTAGTGGACAAGTGGAGGAACCATTTCGCAAGCCCAAGCCTGGAATGTGGTGAATCATGGAGCAGCACTTCAACTCTGGCATTTCAATCGAAATGGATCAGTTATTTACTTTTTCCTGTGCTTGCTTCCAATTTCCATCAAATGTTTTTTGATTTTGACGATATCTATTTCCAGCACTCTCCACATAAGGAGAGTTCCTATTCGTATCCTGTCAAGTTTTCATATTCTTGCTCAATTCTATAACAAATTAGTACTCCTAATGCAAGAATGCAGGTTTTGGCTAATAAATATCTCCTCTATGTATGTAGATCCTTTTATGTGGGAGATGCAGCTGGTAGACCCAATCATAATAGTGATGCTGATATTAAGCTGCAGGAGGTATTGCGGACTGTTTTTTTTTTTTTTTTTTTTATAGTTTTTATGTTTTTATGACCATCTGCAGAAGATAATTAGTCATTGCATTTTATGCTTTGGTTCTTCATATCGATTGAATTTTTGTTCCCCTTTTTCCTTTTGTTTTAGATGATTCTACATCCGGAAAGCCTATCCCAGATTCTTGGTCAGATCTGGGCATTCTTTAAAAATTTCGCACGCATTTTAGACCTATTATGTTGTTGGCTTGGTTAGTATGTTTTTTTCACTGCAGCACGGTCCCAGTGTCAAAATTTCTAAACTAGCAGATATCTGTACCAGTTCAAAGTAATTTCTCTGAAACTAATAAGATTTCTCTTCTTGCTTGCTTGTAGGCTGTTGGGTTAAGATTTTAGGTTCCTGAGGAGTCTTTTAGGGCGTGAGATATAGATAGATCTTATCGGCTCCATTAAATATTCATAGCTGCTGCTGTTCTCACTGGCTGATGGTTTCTTCTCACTGATTGACTTATTTTGCTGTCCCAATTTTCTTCCCTCTCCCATGTCTACGGTCACTGTGTTTGTGAAGGAAGGGTAGCTGTTCTAATTTCGAACCCTAGCCGTAGAATAGAAGCACTGGTTTCTAGTTCTCTTTCAGATATGTGTTTCCCTGAGATGAACTAAAATTTCTCATCAGAAGCATCATCTAGCACTTCTCTAGTGACCTGCTGAATGTCACCCAGCGTTGGATCTAGCTTCTTGATTCTACCTTATATTAGTTTCTGTTGCTCTGTGGAATAGAAAGAATTTTTGGACCGTTTTGTTTGAAACTGTTTTCCATTTTTATTTTTATTTTTTCAGTATTAAAAGCTATACTCGGTATATTCATCTCGAGTTGTTGGGAAACCTCATTTACTTAATATGTTCCTATGTGTTTTTTGGCTAATACTTAAAAGAGAAATTAGTTGGAAGACCTTATCTTTTATATCGTATTAACAAGTTACAATATCATAATATGAAATGCAAGGGAAACTAATTTTTCGTAGTTAAACTAAAGTTGTTACTTGATGCCTCTATGGTACCTTGTTCCCCTAAGATGAAACCGCTAAAAACCATCAACCGTACAAAAATTTACAAATTCCCTTAATTTTTCATGATCATCTTTTTATCTGTGCTCTTAAAATTTCAAAATAGTAAAATTTTATGAGCTAAAGAAAGGGGCGAATTTTCTGTCAGTTCCCACGAGGCGGGGTCAAAAACGCCCGCAACTATGGTCTGAATTTTCCAATTTGTACCAATTGTAGTTGACCCAATCTGGCTCATAGTGCCTGGCCCATTAAGTTGGGGTCGGGTCGGGTCAACTTGTCCCATCTGACAGTACCCATAATTCATTCATAAAGTTGAAATATTAGAAAAGGTGTCAACAACAGATGAGACAACAAGAAGCTGGTAACTTCGAAGCCTTGTAACTCTCAGATTTAATTAAAAGGGGAGGAAAAAAAGAAAAGAAAAAAAGGGTTCTACGTCAGGTTGCGTTGCAATGCAGCGACGACCAAGGGTGAAAAATGATGGACCAAAAATCCCAATTGGCTGGCTGGCTCTTACCAATGCAAGCCCCTCACCTTTTGGGTAATACCCTTATAACAGTGTCACCATGTATAACGCGCATAAACAGCAACACAAGGTGCAACGAAAAAAAAAGCTTCAAGCAACCATTCTTCTTAGACCATGAGCCCATGGTTCGAAAAGAAAAGCTGCCTTTTGTGGAAGAATTGCCTCAGCTCTACACATTCCTCACTTCCACATCACTGCCGCCGGCGCTGCCACTGCCGCTACTAATTCCTCTTGACAATGTCACAATTCCATATTGATGAATTAAGAAGGTAGATGGTTAAATACTGGATTCTGTCTTTTGTTTGCTCACAACTCATCGTGAGCCTCGCCTTCACCTTCGGTATCTACTTTTTCACTGGAAGAGCTACCGTCAGCAGGCTGCTCAGTTTGCGCAGATTTGTCCTCAGTAGTGGTGTTGGAGGCCTTTCCACTTTCATCGTTGCTCTCAGTTTCATTTTTTACGGGCTTCTCAACTTTGGGCTTGGGCTTCGGGATTTTATTGATGCCGGCTACCTAATCAAACATCACTTAAACTGTTAAAGAAAGCCACGTTTGAAAGAGAGAACAGGCAAATCACAACCTTGCTTGCGGTTCTTTCTTAGTGAAGAAAAGAATAGCAACATTACCTTCTCTTGAAGATCAAAAACCTTCCCATATACTTCTTCAGATGTGAACGCTGGCTTGCTAAATCCAGGCGTCCTGTTAAAAGAGCCCCAGTTGCTATGAAGGAATGCAAATACAAAGTAGAGTACAGTGATGTAAGAACATAGAGAGCAAAATTAAGATTCGACTATCTCATTACAGGTTTCAACCACGTCTCCATAGTCCTCACTAAATGATTTTATAGAACATATGTTGCAACTTCAGGGTGGCATATTATAACATAAGATGTGTACCCCAATCTCCATTTAACAGCTAATTTCTTTCCATAAGTTCTGACTTCAAAATATAACCGTGGATGCGTGCCTCTGTGTATCTTTATATTAGAGGGAAGGGAGGCAATGGAACGATATGCTCATCCATGAAGTGACGCCATATTCTCTAGCATGTATATAGATATTATAATGATAAACTGCACAGACAACAACCTTTGCATAGTAGTAGAGGCATGAAGAATTACGATTACTCCCTCTTAAGCAGTAGCAAATATATCTAAATTTGAGTATCACGTTCACTTGTTAAGGAGAAGTGATACATTTATTTTTCTCCTGTAGCTTCCATTCATAGCAGTTAAAAGAGTAGGCATACTTGTATTCAATATTTTATTAAACGCACATTTTGAAATACTCAAATATAATATTTGTTGCAGAATTGAGCGTTAGCAGTTCTGGGACAATTTCCAATGCATATTATCCACTAACATTTTTTGTCCACATCACTGCACAGCACAAGCTACATGATCGTCCATAACAAAAAATTCCCTTAGTATTCAAATTAAGCCCATCATTCGTTCATGGCAGGAATCAACAAAGAATCAAGGCAATCAAAACTGCAATAAAAACTTACTTCTTCTGCTCAGCCTCCTTCTCATCCAACCAACTCCTTAGCTTTTGAGCATCACTGAGAACCTGGAATAGGATTTAATGCTCAGAATTGAATTTCCCAGTCAAGAAATGTGTTCAAAATCAATGTATGCAGACATGAATGCATAAGCTTGAACTGAATCTAATGGAACACCTCATCTATTTTATCTTTCGGAAGCCAGGGTTTGTTCCTCTCCCAGTCTTGGACAACCTGCAGATGTGAAACAAAAAACATGGCAATACATTAGCGCTGTTCTCTTAAAGCCAATAAAGCCATACTTGAACCAAAGAGCAACATACCAGAATGCCAGAATCAGAGACAACCCATTTGAAATTAGAACTACGATTATTGTGTATGATTTTGGCACAATAATCAAGATACTATTCATTGAAATAAATAAATTTGGACAAAGATAACATCAAGTCTTTGCTTAAAATGACCTAATACAGCATTCATATCATGGCAGGTAGAGTGCCACACTAAGAGACGAGTGAGATAGAGCATTATGCTAGTTTTTAGAAAGAGTTGAACTGAGAATTACAATTGATAAAATTGAGTAATTGCAACTCCTCCCTAGGGTTTAAATAGACAGCAACCCTTGGTCAAAAACACATTCTATGAAATTTGAAATTTGAGCTTCGGAAAGAAGCAAAGATAATAAATGACATGGACCTCTAGAAAACAGGAAAGGACCATAGGAAATAGACGAGCAACGCGAATGACTTAAACTCACAAAAAATCTGGAAATAAGTGAAATAAATGGCCCACTCTCTGTTGACCACTATGTGCACCATACAAAAATGATGTTTGCGCTCAGATCTCAAGCTGGGAGTTTTTATCATGTGATGCCCCCTTCTAGGAGTACTGGGTGCTCCTCAACATTGAACCATCATTATAACTGCTTTACATAATCATTGCATTCTATACACTTTCAATAAACCCATATCTCTCTGGTGCAAGACTAAGTCTTGAACACTTTCCCAAATCTAGATATTTGGTGAGAGATGAACAAAAATTCTGAAAAACTGTAGAAGTTAAGAAAACCAGCCCCGATCACTGAAACAAATTGAATCTACGGACTAGGCTATAAAAGATTAAAGGTTCTCCAGGAAATAAAATAACACAAACAAAATATAGGGTTCGTTTTTTGGCAGAGATCTTGGCAAAATTAGATTCTCAGCACTCTAAATTACTGTCATTACGTTTTCAAGTAGGCAAGCATTGTTACACTGATGATAGTATGTTCATTTTGTAACTATTTATGTTGTTTAAAAAGGATCTGCCCTATATACACCCATTGTTATTATAGATGCACCATTGGTGCTAAAGAGGCATCAAATAGCCCTGATACTACTTTCACCATTGGTAAATTGGAGGGTGAAAAAAAGGCTTCAACTCTGTCACTAGGCAACTAAGGGATAACCATCCCTTGACATCAAACATACTCAATATATACTGAAAAGTTCAAAACAAATCAGAACTTCCAATTATTTTGCCGACCTTTTGCAGCTTGTCAAGATATTTTCGAGCATGCTCAGAAGCGGCAGGTCGTGCAGTGAGCTCATTCAATCTGCATCAGACAGTCATCAATTTCTAATTCAGTTTCTAACCTGCCAAACTTAGCCTTTATAGCTATAATAAGAAACAGAAAAGAAAACGAAAAAAATAAGACCTGAAAAATATGGGATCGCCTATAGCTTTTAACAAATCAAGGCGTTCTTCAAACTCGGTTGCTGTAGCGTCTTCTCCATCGGTATATAGCCATTCTTGCACCTGAATAATTAGAGTGCAGAAATTGAAAAATGCAACTACGATTCAACCTTCCCTCCCATCTGCACCCTGAAACACCCTCTTCCCAAAATAAAGAAAAAGGCAAACCTCATCCAGTTTTTCATTAAATGATTGGCGCTCCTCTTTGGTAGAAATTTGTTCAAATTTTTCAGCAGATTCGAGCTGGAATGCACAATAATAGCATCATGACAAAAGAAAATTCAACAAACTATGAAGTTAGTTATTAAGAAAATAGCAAATGGGCAACCAACAAATATGTATCGTTCAAAATTATTCAACTTAATTGACCAAACAATTCAGACCTTTTCTTTAGTAGCATAAATGTAGCCTTCCAAATTATTTTTTAACTCTGCAGTTCTCCTTCGCTCTGCATCCTTTTTGTCCAGTGCTTCTAATTTACGTTTTGCTTCAGCAAGAGATTCTTTGGAAAGAGACGCTGCTGGTCCAACTGTTTTCTCGAGTATCTACAATCAACAAATAAGCCAAGTAGTTAACAAGAGCAAAGGTGGGTGAAATGCAGCAAAACGGCTAGGGTTTTCAGAGCAAAGGTGGGTAAATACACCTTTAGTGGAACTCTAAATGTCCGCTTTTTTAGCTTCTTTTCCGTAACCACCTCCGTGGTATTTTCTTCTTTTAAACTGGAGTTGGTCACGTCGTTATCCCCCATATCAACATGCAGATCACTGTTTGCTTCTTCTGAGGTATTCCGAGGACCAGCTTCAACAGATATGTTCGGAGAAGTCACGGTTGAGTTATCAATGGTCAGATTCACTTTTTTAATGACTTCCACCCATTCGGATATTTCAATAACAGCATCTGCTCTATCCAGAGAAAGTATTCCACTTCTACTGAGAGAGAAATGCAGATTTGCCTTTATAGGGGAGGAGAGATTGCGAGACGAATACCTAGAGTTGAAGTAAGACCCCCAAAAATAAAGTCATTTAACTGAAAATCATACTTAAAATAATAGGTTCTCAATGATCAAAAGCACTGAGAACCGATAAATATGATCTCAGAATTGCTAGTCCTTACTTCTCACTAGCATCAGTCAAACCCGACACGGCATATTGAGCAAATACAGGAGAAGACACACCGGGGGGTAACAGGCCTTCACTCTCGTAGGACAGTGAAACTTCAAAGTCCTTGTTGTGAACAATGGATCTAAACATCTGGTCAGTAAGTAAGCTCAATATGATTAATAAGAGAGACATCAAAAACAACAATTTTTAACTCTTCAGTGATGTCCTAATCATATTAATGTAAACAACTTCTAATTTACCTTAATGGGGAGTTTTTTCATTCTCTGTACAAGTAACTGTCTAGTATTCTCATCTTTTAATAGATCAGGGCCATCTAACTCAATCATAAGACCATATGAAGAACCATCAGTCATTCCTAGCTTACGGTTCAATTTGATCCCATCACTTAAATTCGCAGAATGTAGTGCTGCACCAAGGACTATAGCTTCATCAGCGTCCAAATGTCTGTCCAGATCTTTCCTTCCAAGGAATTCCTGAAGCTTACCCTGTAAAGTTCAATGAGAACGTTGTTATATGAACAATTAATGATGTTCAAGCCTAAGATGAAAAAATAGAAATTATTTTGCAACATCACACTGATTGTGTGGGAAAAAATGTCTTTACACTAATATGGGAACCTAGACTTGTCATGCACTAGTAACATGCAGCAATATGATGTAAATTCCATGCTTGAAACTTGTAGTGGTATCTAACAGGTGAAGAGCATAAGTTTCAAGTACCACATGCTATAATTCAAAATAGGTCACCATTATATATTCTGGTACCATAGAAGACATAATGTCCTCGCTTTTTTCCTTGAGCAGTTAATACAGATGTATTGAGACCAGATTAACTGAACTTATAGTTTACTAGGATACTTCCAGGAAAATTCCAATTAGCTCCAAACATACAGAAAACCAACAGTCATCCCCAACTTTATTTGCAAGGTTTCCAAAATGTAAGATGAAGTATTTAGCTGTTTTTAACTCTTTTCTTTTGATAATTTGGCTACATCAAAGTGGGAAGGACGGAGGAAAACTAAATACAGGGCAGGATCAAGTCCACACACCTGATAGAAGCAGCAGTTTTCATATTGCTAGAAGTTCCTAATTTTCACTGTATAATGCTGACCACTAATAATAAGACCCCAATTACTATCTTAAAAACCTGAAAAACTAAGGTACATGTCAAATTGATCTCTGGTTTAACTCAAATGAACAAAATATATTGCCATATAATATTTGAATGATAACAGATTACGATGGCATCAAGTTGCCAAACACAGACCATGTAGCATTTCTATGAACATGCCGATGAAAAACCTTCAGTGTCCTTCTCAACCACATTAAGTTGCAAAAATAAGAATTAAAGGAATAAAGTAATAAAAAAGAATATTTCAAGCTTTTCACGAGATATATTTTTAATCAACCAGTTGTTTGATTTCTAATGCTTTAATTTGGAAAATATCACCGTCCAGAGCAGGTGTCCAGACATTGTTCTTTTTCTTTACTTATTCATTTGCTATTAATACTATTATCTTTGGCTTGGCAAGGCTTTCACATGCAATAACAAGTTTACAGTAAATTTAAAACCTAGACAGTAAGCAGAGTTTATCTGCTCTCGATTTTAACACATTAAAAATTGAAAATAGAAATAAAATAATAAATTAACCAGGATATTGTTATAAAGAAATTGCTTCTATGGAGGCATGAGAGAAAGTAAAAAATGACCTGCAGCTTTGGCACCCGAGTGGCACCTCCAATCAGCTCCACTGCATAAATATCGTCGACCTTTAGACCGGAATGCTTGACCAATTCTTTCAAAGGGACAAGAGATTTCTCCCACAGATCTTCACACAATTCTTCAAACTTCTCACGAGTTATAATACTCCTATAAGGCATTAAAATCTCTGATTAGCAAATTGGTTCTGTTCAATTTATTCAGCAAAGCCAAATACTGCATGCGACTCTAACTACACTTCAAGGTTGAATAGAGCATTCATTAGAAATTATACCATAATTATTATTCTACTCTCTACTGTTACATACATCTAGAGCACACGTAGCACACAATAGCTTTTACCTGCCTGAACAGCACTTACAGAATTTAAAATACAATCTCAGTCAACCCAAAGGCTGATGTAGCAGTGTATATCATACAGATGCGGGAATGAAACTAAGCATGCTAACCACAAAGATATTGGATGGAATGCGATTGAGCATTAAAATATCCTAGATTAATTATCATTACTATTTTATTAATATTACTAGATAGGGCTAGGTCCCCCATACCCCAAAACCAAAAGAAAAAATGGAGTTGAACCCCTAATCGCTATGAGTCTTGTAGAAATTTAGAGAAGAAAGAATTATATGGAGAAAAGTCGGATGCCCTAATACGGGCACCAAGAGTATCTATTTATAATATTCAATATTAGGATTACTAGGAAACCCTATCACACTTGAAAAATGAAACCCTATTACACTTAAACAAGGAAACATAATAAAAAAACCCTAATGGGCCTAATATCATAAAAGCCCAATAACATAAAACACTCAATTAACAAGTCTCATGGTATGGAAGCTAGAAACAAGTTCAGACAGGAACCACACTTCATATTTCATGTGTCATACTCGCTTCATATTACAATACTAATTACTAGTTGCTACTCCTAGCTTTCTGTTGTTTTGTTTCATATATATAACTCATATAGTGGGTATTCAACTCTAGCAAAACTAACCCAGGAATTTAAATTTTTAGATATGTTGAGCTTGGTTGAGTGTGAACCGTATACCTTTCAGATTCTTCAACTACATATACAAGAACCAGTAGATTCTATGTTTTTCCTTAGACACTACATACTAGCGCACAACACTGATAACCACATGATTGAAGCTTAGATCACCCCTGAGTTGGGCAGGCTCATACGCCTCACATGTCATGTCATTCGTTGTCACATAAGACTTAGGTGGCATTTGATAAAATTAAGTGTTCAAACCAAAATACTAAAAATGAAGCTAAATACGGTAGATTGAAACTTAAAGTCTGTCTGAATCTGAATAATTGTAGTCCATTTGATAACCAATCAACTAAAACATCTGAATAAACTATAGTTTCCTATTTTTTTCCCTATTGCAATGCTATTTTTTTTTTCAATAACTTGTATGAATAATTGCAATTTTTTTTCAATAAACTGGATAAACTACTTTTGTAGTTTTTATTATTTTCACTGTTTTCATTACTTTTTTATAGTTTTTTATGTCATAAAGTGTGAAAGGAAAAAACCATTCTTTTTCTTCTCCTCATCCCTCCACCGCTCTCCATCTTCCCCATTTTTCCTTCATCTTCTTCTTCAACGGTGCTGGAAATTTGGGGTTTGATTTCAAACCCCAAATCCAAGTTCAATTTCAATTTAGTTTTCGAAATCAAACCCAAAGCGGGATTTGATTTAGTTTCCTAAGTTGCTTAATGAAAACCCAAATCGGGTGGCTGGAAAAGGCTATGGCGGTGGTGTGGTGGTTGGTGGCGGTAGTGGTGATTGCAGCGGTGGTGACGGCGGTGGCGATTGTCAGCATCCTAGCGGTGGTGGTGACAGTCCTCGTAGTAGTTGGTGGCGGTGGTAATGCTTCTCCCAAAAGGTTGGATCTAGCGTCAATGCTAACTAACATTGCATTCACTTGTTCTAGTAGGTGAGTATGGTGTTTTTTGACATTTTATGCATTTTATTTTTTCCCCTTAGAGCTCCATGTCACTCAATGTGTTTTTACTTTAATTTGTTATGTTTTTCTTGTCTTTTCTTTTTTGCCTTTTGACATTTTATACATTTAATAGAGATGTATGAGTTTTCACATGTTTTGTGGTCAAGATTGTGTGGTGGTGGCTGTCGTCCTCGTCAGGGTGGTTGGTGATGGTTGTAGTTGTCATCCTCATCACGGTGGTTGGTGATGGTGGCAGCAGCTGGTGGCGCTCGTGTAGTCATTGTGGTCGTTGGAAACATGCACAGGGGAGAAGTGAGGGGAAGAAATAAGAGGGTAGGGTGGGAATAATGGAAAATAGGTGGGGCATTTTCGTCTCATGGGTTTGAATGGGAGGTCTGACCAAATCAGACCCAATTTTGGATCCGATTCATTCTGACCCAAAAAGAGCTCATTCAGATTGTCCACCAAACAATCAAATTGACTCCAAATCTAAATGAATCAGATTCAGAGATCCATAAGAGCCCAATTAGACCTATCAAATGCTCCCTTAGCACATAAAATACCAATCAAAAAAGAAAAAGACTTAGCACATAAAACATTGAAAACTTCTATATTTTTCTAGAGGAAAACAAGCACTGTAAACAGAATAAACAAGTCATTGTTGGATATTCTCAAACAAACTTCACCATTCTATGATTATAAACAAAAACCTAGCTATCTGGGTGCATATAATTATCAAAATGTTTTCAATATTGTTTTGTTACTCATAAATAGTTTTATTACTTAATGACAACTTATTTTTGACCAAAAAAGCAAGGTAATATAAAGCCAACCATTTTGCACCTAGATCTTAAATTTTACAACATCATTAGTAGAATATATATTATTGGTCCAAGTCACGTTCTTTGAATTCAACACAAATCTGACTTAATTGCTAAGCCGACAACTACAATAATGCTGTCAGAACATGCTACTTAAGTTAGGTGAACATCTTATCCCAGTGGCAGTTGCCTCCTAAGCATAGATGCACGTATCTAACTTAAGCTAAGGATTTATTTAACAATTATTCTGGTTTCAATTTCCAATTTAGAGAATTCAAAGGAGGGAAACAAAAGATACGTAAGAGAGCGATCACCAGAGTCCCAAAGGAAATAAAACCAATGAGCATAAACTATAATAGAGAACCAGACCACCAGGAATGAAATTGCGTAAGATTGCACCAACCTAAAGTCATGATCATCATAAATGGATTCAACTGATATTGGAGCAGCAGTGTTTGCACTTAATATTTCTTTTGTTCGTTTCACTTGTTTCTTCAATTTAGCCATTGCCTTGGGAGATTTCCTAACATCAACGCCACCTCCAATTTGTTTATTGAACTCATCTGCAAAGTACTCCACCAATCGTAATTCCATATATTGGCCGCCAAGCTCATGGTCCCATCTAGTGTCCTTAACCTGCAACAGTCCTAAAATAAATTATATGCAAAAAATACAATCTGCTCTTGAATAAACACAAGTACCACAGCTGATCCAGAACCTGCACATTATAGTAACCCAAATATGGTTGCTGCATAGATAAGATAAATTGAAATAAATCTCAACAAACTTACACAACTTATTTGTACAGATGGGACCAGACTGATATACCAATAGATAACTGATTTACCAATATATAAATTTAAAAGGGAAAAAAAAACACAAGTAGGGTATGCCTACTCTAATTTAGAAAACCTCAAGGATTTCCTTGTTAAAATAATTAACTATATATGTGAAAATTACAATATGCTCTTAGATAAACACAAGCACACATAGCTGGCCACTAATCTTATTCACATCTAGTTATATACAACTGAAAACATTATAATTCAGTCCAGAATTCATGTCTTTCCGTTATTCCAATACAAATGTTAATTATGTGTAGTAAAGCATGCTAGCTGAGTCCTAAGATCCAAAAAAGTAGATGATACTGCGCCATTAACAAATACTGACAATCATAATTATGATTCAAAATAAGAAATCAAAGTGTGCCTTACCTGAAATTGATTCACAGACACCGTCTTTCCGTACTCCTTTGCATTATAGGCGGAAAAATGGACAAGAGACGCATAGGTACTAGTGGCACCCATATCGTAAAATATCACATGCCTCGACCCGTTCGAGAAATCCTTATCAATTCCATACTGAAGCGCCGCCCCCGAATGCTCATTCATAAGCGAAAGCACATTAAGCCCCGCCAGCTGCGCAGCCGCAAGAACCGCCTTCCTCTCCGCCTGACCGAAGTACGGCGGCACCGTGATCACCGCATCCCTCATCGATACCTTAGAGTGAAACTCTGCCAAGTTCAACGCATACCCTAAAATCATCGCCACCAATTCCTCCGCGGAGTAAACCGTAACCCCATCGTCGATCCTAAACGCCGCGACGCCTCTCGAATCCTCCACCACGTTAAACGGGAGGTACAACGAATCCATAAAATGCTTCGTGTGACCCAAAGGTTTCCCCAACGCATCGCGGACATGCGAGAAGACCTTCTCGGGGTACCGCGCGACGAGGCCCGCAGCCTCCTCCGCGAGGAGTCGATCGCCAGAGTGGAAGGCGACGAGGGTGGGGGATTTTCGCTTCGACATTTCGTTGATCGCCACGGAAATGGGGCTCTGGCCAGGTTTGAGGTTGACCACGGCGACCTTAAGCCAGTCAGAGCCTAGATCTATGCTACATACAGCTGATTCGGAGGGGATTGGGAGGACTAGGAGGACAAGGGTCAGGAGGAACCCTAATTTGAACAGGATCTCCATTTCTAAATCAATCCGAGCTTTCACAACTGAGAATGCATAGAAGAGGAGGAAGAAGGAGATCAGTGGAGGTGTGGACGAACGACTCGAGTCTTCCGGAGAAGAGTTGAGAAACGGCTTTTATAGGACAAGCCTACGTGGAAACAGTTGAGGGCGCAGGACCAATGAGGTTCTGACGCGTGGTAAAAGTGACATGTGGCGTTTTCTGAAAGGGCTGATGAGTTGTATGTACGGTCACCGCCGGAGGAGTTGCAGAAATGGCTAATGGGCTCTAATTTATTAGTTAATGGTTATACTCATTTACTTATGTACACGCCTGAGTACATAAAATACAATCCAATTTTCAAACAAAAAAGAACCAACATCAAAAAATGAAAAAACTTCCATCAGTAAGGGAACTTATATTTTAAGAAATCAGTTGCCAAGAAAAAAAAAATCCAAAAATGAAACTGTGTAGGCAACTAGTTTTTTACACAACTAATATATATATATAGACACACGGACTTTAGCTCTAACTTAACTGCTGCATCTAAGTTAGGTACAACATACATAAAAATAAAAATAAAAAAAAACCTAAAACAACATCGTTCTGGATCCTTTTTCTTTTTTTCTTTTTAAACATCACAAGGCACAATTGAGCCTAACTTATATGCACATGTAATACATTAGTTTTTCCCTGTATATCTATGAAAGACAGCATCTAAAAACCATCTTAGATTTCTTATCTACGTAAAAGGCAAGCACCTGTTATTTACGTCACTTTATAAAAATTATAATCATAAGGATTGAAAAAACATGAAAAAGTACAATGACCTACCAACTTCCACGTACTTCAGTGAAATATAAGACTCTCATCAAAGTAGTAAAACATCGAAAGAAAACCATTATAATTATTTTGATTTTTTAACCATTTAAATGTTAGGTGTGTGATATGAAAATTGGAATATTTTTAGATTTTTTTTTTCATATTCTTTCAATCTACAGGGTTAGAACTTTCATTACACGGCATAAATAACAGGTGCTATCGCCTTTTTTTATATATAAGAAATCTAATAAGCTTTTTAAACTCTATTTTCTCTACATCTATAAATTAAAATATGGATCATCTTCTTCTTCTTTTTTGTCATAATGAGAGCCAAAGCCCTAAAAAAGAAAATTGTCTAAAAGGCCACAGGAAACCCATCCCTCTACAATTTATTAACAATGACTCAACTCTCAAAGAAGGTGAGGCAAGAAAGGAAAATGAGCTCACTAGCAAATCTACCTTCTCGAAAGATATGACGCACTTGCACATTCCACTCTTGATGAACCAACCCTTGAATATCCCAAACTAGTCGCTGCATTTCTTCATCTCAATATGAAAAAAATCATGAATTTATGGAATTAGACAATCCTAACCATTCCTTCCATTAACCTCTATTTTCTTTTTCTTTTTATTTTGCAATGAATGACTAGAATTGTGTAATTCTATAATTTCATGACTTTTTTAATTCAGGTCCTATATGGATAGTTATGCAAGACAAGACATGGAGAATTCAATTTTGCCACGTGATATATTTATACTAATATAATTATGACTTCTGTTACTTAAGAATCTTATTTAAATGTTTGTCTTCTATTACTTATTTACCATCACTAATAAAAAGTCATTTAAGAATATATGATATCAGATTTAATCTAATATTATATATCTTTGGATTATTTATTTTTTGGTTTTCTATTTAAGAACAACATTGAATATTTTTAGACATCGTTTAGACCCTCCATTTTTGTTCCAAATCTTAAAGCACCCATACAATTACATGTGTCACCCTTCTTTTTGTGAATATTTTTAGTTATAAATATGATAACAAACTATTTACACATCAAATTTAAATTTATGAGCTTTAATTTCACATTTTGCATATTATATTATGTTTGTTCACTATTTAACACTTAAATTTAAATTAAGACCCATCTATTTCTAAGACTGCTACTTAATTTTGTTCTAACAGCTTAATTTTCTTCTAGTTCGGGTTCTGGAACGATGGGGGGGCGGCGGTGTAGGAGCACCACCCGTTTGCTTCGGCTACCCGAATCCTCATCGGGTGGGCTCAGCTTCTTCTTCTTCTGATGAAACGGTTTCTCCGGGGGTTGATGCTTGTGATATGCGGGCCCGGCCATGGGTGCCGATCCCGATGCAGGGTCTGAAGCTTTCTGTGCCGTCGGGAAGGGACCTCCGGTGGTTGCGATTTGCGCATTTGTTGGCAATCGATCGCCGGAACTTTGGAATGGTTTGGGGAAGAGGGAAGCCAGCGAGACCCCGGAAAATGGTGGAGTGGGTAAAGTTTACAGTGGGTCGACAGGTGGGGGGGTGATTGGAGCTTCAGAGCCTGTGTCAACTCAAAGGGAGCCGCGACTCTCAACTGCGACCGTCTCGTTGGAAGCACCTGCACCCCTCTGATCTAGTGTTTCATTTTTATTTATTTTTTATTTTTGAGCCATACTGAAAATCAATAAATTGATAAAAGCAAAGCTATGATAGTGGCCTAAAAATCAAAAATACTTTTTAATTCACATACAACGCAGTGAAAGCCCACGCGACAGTTTGCTTAGATTTTGTTACATGCATGGCAATTTTGAAACAACTCCTCGCACCACTCAAAATCATAAGGCGCCTAATAAGCAACATCACAACATACATGATAAATACTCTGAAATGCAAGACTAGTATAAGTGCTAACTAAGGATGTGTGTCTCCACCTCCAAAATGGCCTACTCTTTGGAGGGGGATAGTGGAGCTTAACCACTCCAACTTAGACGTGTTAAGATTCCGGTGTGCTAAGGATGTGTTTACATAGCATGTAACTGTTAAGTATCAACATTGCACCACTCTGTTGGTGCTGCATTTGGGGAGATGGGACCTAGACCTTAGTTATTATGGCCTCCTAGTAGAAACTCTAATTTACAAGAAGTCACTCACATTAATGGGTAATAAAGATGTTCTGCAAGCATAATACCTCCAAGAGTGGCCCTTGGAGCCTCTCTCATTATATGTCATTCTCATTTCCATCTTCTTTCAGCAGTACCACTTCAATCTCAACATCCTCATTAAATCTTAAGATACATACATCATATAAAGGCTGTTTCGAGACTATTCATCACTATGTAACATAAAGCATACACAGCCTTGAGAGTCAAATTGTAAAGATGGTATTATAACTTGAGAACTACTTAAACACAGACACATCGAACTTATTTGCTTTCAACAACTCAAAACCTTATTGTCACGAACCAACCAACATCATTCACATATGCTGCATAAACGGGAGCCGTTCTTCTAACAGAAGCCCTTCTTTCTCCTCTTTTTACACAAGTAGCCAATGTTTCAGGGCTTACACTCCCCTATTAAACTATCTGAAAAAGAAAAATTTTAGGGTTCAAATGGCTATATGATGCTGATAAGCCTTAGCTCCCAGGGATTTAAAGTGCAGTTCATCCTTTATATAACAGCATAGATTTTTTATTTACTTTTTACGACAATGATGTTCATGGTGTTAGCATCTCTCATTTTAAAAATCTTTCTATGGCCCTTTAGTCAAATCGTAAAGGCAATATAACTTATAACTATTCAAAGATAGAGATATCTGTCATAGACTTTTTTTTTCATCAACCGAAAACCTTATCGCCACCAAATTGCATGCGTTGCAACATCTTTGCATGTGGCATAAACAGGAGCCATCCTCTCGACTGAAGGTCTTCTTGGTTGAATCTTCTTTCTCTTTTTTTGGGTTTGAGGGCTGCTCACCCTATGAAACGACCTAACCAAAGAAAAGATCCTAGGGTCCAAATAACTATATTATGCTGATAAACTTTTACAACCTCACGAATAGAGACGTCACACACCTGAGATTCCATAACTGCAACAAAAGTTTCCATTATATTTTTTTTCATCCTCTCTTGTTCAAGCAAGCTCATCCTTCGCCCAATCCTTCTTACTAACAGTAGATTTAGTTAGATGGACCGAACTTAGTGGAAAAGCCTACCAAATAACTGAAGCCCCAATAAACATACCGCTAAAGTTCATTAGTTCTTAACCGATATAAAGATTAGTTCAGCCATAAACCACAAGACTAAAAATTCAGATCAACAATAGAAAATCTCAACAAATAACATCAAATATCAACAGAATAGTTTAGCATTAACAAGATCATTTATTCTTATTAGATGATAATATCGAATTAAATTTCCCAGAACAATAAGAAGCATTAAACAGAATAAGCAATTGAAAGATGAGATAAATTACTAACATCAACGAGAGGTACGAAACATTGAAAGCCAAAACTATTCAACCGCTTTGGGTATCGAATTCACAGGTTTTTCAGACAGCCGATCCGTCTGACGCTGAATCAATTGCTTCCGTTGGAGATCTCTCCACTTGTTGACCCCAACTGTGCATATGACTGCAAATCCACAAAAACTTAGATATTTTTGAAGCAATGCACTGAAATTAAGCTAATCGATGGTGAAGAATGAAACTGCAGAGGAGGGTCGAGGAATCCGTACATCCAGCGCCTACGAAGTAAAGTAGACAAACGAGCTTCGGTCCGGCCATGCCCTCTGTCTCCATCTCTCTCCCCCTCCCTTCCTCTCTCTCTCTCTCTCTCTCTCTCTCTCTCTCACACACACACGCACACACACACCTGCACGCAGTTGGACTGTAAATTAGAGCCCTTGACTTGAACCAGCAAACTATGACGAAGCCCCTATTGATCAATGGGCCTTTACGTTAGGCCCGCTGGGCCCAATCTCAGCGTTTTGGAAGGCCTTTTGAGATGGTCGGTTGGGTTAAACCTTGGGTCGCGGGGTAGTATGAGCTGTCAAAAAGAATTATAATTGGATCGCGTTAACCGTAATACTTCTGTTCGGCGGACCTAACTGAGCCTCGAAGCACTTGAAGCACTAATAAATCACACAGCCTTGATACCAAAATACCATGTATACATACTGATCCCTAGTTTGATTATAGAAGCTACACAAAAAAGCTTATGACGCAGGATTTATCAAAAAAAACTCAGAAAATAACACAATACTAGCTCCACTATACATTGGGTTTTTTTCATAATCTACAATTACCTATGTATCATCTCAGTGATATATGGTTAAATGAACTCCCGTGCTATTAACCAACTTGCATAATAATTACTAATCCAAACAACAGCAATAACAAATTCAATCATGATCAATCCACTCCTTCGAGATCATATAGTTCTCATTGGCATACATCATGTGTTTTGGGTTACATTATCCCCATAAGGTGCACATCACATGTTCAGGGCCACACAATCCTTAATGGTGTACAAATCACAATTGCTCGATGTCACACAATCCCCAAGTAATTGTTTCATGCCATGACTTAATCACAACTAATACAAAGATTATAAATTTCAATTGAACAATACTTTAGATAAAAATTAATAATCTGAAATAATTTCATACGTAATTAGTCAAATAACTGTTCATGTCAAGAGATGAAATTAACGTGAGATAGTAAAATGGATAGGTGGATCCAATCGAGTGGATGTGTGTTGATATTACTTTTAATTGATAATTAGATTGGTTGTGTGTGACAAGGCTAACACGAGTTACGAATCAAGTCAAAAAAATTATGGTATGTTCGTGTTATGTTAGGTTTTTTTAATATTTTCATAAGTTAATCAATATTTTCTTAAAAGACTCGAATTTTGATCTCAAAAATCATAAAATTGACAACTGAATTAGTTGTGGGCTGCCCGCTGATTACAGATCACATGGTATGGAGGTTAAAAAAGGGTAGATTGTGCAAGTCAATGAATAGCCCTCGTCGTGGTTCTAGCCTAGTTAAGAGAGATATAGATCACCTGAATTTGTAGAAAGTCATGTACTTATAAACTTAGACAATCTTAATTACTCATTTTTTTATGTCTAATTTCTCTGCCTACCTTTCACGAATTTGGCTCCACTTAAATACACTTTCTATCTAATACTTGTCAATGGACACATTTTCTAAACTTATTATATTTTTTAAAAAACTATTCTAATCATATGAATTTAAATAGCATTAAAAAAATATAGACCTGTAATAATTTACATAAAATTTAAGAATCTAAAATATACTAGTATAAAGCATTCAAACTTTTCTATAAGTTTTTAAAAATTTTAATTTCTTAAATTTTTAAGTACTAATATATAAAATTAGTATAATATTAAATCTATTGAAAATAAACTCAAGTAGATATTTTATTATTTTTTCTATCTTTAAAATTTTAAATACTATTCCAAAACTTAAAAGAATAAGTGGATTGAAAGGTGCTGGACGAAAATAATAATAATAATAATAATAAAGCTAAATAAATCCTAAATGGAAAAAACTCATCGTTAGACAAAATAGAAGGCTAAAGATTCTGTAAGGGCCGCCGCTGCCATGGATTCAGGCCGAGTGCCAGAACTCTCTATGTGCCTCTACAAATTGAGAGTATCCATATCCGTTCAACAGATGTAGGAAATCCGCGGTCTCTCTCTCTCTCTCCGTCTCTTGTGGGTCGTTCTTTTGATCGGTCGTGATGGGAAAAAGTGGAAGCTCGAAGATGAATATAGCCATCATTCATCCTGATCTGGGTATAGGTAATTACAAATTAGCCCAATTTTGTTCCTGAATTTTGTCTTATGCTTTCTATATTGTAGAGGAATTGAGAGGGAAGCGAGTTTCAATGTGTTGCTGATGATGATCTGTAAAACCCCATGTATACTGTACCCATTTTGAGCCGTGTTCAAATTCATCCTCCCTTCGATTTGTAAATGCTCCGGTTTGGCTGCTGTGATAGCTGATAGGAAGGAACTATAAAGAAAGTAAGAGAGTTGTCTTTTGTGTTTTGTGTCTATTAGATGTTTACATCAAGCTGATTTAATAGGGCTTAGTGAAACCTCTAAGACTCTAAATTTCATTTTGTGGTTTTTCCTGCAATTTAATTTTGTTGGGTTTTCGCCTTTGGGGGCATAGTGTTATGGAAATATCTAAACTCTGAAGCTTAATTTTCTGTAGTTTAGTGGAATCTTGAGTTATATTTCGGGATGAAAATGGAAAAATATAAGTGCATCCAATATATGATAGTGTACACTAAATATAAAAGTATAGATTAGTAATTTAGTTCTCGATGAAATCTACAAGTAGTTCAGATCATACTATTTGGCCTTCTAGTGATCAATTGAACATAATTGGGAGACTTTCATGAATGCATATGTTATTTATTTTGTTCATTTCTAAAATGTAGTGGATGCATATGTAAGATGAGAATCATCAACTAGCTAGTGCTTGAGATTCTATTTAGAAAACTCTTGTAGAATAGGTGTCCCTTTTAATGCAAAACAAGTGTGTGTGTGTGTGTGTGTGTGTGTGTGTGTAACCATATGAAATTATTTAGAGAGATCCTATAATTTGGAATCTCAAACATATTTATTAGTTGCCTTGGATCCAAAAACTATCTCGTTTTCTTTGATTGCAACCAACTGTGAAGTTTGCCATTTTCGAATGTTTCTTCAGTAAATTTCCTTTTTTAAATACTCTGCCAGATCAGCTGTCAAGGCTTCTCAAGAAAAATCTACCTTAAGAGAATGTATAATGACTTCTTTTTAGGAAGGTTTTTATTGGCATATCTTGCCTGTTCCATGCTTGACTTCTTTGATGTATAGGTGGGGCGGAAAGATTAATTGTTGATGCTGCTCAAGAACTTGTGTCTCATGGGCATAAAGTCCATGTCTTTACAGCACACCATGATAAATCTCGATGTTTTGAAGAGACTCTTACTGGTAGGAATTCATTTCAAACTTGTTCTTTGGTCTTGTTGGTGCTTATACACAAACTATGTTACCTTGCTTGAAGCCATTGTCCATTTCAATCTTTTGTTCAGGTACCTTTGCCGTCACAGTTTATGGTTCTTTCCTACCACGACATATATTTTATGGTCTCCACGCCATATGTGCATATTTGCGGTGCATTTTTGTCGCTCTCTGTGTACTGTTTTTGTGGCGATCATTTGACATCATCTTAGCTGATCAGGTCTCTGTTGTAGTTCCATTATTGAAAATTAAAAAGTCAGCAAAGGTAACTGCACTGTTTTTATTTATCATTTTTGAATTTATGATATCAAGCATAATTTATGTACAATATTTTTTTCTTCTTTTCAGATTGTTTTCTATTGTCATTTCCCGGATATGTTGCTGGCTCAGCACACTACTCATATTAGAAGGATGTATCGGAAACCTATAGACTTTATAGAAGAAATGACAACTGGTCTAATTTTATTCCCTTTTTTATGTTTGCATTATGTCAGTTTTCTCTTCTTTATTATGTCCTTCCAGTAATTTGTATCCATTATATTGCATGAAGAGTCATGCAAATAATTGAATTGCTTGTCCAAATTGCAGGAATGGCAGATTTGATTCTTGTTAACAGCAAATTTACTGCTTCTACTTTTGCAAATACATTCAAGCACCTTCATGCACGGGGAATTCAGCCAGCTGTTCTTTATCCAGCAGTCAATGTGGATCAGTTTAATGAACCCCATGCTTTTAAGTAACAAACATACTTGTATCTCTCCTTTTGTTTCTGTTGAATTCCATATTTTTATAGGAGAAACTTGCATCTAATATGTTCTTCGTTGATTTATGTAGGTCAAATTTCCTTTCCATCAACCGATTTGAAAGGAAAAAGAATATAGAGTTAGCTATTTCAGCCTTTGCCATGCTACACAACCTCGGAAAAGATGTTCTTCAAGTAAAAAATTTGGATGAGGCTTCCTTAACTATTGCAGGCAAGTATTTAGTACTCCAGCATATCCCTCACAAAATATCAGATTAATTTTACGCATGTCACTATAGATCATGTTATTGAGTATGTTTTATAGTTTTTTGTTGACTACCAAATGTTGGCTTGTATTTTGTAGAAGACTAGTTAAAATTTAAGTGAATTACGCTTGAAAATTTTGATGGATGAGGAAAATGCCTTCAGTTGAAGTAAAGCAATATAATTGATTTTTGAGATAGTTTGTTAGGCCCACTTGTAGGACACAGGATATTTTTTATTTATACAACTGCTTTTACGATTAGCCATTATACCTACTTCTAAATCAAGGATATTTTGCCAAATGAATGTTTTACCCTAATTCTATTAACATATATAGCATAGGGGAGCTGGATGTTGATGAGTGCCCAAAAGCATGCATTCATGCAATATATATGAATCAACAATCATTCATAAGCAACAGAATCAGCCTGGGCATCCATTCCTCAACTTGGTACTTTTACCAGGAAATTTATGACAATCATTATGTTGTTCAGGTGGTTTTGATAAACGCCTAAGGGAGAATGTCGAGTATTTGGAGGAACTCAAAGCCTTGGCAGAAAGGGAAGGGGTGTCTGGCCAGGTTAATTTCGTCACATCCTGCTCAACAGCTGAAAGAAATACACTTCTCTCCCAATGCCTGTGTGTTATTTACACGCCAAAGGTTTGTTGGATCCGATACTCTCTTTTTCAAATTGATTAGATATGGGATGACACGAAATGCTAGGGCGAATGAGCATTTAATTGATGCAGGATGAACACTTTGGCATAGTTCCCCTCGAGGCAATGGCAGCTTATAAACCGGTAATTGCATGCAACAGCGGGGGTCCTGTGGAGACAATTAAGAATGAGGAGACGGGTTTCCTTTGTGACCCTAATGTGCAAGAGTTCTCTTCAGCAATGGTTAAACTCATTCAAGATCATCAGATGGCAGAGAAGATGGGGTGGGAAGCCCGAAAACATGTTACCGACTCATTCTCCACCAAAGTATTTGGCCAGCGCTTGAATCGGTACCTCCTGGATGTTGCTCAAGGGAAGAGGGACTAAAGATGGCTAGAACCATGAGGATCGGTGGTAAGAGGCAAGATTTTATGGAAGATCAAACTTGTCCTTTAATTATTGAAGCAGGGTTTTCCTTGAGCTCCAGCGTTCTTGTTGGAGAGAATATATCTTTCAGCCAGTATTAGGTTTTGCACTTTGTTTATCGTGCCTTGGATTCTTAGCTAGGATATCACTAGGGTTTACTTTAAAAGTATAAATGAACTGATTTATAATTGAAAAAATAATATATTTTTTAAAATTTTGAATTTGAATTTCATTTGGATAAATTGGTGCTTATTTCGTATAATTGTCTCAATGGCAGGCATCCGTTGATGATGCCAATGGCCTTGGTAAAAATTACCTTACACATACTTCAAAATAACAATATATCTTTACCACAATTAAAATTCAAATTAAAATTTTCCATATAATACACCATTATTTGAGGGACGATGACCAATTTATTAGCATTGATTATGCGCCATTACACCCAAAGTATCCAATTTTTAACACAATGTTTGGAGGCAGATGAGCAACAGTATGAGCAATTGCTTCACATTTGTAGCATTGTCATGGTAAACATGAGACTGTAATTTACTTCAAACCATTTTCCCACACTTTAAAAACATAAATGGGCATAGGATTTAACATGACCAAACTAAGCACTGCTTATAAATCGATAACTTACATGATAATGATACAGAAATACATGTAAGCATTGCCCACTAATTTTATCTATTTTGATACAACAACAAAATTACCTACCAGTACATATTTAACCTACTTCGAACGATATAACCTGTTAATGAATAAATCATCATGTGCGAGAAGACTGAACTGTAATACTCACCATGAAACTTGCGGCGTCGCTTTAAAGGAATTCAGTTTTGGGGTCAATGCCACATCGACACTCGTCAACAAGAGCCACGGTCAACATTTCCGTGCAAAACTGATCGTCTGGCTTTAACTGTAACGCCTGATACAAGCAAGAGTCAAGGCACCAAATTTAGAACCAAGCAGCAAGTTTTGAACAACAGCTGACAACTCAAAACTGTTCTCCGGGATGGAACATTTTTTGCTCATTAGTGCAAGCAAATCATAAGGCCATGTTATGGTTTGAGTAATACTACATGCACATCATTCACCACCGAAACAGTGACACGTCAAAATTTGTGTTATTTGTTTTGGTCAAAAACACAAATTTTGACACGTGCCCACTTTTAGTGTGAAGGATGTATATGTAGTATCTCTTGTGGTTTATGGGATGTGTGAGGCGTGTGGTTCATGGAGGAACAGAAGAACGCAATATTTTGGTTGCCACACTACATACATCACTATATGTATGTATAGTGAGCAGAGTAAAGGAATTTATGGTAACTTGCCTTGTGGTAGTATGCAATTGCTGCTGCAAAGTTATCCTGCATCAGGAAACATGGTAAATAAAATCAACAACGCGATAATGAATCATCATCACAGTGAACAAGGAAGCGCAAGTATAAACTTAAAAACATAGAGCTGACCAAAAATCAGGCACAAATAGACCCATCTCTGTCATGTGATCAGCCTCATCAAGATCAACATATTTACAATGCTGAAAAATGAACCGACAGCTTTCAGCAATCAATTACATCCCTAGGTGTTCCATCACTCCTCAATCCCAGCAGAATAGCTACCATCTAGACTCAAATATCAAAATCCTCCATGAAAATTATCCAAATCCATCAGTACAAATTACTTTTCCCCTCATTGGCATCTAAAAATCTACCCTTGTCACATCCTTCCCTTCTTGGTAGTAAGCTTCTTCTGCTTAGTCTATGTTGACGTGAAACCTTCATAAAGCTCTATTTTCTGGAAATTGGTCAAGCCATTTAATGAGGTTGGAAACTTGTAGGCTGTTCGACACCTAATTGACTTAGGACGAGCTTTCATGTGCTGTTTCTTAGCACCTTACCTAATGACTGCAATATAGGTACTCAGAGGAGCAAGTGACTTCTTTTACCACGAGTTGACAACTCACACCACCAGTATTACAATAGGGCTACAGTGTTACTGCACACCAAACTACAAAGGGAACACCAATAGGAAAGTGTGACTCTTAACCATGACTTGCCAACTTAAGGCTCGGACATACAACCGGTGGAGTTACAGCGTCATCTCAGCATGTAACATAATCTCTGAAAGAACCACTAAAAATTTGTCCAAATAAATTCTAAACTAAGAATTTTCAACACTAGACTATGACAAATAGTATAAGTGCTCAGGCTTACCTGCAGATGATAAGTGTATGCCAGACCAGCATAAGTGCTCAGACTTTTGGTTGACAATGCAAGTGCTTTTTCATAATATGAGATCGCTTCATGGTACCTCCTGAAAAATTATACAGTAGAATTATTAGGGGTTGTAGAAAACATGAGGCTCTCCATTCAGGTTCAATTCTAGTGTCTAACAGTGATGGGTCAATATTCAAAGGAAGAGCTTCAAAAGCACAGGACAGTAGACACAGAAGAAGGACAATGCCATGCACAAGAATGTGCAATTGCGACAACCCTTTGACAATACAACTCATTAACTGCCACCCTGCTGCAACTCAGTTCTACGAGCACTGAGCAGTTAAATGTGCAAAGAGAAAAAGAAAACTTAAAATAGAAATAAATTAAACAGGTTACTCTACTTAAATGAAATGCAGCGGTTCAAATTTTCATATAGCATGAGCTATCCCATGATCTCAAATTTTCTCAGTGAGCTGTCCCTTTTATTATTCACAAATTCAAGGTCTTCTGATTCCCTTGTCCCCAATAACAGGATAATAATTCATCCTATGAGTTTAATCAAAATAGAATATCACAGCACTTGTAGGACTTGTTTGGTTGGCAGGAATAGGAATGCAAATGCTAATTTTCATTTCATTATTTGGTAATATAAAGGGTAAGGGAATGGTAATTCCCTTGAAATGATCACTCCCTCATATGAGAGAATGATCATTGCATTCCTACTCTCATTCTTTTGTTATTCCAATTCCCTTTACATTCCATTCCCACCATCCAAACACAACCACACAGGTCTGGGGTCCATAATACTGTTCTGTTGCTCTGAAAGAACACCAACAAACAAAGACACCTTGCTGAACCATTCGTATACTGACAAACAAGAATTTGACAAGCACCCAGAAGATAATTAAAATGGAAGTATCATATAGATTTGGTAAGGACCAACAAAAATTGTTTACAAATTAGGAAGGTTGGAATCTCTTCAAAAAAATCTCTATTAGATTTTGAGAAGTATTGATGCTGCTGGAAGTGATTTGGTGCTGTCCTGGAAACAGACTTGGATTGGGAACCGTTCAAAGCACTTCTTTGTTTGGGAATCTTCTAGGGGAAAAGTCTCACTTGAGATATCCTTCAAAGGAGGGAGTAGGTGACTACAGGTCAATGTCCTAAAAAACGGTCCATGTGGCCACCTAGGTCCTGCCTAGGGGTTAGGCGGTCACGAAACTCCTTACCTAGGAGGAAACCGCTCTTCTAAACAGTCAAGGCTCTTAATCGTTGAAAGGCTCAACCGCTTAAGAGGATTCCTAGGTGGATACGGCACCAAGGCATACTTTATTTTTTATTTTATTGTTTTTATAGCAATAACACCTGGCATTATTTATAAAAAAAAAAAAATTAAAATTGCAATCATAAATCTATTGTGGCAACGAGACATACTCTAAATAATATTATTTATATAAACTATGAAAGGATATTATTTTTGTAATTTTATTTTATTTTATTATGTTACTTCAATAATATTTGTTTTAAAAAAAATACAAGAACCCGCACACGGGACCTAACCGCTTAGGCACTGCCTAGGCCGCCTAGGCGCTAGGTGGTTGGTCAGGCATCCGGGTCTGCATGGTGCTTTTAGAACACTACTTCAGGGAGATGTCCCATAGGCAATTGAAAGGGAAAATTTCTGCCCCACTTCATGACATATTGTTAGAGTTGCGGGATTCTGCTTTAACAGTCCTCGGGATAAAAGAGGCAGCTGCCAGAAACTGCTAACAAAGAGGATAGGGCTTGAAGTGACATGAAAAGAATGTCTAATAAGAGGGCATAAGATCAAGTTAATGGCTAACTTTCCTTCATGTACCCCATGGACCATATGGAGAGAGGAATAAAAGGATTTTCAATTTGCAGATGGGGATGATCTTTGAGCCAGTTTATGAAGTGGATAAAGACCATACAGGATTGGCAATTATTTGTGATTATGTAGCCATAGCTAATTGTATCGAGCTGTCAAATGTTTAACATTGCAATCTGTACATGGGTTGGCACCTCCTAGGTGCCCTTTAAAGCAATTTCTTTTCACATTCCCTGTGATTTTAGTTCCAGCCTCCCAGAAATATCAGATTCATGCAAAACCATGAGAAGCTAATTACTTTAGTGACTGGGAAGTGGTTTATTCCATTCTTGATAAAAATAAAAATAAAAAGGTTTACAGTTTCCAGAGACAAAGCTAATGTAATTTGGCTAATTTAGATGAAATGTTATCTAGAGCATCCAGATGTAGACACAAATATGGAGACATCAAATTTCAAATGATCAACTTTCAGAAAAAGCCTGCTAGACGCAGATAAAACACAGATGATCTCATAATCCACAAGCAAAGGAGGTCATAACCACCTTAAAATAAAAATAAAAAAATATTTTCCCAAGAAATCCAAAAACTCACTTTAACTTTCTTAATGCATGAGCAAGGTTGACTAGAGTGGGTTCCCACACCTCACTTAATGAGGATGGTATATGAGCCAAAGTTTTCTCAAACCACCATACAGCTGTTTTATACCTGTAAGTGTCCACGGTGCATAAGTATATAAGTAAGAACACCAAAAAAACCAAAAAAACAAATAAGACCAAAGGAAAACATAAGAACAGGACCTTGACGGTACAGCATAAATGAATTACGAGAACATAAATATTTAGAAATTCACAAACATGAATCAGCAAATTACACTTGAAGTTTTCATAACCATTATGAAATTACTTGAAACAATATAATAGGATTAAATTGGTAATAATAAGACCAAAATACTAAATTGTTTCCCCCTTTTCTATATTCTGATTTTACTGGTGATGAAAAGGTGGGGGGGTGGAGAATCTCTAAATCAAGATGAATTCTGATTTTTCCCGACAATATTAGCAAGACTTTCAGATTAAGTGATTTATGCAATTCATCCTTCTCAAGATTGCACACTACCCGATAATATTCAGTATTCTTAAATTACAGTCAGTTAACTATAATGCACAGCAAATTTTTGACAAGAATGAGCTCCTTACTCCTTTATATGATACGCAACAACCCCAAGTTCATTGTACACGAGTGGGTCTGAAGGACAAATTGTTTTCGCCTGCATAAAAAACTGATAAAAATAGACTAATCAGACATTCAGCATTTTCCATAGTAATTTAAAGTCCTTCAGCATAAGGAGAATTCATAAACAGAGTAAGGAGATTATGTGTATGGTAAAGATAGAACATTGAAAAAATATCGCATTCTTAAACAATAAGTACTAGTATGTAACTTTATTTTTGTCAAACGGTTGAGGGTAGTTCTAGATCTGGTCCAAGACGAACTACCATAGGAGATTTATCAAAACCATTGAATTCAGAATATGGTAAAGTAGCTCCTGGATGGGGAAAATTTTCACAGAAATTCTGTTGGACTAGAATAGAAATGTTACACTTCTTTTGGTATAAGAAAGCATCAACCAAACTTTATCTTATACATATCAGATCCTTAGAGTCAATACTTATTGTTAACAGACTTAGAGATCCCTTTTCTACTCTTAGGTTAATTTGATCTGTTATGCTGAAAAATCAAATCCTTCTGTTAGATAAGTTTTATTATTTCCTCTGTTCTGGAATTATCATCCATCTACATATGTTCTAGTTAAACTCAACTCACCCTGTTTTCATGTATGTGTTTTAGTGAAACTGTGATCTCTCCATACATTAAGAAATTTGGCACGTCAGATTATTTGTGTCTGTAATGTTTTAGTGAACTGTAAAATATCTATGCACTAAAAAATATGGTACTTGAAAAGCCAAGTGACATGAATGTCATTTTGTAGTAATATAATGACGCTTCCATGAAAAGGATGACTTGAGTCGTTGCTTAATCACAGTATATCAGTGCCAACAATTCATGACGCTTTCCATGAAAAAGTCAAAGCATTCACATTCAGCAATATAATGATATACTTGATCACAGTATCATACTCAACATGGCAATCTCCCATATGGTTTCCTCTGCCTACAGATGCAGACACCAACTAAAGAAAAAAAAAAAGGATATAAGTACGTACCTAGAGCAAGTAGCCTCTAAGATTATGGTTTGAGCCTTTTTGAGGCTCGATTCAAAGAAACTAAGTCTTACACGGTTACACTAGGCCAATTTTATTCAGCCAATCAACTCTGCCTAGTCTATGATCCTCTATTTGATTCACAAGTTATGTTGTTACACCCTAATCCCACATCGGAAAGTGTGAAGATTGTGGGTGTGATAGATAAGTTTGCGCCTATGATCAGAAGAGTACTTTCTTACCTAACCCTTGTGGGTGAGGATTTGCCCTATGGTGGGCCGTGACTTGGGGTGCTACATAATGGTATCAAAGCTTACACTAGTCGAAAATATTAAACAAATTGTTGTACGGAGCTAAGTGTCACACACAAAGTGCTACACTGATAAGGGTGGAGCCAGCTCTTGAAGCAAGGGCCACGTTTAAAATTCACACAAGCCATCTCTTGAATCCACATCATATGGTGACATCCTCATTAAGTGGGGAATATTGTAACACTCCAATCCTACATTGAAAAGTGTGGAGATTATGGGTGCGGTAAGTTTAAGCTTATGATCCTAATAGTACTTTCTTGACTAATCCTTTTGGGTGAGAATTTGCCCTATGGTTAAGCTGTAGTGATAGAATGGAAGCAAAGCCTACACCAGCCAGAAATGTGAAACAAAAGTGTTATATGTAACTAAGTGCCATGCACAGTCCTACACCGAGAAGGATGTGAGCCACCTCTTGAACCAGAGGCCACCTTGAGAATCGTACGAGCCACCTTTTGAATCCACATCGCCTGGTTACGTGTTTATGATGAAATTAATTGTGATCTCCCGCGACAATGACGTCGTACATTTAAGAGCAAGAGATTGTGACATCCCCAATCTCACATTAGAAAATGTAAGGATTATGGGTATAATATATAAGTTTGAATATATGATCCCAAGAATACATTCTTGACTAGCACTTCTGGGTAATGAGTTGCTTGTGGTGGGACCGTAATTCGGGGTGTTACATATGTATCGCCTTCAATTGAAACAAGTACATCTATTATAAAGTCATAGTTGGCTTCAGAGCTCGCACATGATAATTGACTGCACTAGTATGCCTTTTGGAGATGAGCATACTTAGCAAGGGTACTGTTCCTTGATAATTGAATGCAGTGTATACTTAGATTCTAGAAGCATGTGTCTATTCAAGTCTTTATTAGCAAAGAATTTCGCAACAGACCAAATGAAGAGGTATGCATCATATTTATCCCCTTATTAAGGTTCGTTAGAAAAATAATCCCACAAAGCATTCACTGGCTAATCGATGCATTGGCACAGGAGGTAGTTGCCCAAACTACGGCACACTCTTCTATTGTGAAAAACATACAATACAGGTTGAATTTAAAATAAAACAGAAACATGAAATCACCTGTGCCGCAAGCTTGAAGCTATGGGTTCGCATGTATTCCATTCCGATGTACAGAGTTGGTAAATGGCACCTGGAATAAGAGAATATAAAGATTCAACCTGTAGAAAGACAATTAATAAGTGATAAGAGGAGCAAAAACACTAAAACTAAATAGAGTTATGTACATCTACAGTGTCAAAATAATATACATACCAAATTTTATAACCTCCTATTTGTTCAATATGAAGAACTAAACTTCAACATTATCTAGTGGCCATAAGTTTTGAGAATTTTCAGGAAAAAATATCATTTCTTAGCAATGCAAGATAACAGTGTTCTACCCAAATAAAAACATCAAATATAGAGAGACACTCCAAGTGAACAATAGTTGACAAATTCAGGAATATGGTTCCTCGTTGGGTATGTCGTGAAGATCTATGGGCTTCAAAAATTTGTTCTTGAGATAAAAAATCTAGACCCCAACATGACACTTTATATAATAGCACTTCATTTGATAAAGAAAGCCACTGACACAAAATAAAATGAATACAAGTAGTTTAGGTCATTACAATTCCACCAAGATAACTCAATAAATTACCCTGGAAAGAGACGCGCAGCAGTACGGTAAGCTGACATTGCTTGATCACCCTCTTCTTGAGCCGCGTACGCATTCCCACAGCCTATCAAAGCAGGAGGAAATGCTCCATCCAAATTTGTAGCCTTGCTGTAAGGTAAATAATCAATAAGCAATACACCTGAGCTATATAATGTTGACTTGTACCACAAATCTAGAAGTTATATGCTGTCAATTCTAAAGCATGTTATGGTCAATAAAAGAGAGCTATCTGTTGTAAAAACCAAGCATATTCAACTCCCCATGGTATTTTATAAATCAAGCTCCATATTTTGATCAAACATTATGTGTCAATCTTGTTTATATCATTAGTCTACCAATTTGCTAGGCTTAAAAACTACACACACACACACACACACACACACATATATAGGGCTGTTGAAGATCCATAAGTTTTATAAATCCATTAAGCATTAAAAAGGAAGAGGCTTTCAATTTAAGAGCTACACATTTTTCATTTGAACCATAAAACTTTTTTCCTGACATTTGGTAAGTGTTTAATTTGCAAAAATTAATTCTCAGAGCTATACAATTGTACTTAATTGGTCAAACAACTTGTGGGATAGCAAACTAGATAGTTTACTCAACCTAGAAGACATTTGTTAAGTCAGGGCCCAAGAACTTGTTATCTCATATAATACGCCCAATAATGCAAAAGCTTTCTTGGGCTTGAAAGCATGTACAGTGCAAAGGATTATTATCACCTTGCAGAAATTTAATTATTTTACCTTGTGAGAAGCAAATCAACCTTGATGCTTATGTTGTTAGGTATGGACCCAGCAATTGGTTTATTATTGAATAGATAGTATTATTAACCATGTTAGTGCACCCTAGAGGGTATGAAAGAAACAAAAATCCTTTCCCACCAAACATATTTCTCTATGGAACACACATTGTCAGTCAGAAATAATGCCGTAACGGACTAAACAGAAGACAACAACAGAAGCAAGGAAAATATGTATGAAACGTAACATGGTAAGAAACAACAATTGCCCCCCTAAAACAATAAAAACATATAACACTATCCAGAAACCAAATAGATAAAGATAGCTTTTTGTCATAGGCACAACTTCAGATTTATAGAGGGAAAACATGCATAGAATGCTGACCATAATAAAATTAAAATAAACATTCAATTCTGATGAAAAAAAGGGGGGGGGGGGGGTTGTTCAAGGACAGAGCTTAGTTCACCCCTCAGTAGTATATCATTATTACCTAAAATAACGATGTGACTGGCTATACTTCTTGATGCAATAGTAGTAGCAGCCAACGGCAAACCAGGACAGAGCCCTGAAAAGTTAAAAATAACAAAATAAATTGAAGCAAAATTTAATTTTAATTAATATAAGTTTAAGTATTAATCAAAGAATATTCATAAAGAAGTCCAAACTGAAATTCAGAAGCTATGAGTTCAAGGAAATTCAAACTTAATAACCAAGACATTCATAAGTAACTGAACAAAAAATTCAGAAGTCTCATTTACATATTTGATGTCTTTTCATTGCCCACAATGCAGCTATTGTTTTTCCTTTTGCCCCTTTTCTGGTTCCCTCTTTTATGTGTGATAAAATTTAATAGAATATCAACAAAACTTTATAAGTGAAACACCTTTCTCTAGAAGAAATTTAAAATCAGCACATCATTTGCAAGACCCTCAAAGCACTGCAATAGATGGTCATCAAACATAATCAAGACACTTTAAGAATAGACATTGTTGGATTGTGTAAGGCTTTTGGGTTTTGTATTTTGGGCCCATTAGGGTTTGGTATTTTGGGCTTCTATGTGTGTGCTTACATTATGTTGCCTTGTGCAAGAGGCTAGAGTTTCCCTAGTAACCCTAGTATTAAGTATTATAAATAGATAGTCTTGGTGCCCATATTAGGGCATCCGACTTTTACTCCATAAAATTCTCTCCTCTCTTTCACTACATGGTATCAAAACTATGATTCAATTGGCAATCTCGGTCTTGTTCAATTGGCGACCGAAGATGTAATCTTGATCAATGACGGATCTTCTCAATACATCAAATATCAATGGTAAATCCCTTCCAATCCCTCCTATTATTCTATTTGCTTGTATCTTCATTACTCGTAATTCCTACATTCAACGACTAGCCGAATATTCAGAAAACATCATTTCTGATGGATCGATCGAATCACCTAGAATGGTCTCAGTCAGCAAAGATGTATATTGGAGGTCAAGGGAACATTGGTTACATCTCAAGGAGCATACCCACACCTAATTCGACAGACACGGAATATGCTAGGTGGAAGCAAAAGAATCTAATGGTTACGTCTAGACTAGTAAGTTCCTATGCAACCTTCGATCAGTCGGCTGCTATATTTCCCGATGACCGCAAAAGCAATTTAGGGCAAAGTCAAGACAGCATACTCTCGAAGGCCTAATGCTGCTCGCATATATCAGATCCAATAGGCAATCTCCATGTAGCTGCAAGAGGAGAAAACTGTGTAATCATACTTTACCACTCTTTAGGGATGGTGGAAGGAATTGGATCATTATCGAATGCTCCAGTGGGATACTGATGATGATCGGGAGCATTACCAGAAGCAAGTTGACAAAGATAGAATCTTCCAATTTTTGGCAAGACTCAACATCGAGTTCGATGTTGTTTGAGGTCAAATTTTTAGTCAATCTATCCTGCCTTCTCTTGATGAGGTATTCTCTATGGTGCAAACAGAGGATAGTCATCGTCGGATAATGGTGTCTAAGTCTCCTTCTTTGGCCCTTGTTTCTCAAAAGGAGCCTAGCACCAATGTCCATGCGAAGGGGAATATTGGCAAAGAAAAATTGGTATGCTCCCATTGTTGTAAGAACAAACATACCAAGGGGACTTGCTGGGAACTTGTTGGAAAACCAAATTGGCTGTTGGAAATAGAAAAATGCATGCGGTCATACCGCTAATGCTACTGCTTGGGGATTTCCCAGCACAGTAGACTTGGGATCCCTTTAATGTCCTTTACACCAAATGGAGTCTTCTGCTGCTTCTCGAACAACCCTTTCCATTGTCCACCATGCTGTTGCGTCTCATTCTTTGTCCCATGAGTCATGGATTATTGATTCAGGGACAACCCACCATATAACCGGTATATCTTCTCTATTTTCCTCTTATAATCTATTGTTTAGTAGGGATAAGATACGTATCAGTTGATGGTTATTTTTTCACCATTTCGGGCGAGGGAATTGTTGCTTTAGATGGCAACTTATCCCTCCATTTTGTCCTCTATGCTACAAATTTTACTTCCAATCTTCTGTTCATTAGCTCTACTTACTAAACATCTTAATTATAGTATGGACCTTTTATCCATCTTCCTGTGTTATCTAGGACATGACGACGAAGAGAATGATTGGTAGTGGATGTGAAGCTGATGATCTATATCTTTTGAATTTTTGAGCTCTGTCAGCAAAGGCACTTTAGTCTAGTAGTTCGAGTAGTGTGGATTTGTCTTAAATAAGGCCTTGGCATGCTCACCTTGGCCATTTGTCATTCTCATCTCTACATCTTTTATTTCCTAACTATTTAAATTTGTGTCCCTTGAGTCCTTGCAGTTTTCAATTTGTCAATTGTCAAAACATTGCAGAACAACTTATCCGATCAATAGTAAAAAGTTTAAATCCATTTGATTTAATCCATTCTAACATTTGGGGCCCCTCTCCTGATATTTCCCTGAATGGTATGCAATATTTTATTACATTTGTGGATGATCATACACATTTCACGTGGTTGTACCCTTTTAAATCCCTTGATGAGGTGCCTAAATTAATTCGTTAATTTCATCGACTCATCCTCACTCAACTTGACTAGCGCATTAAGATTCTTCATTCTGACAATGTTAAAGAGTATCTCTCACATGACTTGACTTATTATCTCCATTCTTATAGGGTCATTCATCAATGAGGATTTGCAAGAGGAAGTATACATGTCACCACCTCTAGGATGGATTGTTGATGCTAATAAAGGGAAGGTGTGTAAGCTCAAGAAGCCTTCGCATGGCCTTAAGCAATCTCCGAGGGCTTGGTTCGAGTGGTTCAATCAAGCTAGGAAAAGATTTGGGTTCAATCAAAACAATACTGATCATACACAAGTTTTTAGACAACAGGGTGCTCTTGTTACAATCCTCATTGTTTACGTTGATGATATTGTGGTTACCAGGAACAACGAAGGAAAAATAGCTCAACTAAAGAAATTTTAGCTTCTAAATTTGAGATCAAAGATCTTGGAGAACTCAAATATTTTCTTGGTGTAAAGGTTGCTAGGTCCAATGATGGTTTTTGTCTCTCAACACAAGTATATTTTTGATCTCTTGCGTGACACTAGAAAAACTGGATGTTGACCGGTGGTTACTCCTTTTTATTTGAATGTTAAATTGAGTTCAACCGAGGGGCAACCGATTGGTGATGTGGGTCAATATCAGAGAATAGTTGGGAAGCTTCTATATTTATCTCTTACCTAGGCCAAATATTGCATTTGTGGTTAGTGTCCTTAGCCAATTCATGCATGCTTCGCGGGTTGCACACATGCAAGTTGTTGACAAGGTGCTTCGTTATTTAAAATTATGTCCTGGCAAAGGACTTCTGTTTAGCAGACAACTATATGAAGATTGAGACCTATACTGATGCCCAGGCTCGATTGATGATAGGCGTTCTACTTCAGACTGTAGTGTTTTTGTGGGAGGGAATCTTGTGACTTGCCATTTTAAGAGCTCAATCTAGCGCAAAAGCTGAATTCCAATCCATGGAGAATGCGGTCTCCAAGTTAATCGGGATACGATGGTTGTTAACTGAGTTGGAGGTTCCGTTTGAGTCTTCGATGCGACTCTACTGTGACAACCAACCAGTGATAAGTATTGCAAATAATCTTGTTCAGCATGACCATACTAAGCATGTTGAGGTGAATAGACATTTCATTCGTGAACGTGTGATATCTAAAGAATTGTGTTTACCTTTTGTTCATACTGTTCAGCAATGTGCTGATTTCTTCACCGAAAGGTCTCTTCAAGCCCCAGTTTGAGTTCTTTACGTCTAAGTTAGGCATGTGTAATATTTATGCCTAACTTCAGTGAGAGTGTTGAATTGTGTAAGCCTTTTAATCTTTGTATTCTTGGCCCATTAGTGTTTGATATTTTGGGCTTTTCTATGTGTTCTCATTATGTTGCCTTGTTCAAGGGGCTAGGGTTTCCTAACAACCCTAGTAATGAGTATTATAATTAGACAGTCTTGGTGCCCGTATTAGGGCATCCAAATTTTCTCCATAAAATTCTCTCCTCTTCCCCTATAGACATAAACACATTGTGTAATCTGCAGTAGAAATCGAAGCAAAGTGGAGCATTTACAAACTGCAACAAAGCGTCATTGCAAGTCGTATAGCTTGACATGTAATGAATAGACGTTTAGTGGAAATAAAAACCCAAAAGTCAGGACTCCTGACGGAAGCCAATCTCTGCATCTACCCCCTTAAAAGCATTGAAGTTTCCTCAATAATGGATATGCAGTTCAAAGTATTGAAAAACTATATGTCCAAGATCATCAATCTTCAAAACCAAATACAGAAAACAACACAATGGTAAACACAGATAAAAGGCCAGTGTACATACTCTTCTGCATTATGCAACTACCAAATAAGAAGTTGAACAAGAATTGCTCGTAAGGAATCTAAAACACACCAAAACATAGAATATCCAAAAGGGGGGTTTCCTCACTTTTGGGGATAGTCCTTCACTAAGTTGCACGCCAAAAGATAGAGCTCGTTAAAATTTCCCAGCTCTGTTGCCGCTGCTAAATGCAACAAGGTAGATTTGAGATGGAATGGATCTTTCTCAAGCAGTCTGCATGTGATAGGGCAGAATAGAAGTTAAAACCCCTGGGGTATAAGCACATCAAGTACAGGATAGGACATAACTGGACTCAGAAATTTTTTTGGCCCTACATGGAAGTTAATTCGAAACATTTTTGATATTCACCGCACTGGTGGTAATATTGAGCCTTGCAAGCCAAAAGGTCAGTATTGTTTTCAAGCGAATACGTGAAGGATGGATCGGAAGAATTAATGTTACTATTTCCTTTCTCAAGTTCTCTGAATTTTGCTTCTGCAACATTTTCTTTGTCATACTGGATAAGAAGGCAAAGAAACAACCATTAAACGAGGCAATAATAGCAAAAGAACTTGAAGCAATATTACACATTACCTTCTTCATTAAACATGAATAGAAGGAAGAGAGCCATGCATCTTCAGGAGCAAATTGCAAGGATGACAGTAGACTTGTTTCTGAAATCGGGCAGCACTAAAATTGTTTACAAATGACGTAATTTAAGTGTAAAGGCATTTCCTAGATGAATGATAAGCCATAATGGGAGCTTTTGTCTATGACATTAAAAAGAAAATAAAACTGTTCACCTAATATAAAAGGTTCAATTTTCTATGTTGATGACGGTCAACACACATAAAAGACTACATGGAAATAGAATTTTCTTTCAGGACACCTTACCATCTTCAGTCGTAAGCATGTAGTGTTCAATGAGACGTTCCAAAGCCTGACAAAAAGTTGAGAGATGCACAGTGACATCATACTATAATATGATTATACAATAAAAACTAGTGAGAACATTTGCAGCATCTTTATTGTTTGCATAAGGGGTTCATAGAGTAGATTCTCTCAAATACCTCATAGCATAAAGGATCAGCCTTGATAGCAGCCTTGTACCTTAAAAACACAGATTAGAAGAATTGAGCTCTTTTAAGGAGTCCTAAAATTTACTTAAACTTGCAACAGTTTTCATAACAAAACTAAGTTAAAAGTTCACTTAGGGGTTTGTATAATATATAATGCTAATAAATTTGATGCTAGTTTTACTCCACAGCCACAAAAACATAAAGGTTGATAAGATGAAATGGTAAATGAACACCAATGAAATTCCAGTCAATTCATTAGAAGAAAGTACAAGGAAAGAGGAAATTGTAAACAGTCGCTGAAGAAATCACCATAGACGTGCTTCTGCACGATTTTCTAGAGCTTCACACGCTTTGCCTCGAAGAAAGCATACTGCTGAAGAGATCTGTCACAATATGGATACGTTATTTATTTAAGCAGCATCACAGACATAATAATTTTGTCACCAGCAGCATATATTGTAGCTATTACACATCCCATGTCATCAAATGAAATTACACCATCAGAATCTCAGCATTCAGAAGTAGCCGTATTTTGTATTGGGAATCTTTGCTCTGAGTAATGTCACATTTCCGGCTTGGGTGGAACTAGCAGCTTGTTGCAGCCCACACCCCAAGAAAAGGTTAATAGAGCAATAGAAGCATCTGAAGGTTATAGAGCAATAGAAGCATCTGAAGGTTAATAAAGCAACAGAAGCATCTGAAGGTTAATAAAGCAACCGAAGCATCTGAAGATTAATAGAGCTACAGTGATGGTCTGCCATTGACTTGAGTTCAGGATCAACATCAGAAGCAAAGACAAATCAAAAAAGGTTTTCCCTACAGCTTATATACAAACCTTGAAAGTTCCAGAATATGTTTGATAGAAATCAAATAACAACTTCAAGCAGCAGGCATAGGCTAGCATATTCACTTTATCTTGGCCAATATATAAAAAAATTTTAAGCTTGTGCATTTCACCACCAAATGTGTTGCATACAATATTAGTTTATATTAATTTCACTAAGATTTTCCAATCAAAATAAAATCACAATATTTAATTCGAGACAACTAAAAGAGAGAAGGTTGGCTCACGCAACGATTGACACTAAAAGGGTGGAGCTAATTGCACGGATGTTCCCTCTTTGGGAGATTTGGAGTACTGTTTATCTGAGGCAGCCCTCTCTCTGCTTTCAATTTTTTCATGAACTGACACCAGTAAAAAATAAAAATGAACAAGGAAAGATAAATGCATGGGAAGAAAAACTTACATTGATTTCACGATCTTCACCCTCTTTGTCTAAGTACATCGCATTGCAATCCTCTGTATCATTGACATTTCCATGTTCGTCAACTTTGCCATCACCAAGCATTAAAAGACATTGGTCCCACTCCTTCAATTCTTCCTGGAGACATATATTAGTATAGGTACAAAGGAGGATGATATTACAAAAATTTATTTAGCAATATTGTTTACAGACACCACAATGTTAACGTGCTAGTCCTGCTCAGGCCAAGCATGATGCTGCATTAATACTAGGAGATTAGGAATCAAAGCATGGGATATCTGTCACACAGCCACGCTCCTCTGCACTGTATCGGCCATATATAGAAGTACAAGTACTACGCTGTTAACAAATGGAGGTCCTACAAGTTCTTCATAATAGCAAGCATTACCAAATTCTGGAGCAGGAAAAAAAATTGAAGAACCCCTCGCATTTGAAATAGTCCTTAAAACGGCATTGCATAAACATGGTAATGCAAGAAAAGGCCTCAATCTTCTCATGCTGATTCTTTAGCTCACAAGTAACAAATTTCTTTGTGCATTTCCATGTATTTTATTGTCTGAAACATCTCATATTGTAATGAATCAGTTTCTTTTCTTTATCCTTCCAGTCTTTTCGATCAGTATTCCCAATGATTATACTGAAAGGCTGCTGAGAAAAATTAGAAGATTCAAAACTAAAACTCAAGTGGCAAACAAAAACTGAAAATCCTAAACCTAAATTATACAACAAGGCCAATCAAGAAAATGTGAACACTCTTTAAAATAGACAGACCAAAATTTAAACATCTTAATGAACGGGTTTCTTTTCTTCAGCACCTCCACTCTCTTCCTTCAATATTTCCAACAAATAAACTAATAGGGTTCTACGAAACAGAAGAACAATTATAACCTAAAACACAATTAGAAAACAAAAATTCAAACTCCTAAACCCTAATTATACAATGCCGAAACCCAAAATCGCGCGCAAACCAAAAACACCTAAAAAAATTTGACGCACCAGGCACTTGGCGGCAAGGTAGCGGAAGCGGAGATCGCGGAGGACGATCTGGGAGGCGTTGAGAAGGTGGAAAGCGCGGCGGTAGTGGCGGCCGAGAAAGAGCGCTTGCGCCTGCATGTAGATGTCAGCGGGGTCGGAGGTGAACGCCGCCACCTTGTCAGCGAAGAAGATGGCCGAAGAGTAGAGGTGCTTGTTCACACAGTCGCGAACCACGCCTCGCAGCTTCTCTATCTCCTCCTCCCTCATCGTCTCAAGATCTCCTGATCGAATCCAGATAGAAATAGGGAGCGACGGAGAGAGAACCAGAGAGAGGGGGGTCTTGATTTTTGTGAGATTCCAGAGCTTCTCCAGTTAATAATGGGTGAAAAGAAAGAGCGGGAGGTTTCGGTTTTGTGATGGGCTCCATGGGCCGGGACTCGTTTGGGCTTTCTTGTAAACTTGGGCCCTGGGCCAGATACGGCCCAACCGTAATAAAATTAGGGTTTCCGTCAGTGCCACGCAGAAAACTCTCCCCAAACCTTCCACCTATAAATATTCGACTCCACAACAAAACCCTAACCCTAATCAACCCTCGATCTCTCAGTCTACTCAGAGAGAGAGAGAAATGGCCACCGCCGCCGTGCGCCCTCTGGTCACCGTACAAACCCTCGACGCAGACATGGTGACTGACGCGGGAAACGCCGTCCCCCTACCGGAGGTGATGAAGGCTTCGATCCGACCCGACATCGTCAGCTTCGTCCACTCCAACATCTCCAAGAACAGCCGCCAACCCTACGCCGTCAGCAAGCGCGCCGGCCACCAGACCTCGGCGGAGTCGTGGGGAACCGGCCGCGCCGTCTCCCGTATCCCCCGTGTCCCTGGCGGCGGCACCCATCGCGCCGGTCAGGGAGCCTTCGGGAATATGTGCCGCGGCGGTCGCATGTTCGCGCCGACCAAGATCTGGCGCCGCTGGCACCGCAAGATCAACGTCAACCAGAAGCGCTACGCCATCACCTCCGCCATCGCCGCCTCCGCCGTCCCCGCCCTCGTCATGGCCCGTGGCCACCGCATCGACAACGTCCCCGAGATACCCCTCGTCATCGGCGACTCAGCCGAGAGCGTGGAGAAGACCTCCGCTGCTGTCAAGATCTTGAAGCAAGTCGGGGCTTACGACGATGCTGAGAAGGCCAAGAACAGCCTCGCGATCCGCGCCGGAAAGGGTAAGATGCGCAATCGGAGGTACATTTCTCGCAAAGGTCCTCTGATCGTGTACGGTAGCGAGGGATCTAAGCTTGTGAGAGCGTTCCGCAACCTCACTGGTGTTGATATCATCCACGTGGATCGCCTCAGTCTCTTGAAGCTCGCACCTGGCGGGCACCTCGGGAGGTTCGTCATATGGACCAAATCTGCCTTCGAGAAGCTCGACTCGATCTACGGGTCGTTTGAGAAGCTTTCAGAGAAGAAGAAGGGGTATGTTCTGCCCCGAGCTAAGATGGTGAATGCTGACCTGAATAGGATTATCAACTCGGACGAGATCCAGTCCGTGGTTAGACCGATCAACAGGGAGGTTAAGAGGAAGGCGCTCAAGAAGAACCCTCTGAAGAACTTGAACACTCTTCTGAGGCTCAATCCCTATGCCAAGACTGCTAAGAGGATGGCCCTTTTGGCCGAGGCTCAGCGGGTGAAGGCCAAGAAGGAGAAGCTTGACAAAAAAAGGAAACCCATCTCCAAGGTATATATTATGCCTTTGTTTTTATCAGCGATTGGTTTTTAGTTCTTTGAATTTATCTTGCACTTCATTTCTACACTGCTGTGATACTATGATAGAATAACATATTGTTTCAGAAAACAGGCTTGTTGTATCGACCTTTATACTTTTTTATCGTTAGATTTGAATCACTTTATCAGGCATTTTGATTGGTAGAGCTGGATTTATTTAAAAATAGAGTTTTCAAACGCAAACCCAAAGCTATAATATTAGGTTTCTCCTCTAGGCGTAGTGGAGTTATATATTCTCTCTGTTTCTTTCAGCAACGATGAGTATATCAGAATTATATATGCATACATTTTAGTCTCAATTTGCCTATGCTTCTACTACTTAGACTAAGCAATATTTACGTTTGGTTTTCATTACTAAAGACGATTGGGAACCTCAGTTTTAGGAATTTGAACTATGTTTCCTCCAACCTTGTTTTGTCCCAACCAGCTAATTGTAAGTTTGCATGAATTCTGGTTTAGCTCTCCCCATAGTTGTCAAGGTGTCACCTTGTGTGGCTTGCTTGGCCAATTTTATTTTATTTTTTTTCAGAATAACCATTTTGCTTGTGTTTTCTTAAAGGCAAAACCACGTCCTTTGCTCTAAGCTGTGAAAATGTATAATCCAAAATATGAAAATACATAAAACTTGCAAAATACATAATCCATCAAACAACTGAGAAGGAAATTACATTCCTTGAAAGTTGAACATCTCAAGAGATGACATAAAAACTTGCAAACTACTCTCATCAAGAAAACATTAATTCTACTTAAAGTGTTGATCTTAAACACACACACGCGCAGTGCACACACGCGCGCACACACACACACACACACACACACACACACATATATATATATATATGTATTTATGTATGTAAGTATACGTACATATGAGTATATATTATTATGTCTCTTATAAGTGTCTTGGGTAAGCCTTGCTGAGGCGACCAGGCTCTACAGCAGCCATTAAATTTGTTTGCTTTATACATGAAAACTATGAGAGTTGAACTCAAATTATTGATTGTATAATATATTTTATTATGTGGGGTCTCCCTTTTTAATAGTTGAACTATTTCATCGTCTATAGTTTCCTACTTATATTTGAATTGCGTTTAAATATGATGAAGCACACATCATATTGTTAAATTTTTACAAATAATAATCTCCTGGTTGTAATAATTTTCATCACGTCTTGTGGACTATTCCACTGTGATAGTTAAACTAGTGCTGGCATCTGACTAATTTCCTACTGGCAACCTATTTCATCCCATTCTTTAGACTACGTCACCATAATTGTTAAACTAATGCTGGCTTCTTATTAATTTGTAATGGCAACCTGGTTTGGACACCCATGGTTACTGATGCTAATGGGTCCAGCTGTTTTGCAAATAGCAATTCTGCAGATTCTTCTTACCATTTTTTTCTTTTCTTTATCAGGAGGAGGCAGCTGCTATCAAAGGTGCAGGGAAGGCATGGTTCAAGACTATGATTTCAGACAGCGATTATACAGAGTTCGAGAATTTCTCTAAGTGGCTCGGTGTCACCGAGTAATTTTAGTCTCCAACTTTTGGAACTTCCCTTACAACCCTAGCTTGTTAAATTCACTTTCATTTTCTTTCGTGCCTTCTAGTTACTTTTTGTGGTGTGTTGAGCTGTGGACAAGGATAGGTTGGAAGGGAATTATTTGAATAAGATCCCTCCCGTTATCTATTTTGTGGCCAGTGACTCATTTCTCGTGGTAACCGAACTTGTTTTAAATTTTCATGAGCTTTTTCTGGTCGAGAATGGATTGTTTAATATTTGCAAGACTGCATTTTGGGCATGTAGTGTGATTTTCAATTACATGTTTTCTATTAAAGATTATTACTTGTGTTTTTTGTATATCTTTCTAGTTTGCACAGCTTGCAATACCTACCTGATTATCTATTCTTCATCAGTGGTTCTTTTTGAAATGCGATACTTCTGCACCGATTTTTTTTTCCCCCAAATGGCTTCTTACATGTCCCACGTCAAAATATGGAGTATTGCATACCTCGCAAGATTGAGCTACGGTTTGGGTGCATTCTGGTGGTTTGTGGTTCTAGATGGCTTGTGTACCATTTTTTTTTTTTTTTCCTCCCAATCTAATGCAAGTAGATTTTCTATTTTATAATTGTTATTCCTAACATGGTATGATGGATGTTGATTGTTCGGTAATTTTGTTTCTAGAGAATATCAAATTGTAAACTTGTTTTTCTAGTCGAACTTTTAAATTACGCTTGGTCTGTGAGAACAAGTGGGCGGGATTTGGAATAACTCTTCAATACAAATATAACAGGCAAGATAGTATTCTCATGGAACCCGAACGAGTCGATAAAGAATTGGCAGTATCTATGGTTGAATAGGTAGTTCTTATGCATTACCAAAATTTAAATCTGCATCGTAAACTTTGGTACTCTTTTAATGTCATCCGGGGCCTGCCAGAACATCGGGGGCCTGCCAGACCTCCCGCCTGCCTGCGGTGTGGCTTTAGGTCTTTTGCTTTTGGTCCTTTTAAGGTTTTGAGATCGTACATCCACCGGCAGTTTTTCCAATCTCCTGGCTTTATTTCTTTTGGTTTACTTAAGTTTAATTCATCCAGTAAAGCTATGGTGGGGGTATGGTCCTGTGGATTAATCTTCCCGTTTCAGTTTGTTTATTGATTAATCACAGCTGCAATGAAATAACAATTCTATTAACTTTTATGTTACTGAACAGGTAATTTTGTTCTTGTTTTCGTCGTATAAATGAGTTATTAGAGTAAGGATCAAAAAACAAAAAGACGGAAAAAGGGGAGAGAATTTACAGAACTGATCGGGAGAGGGGCAGTTTGTATAAATTGAGCATTCATTTATATTTATTTTTAGGTGTTTTTATACACTCCTAATTAATATTGATAAAAAGAACATTCGATATATATATATATATAGATGTGTGTGTGTAAGTTAATTTTTATGAGATTTTAAAATATATTGAAATTTCAATGATTTGGATAAATAGTTTACCCATTTTTAGATCTCATGAAAATTTGGCGGACATGTATATTCTCAAACATTATTTTCATTTAAAGGTTTTTTAAGTATATTTAGGGGTCACAAAATTAACTAGGAGAGAATTTGAGAGGGAGAGAGAGGTGGGAGGACTTAAGGTAGAAAGAGGGCATTAATGTATATGTAGAGGCCTTCTCAAGGAAGCCTCGAGGAGGAAACAACTTATCAATAAACAGTTCTTGTTGATTCCTTACCCCCAACATACAGAATACCCTTTAAACTGACAAAAGTGGGAGAGGGGCACAACTCTACTTGCTACTCTAATACTCCTCCCTCTCTTACTCCTCCACTTCTCGAGTGTTCCCTTCCTACGCCAATGTCTATCTCCGACGTCCCACTGGAGGCCGCGGCTTCTTCTCCGCGCGGCACTCCGACGGTTATTCAGATGGTTTCCAAGTCGGCATCGGACCGTCTTCTGGGCAAATTCTTTGACGCGTCAAAGTTCGACTTCGACTACGAGCAAAGCGGTCTGTGGTCTCCCGCGGTCCCTCGTCGAGCGTTCCTTCTTCCCTCAGTCTTCTTCACCCTCGCTGCATGGATGCAAATGCTCTCGATTGGATCAAATGCCATTGCTGAGAAAGCTGAAGAGCAGCACGAGTAGGGGGCTGTCGTCATTCTTTACGAGGCGCATCTCCTGTTTTCGTGATTTTTACCACCGCAAAGAGGGAAGAACGTAGTTTCTTTTGCATGTTTTGTGGGCTTCGATTGCGGTAAAAGAGTTTGGGTCAGATTGGTTCATGTCCTTGTCTCCCCAGCTCTTTGGCTTATATGAACATTATTATTTGCAACTGCATGATAGATTATCACACTGGGCTTAATGTTATCATCATACGCAAGCTCGCGCATTACTGTTCAGAATCAAGGTTCAATCGCAGAATGGAAAATCTCTTAAATCGGGCCCTTAATGGTCAATCACACATTACCGTTTTCCCCCTTTTTTATTTTTTATTTTTTATTATAGATAGTTGCAGAAAATGACCCTCGTTGAATACAACTTCCCCAGCAAGATCTGCGCTGTGTGCAGAGTTTCTGCTAAAGGAGGAGCCTTTGTTCCTGTGAAGATTCTACTGCAGCTATTATATATTTATAGTTTCTTTTTTCTCTCTCTTTTTTTTTTTCCCCTTTTTCTTTATGAATTTCACTGTTAAAAAAATGTCTTATGGGCCGTTAACAAGTTGAATCTGATTCCTTACCGCACAAGTTGGTAGATGCCATAAAACCTACAAAAAGCGAAACTCGAGCTGAGCTTTTGGTACTTATTGTTCTTTATTCTTGATCGTCCACAGATTACTCAGATTCGCCAATCATCTCTGGCTAAGCTTCTTTATTAGATTGTTGATTTGACCTGTCATCGACTATTCTATACACCAATTTCGAATTTAGGCTCCAATTACTGCGAATCTTGCATTTACTGTTTGCTCGGAGGAAAAAAAAAGAAAAAAAAAACTGTGACTGTGTACAAGGGTTTGGGGTAAGCTAACACCAAGATCTATTTCAATGAATGAGAATGACGATTCTCATTTGATCATCTTGATACTTAAAATGGTCATTTCTTAACCTAAAGGGTTGGCGTGGAAATGAGCCAGCTGATCCTCATCTTATTCATAATGAGTACTTGGATTGCGTTCTCCTCATGGGTTGGAGGTGGCCGATGATTGCTTTAGAGTGCCACGTTGATACCCCAAAGCATGACCCTTGTGTTATATGGCTTAGTAAATCTATTGTGACATAATAGGTAAATGACTTCTCCATGTCTATGTTTCAAATCTCAACATTATGGATTAAATGAACATGAAAAAACAAGATACGAAGCTAATTTTCATATGATTTTATCATATATCTGGGTTCTCGTTTATACTGCAAACCACCAAAATAAACCGCTGCAACACTTTTAAATATTTAGACTCAATGGTGAGAAGTTTATACAAAGCTAAATTATATGAAAATTAGCAATGTCCTCTTATATTTTTATCCTCATTCAATCAGATTGAAATTTGAAGAATAAATTCAAAATAGCATCACTAATGGTGATTTACATTGCAAATCACCAAAATAAATCGTAGCAACTATTTCAAGTATTTAGACTCAATGGTGAGAAGTTTATACAAAACTAAATTATATAAAAATTAGCATTGTTCGATTGAAATTTGCACAATGAATTTAAAATAGTATCTCTAATGGTAACGAGACACACACTTCCCCTGTACTATATTTACGGCAAAAAAAAGCACTTTCCCTGTTCAACTGTGTCACAGTCTCTGGAGGATCGAGCGAGATATGCCTCGTGGGCCCAAGCCCACAGCATAAAGCCCAAGTTCTGGGCACGCTGGAAATGGCGGGAGCCCATCTCGTTCCACACTCCATAAATTTGAAAACATTTGCGATATTTCGCTCCTCAACGGAGAAAAAGAAAAATGAAGAATCCAATACCTGTATCGCCTTTCAGATTCTCCTCCCTCCTCCGTCACGAGAAAGACCCTAAACTCGCCCTCAATCTCTTCCTAAATCCCAACCCCAACCCTAACTCTAACCCTAAGCCCTTCCGCCACTCCCTTCTCGCCTACGATCTCATCATCTCCAAGCTCGGCCGCGCGAAAATGTTCCACGAAATGGATCAAATCTTGCAACAGTTGAAGCACGAGACCCGCTTTGTTCCCAAAGAAATCATATTCTGCAATGTCATCACTTTCTATGGCCGTGCTCGCCTGCTAGACCGGGCTCTCCGGATGTTCGATGATATTCCGTCTTTCCGGTGTCAAAGAACCGTGAAATCGGTGAATTCGCTTCTGAATGCGCTTTTGATTTGTCGGGAATTTGATAAAATTGGGGAGGTTTTTCTGCATATGGTTGAATTTGCGACCCCTGATGCTTGTACATATAATATATTGATAAATGCTTGTTGCGTCGGTGGGTCTTTGGAGGATGCATGGAATGTGTTTGATGAAATGCAGAGAAAGGGGGTTCCTCCGAATTCTGCAACTTTTGGGACTTTGATTACTGGGCTTTGTAGGAATTCAAAAATAGAAGAAGCCTTCAGATTGAAAGATGATATGGTTACGGTCTTTAAGGTGAAGCCTAATGCTTTTGCATATACTTCGCTGATTAAAGGACTTTGTAAGGTTAATGAGGTGAGTTTGGCCTTAGAGCTTAAGGAGGAGATGTTGAAACACGAGATTCAATTAGATTCTGCCGTTTATGCTACTTTAGTTAGTGGGCTTTTCAAGGCTGGGAGGAAGGAAGAGGTTCCCGGGGTTTTGGAGGAAATGAGAGAAAATGGGTGCAGACGTGATACTGTGACTTGCAACGCACTAATACATGGGTTTTGCAATGAGAAAGATTTCAAGTCAGCCTGTCGAATTCTTAATGATATGGTGGATGAGGGGTGTCATCCAGATGTTGTGAGTTATAATATACTTATTGGCGGTTATTGTAAGGGAGGAAAACTGAGAGAAGCGAATGAGTTATTTGAAGATATGCCAAGGCGGGGGTGTACTCCTGACATGGTGTCCTACAGGACATTATTTGATGGCTTCATTGATGGGATGCAATTTAGCGAGGCAGCACTTATCTTGGACGAGATGGTTTTTAAGGGTTATGTTCCTCGTGCTGCGAGCATGCATAGATTTGTTGATGGGCTCCATCAGGGAGGAAATGTCCATATATTTTGGACAGTTTTGAGCGGGTTGGTAGAAAAGAATGTTATTGATGCAGATACATGGGGAATTTTAATCTCTACTGTCTGTAGGAATGATAAGCAAATAAACTCCCTTGAGATTGTTGCTGTTTGATCCTTCGACAAATTTAGGCATTATAAACTTGAAAAATTGGCACATTAATTCTATGGGTGGTTTTAAATGCCACTCGTCTCTTATATGCAGTTTGATTGTCTAATTCTTCATCATCATGCAAGCAATTGGGTTGTGGCCTCATGGTTATGCAGTCTAAATCTTCATTGTTGTGCAAGCCTGCTGGGGCATCATGGACCATTCCATTTTCGAATGTGCATTTGTTGGCTTCTCCAAATGCTTGATTGTAAAGTGAAAAATGATGCATGCCATCTGTGCTCAAAGAAAGTCCTGAATTTCCTGTCTCTAATCCTCAGCCAAAATTGTTGGCTTAGAGCATTATTTGACAATGTCTGAGAATTAAATTGCTATATTCTATATAGCCCCGAATCTTTCTCAGGAAGTTATTAGTATGGCTTGGGCCTCCTTGCAAGCAGCTTCAAATATGTATATTTTCATGAGTATCACTACTAAGCGCAGATATTAAATTTAGCCTGGTTGGGAAGTGGTTGCGAAGTCCTTAAGGTATGCTCCTATATTCTCAGGCTAATGCTTGATTAGTTTTCATATATTCCTCTCCATTGTGTTACCATGTATATGTGAGTTAAACAGGGTGCCCAACTGATTTGCTGAATATTCTGCTCATAACATTTGATGTTTCTGTCTTCTGATATTCTGGTAAAATTTGATTCAGGTATTGTCTGGCAATTCTACACTGAAAGTTGTTTGCATCAATATGATTGTGAATCTGTGATACCCAGGATGTCCTACAGCTGAGGTAGGTTTTTGCATAGAATCAACATGCATGAATTTTTATATAAACTTATCCTTATCTTGATGATAAATTCTTCTTCAGTCAGTTATTATATGGGTGATAATGTGCTGTTAAGGCATCAAGTGTCTTTAGTTGGTCTTTGTTGAAAACAAACTTGATCAGCCTTTGCCATGAGTGAACTATGGCTACATTTTTATCTGTAGTCACTGTACAGTAAATTTACCTCCTATTAGGGATAAACCAGTTTACATGATTTCAAATGAGATTTTAAGCTTATGAAGCCTCGTAGTCTTTAACTCACCACCTGAGCTTTTTGAGCTTGGCTTCTATGAAGGACTGTGACTATGGTAGCTCTGTTGAATAAGGTGACTCATGTGAGAGGAGATTTAATTTCAGTGACCCTCATTTAGTTAGCTATTACAGATTACACTGCAGCGCTTGAGATGAGTTGTCTCTCTGTTTAACTTAATTTATCTTTATGCAGATTGGCTTTTTGTTGTTTATAGAATGCACCGCAAGGAGCGTTGCAAGGGTATATTCCTTAAAACTACATTTGTCCTAACACATACAGATTCCCTTTTATATCTCTATTATCATTTGCTAGTAATATGTCATATATTCGATAGCAAAGACCTTCCTATTTTGATCTCTTACGACCCCCCTAAAATCCCACAAAAAACAGAAGTAGAAAAATATAGGTTTGTATAAAGAGTACAAACCATATCTTCTCAGGCACATAGAGAACATTAAGGCCTTCCTTTCTTCCAGCCTTGACATGGCTCCCTCAAGCACATATTTTTTCATCTTGTTTCTCGCGTTAGTTCTTGTTTCTCGTGTTAGTATGCTCTTTACCCTCATCCAAAGCCAGATATCTCCTTATCATGGAGAAGAAGACCCCCTCAAGTTCTGGCATTAATGGGATCATACTTTCAGGTGCAGTCATTCCAGGGTTTGGCCGTCAACTTTTTGGCATTGTCGATCAAGTTTTCCGGTGGCCACCACCAAGTCCTAGAGCCAGCTAATCTTGTTGCTGGCACGGTTCCGAGTTTGCAGTCGGTGGCAAGCCCAGGATCTGGCCATTAGATTTCTAAGCATTCTATCTTTCAGTATTTCTCTGCAGTTTTTAGGTGCAGTTGATTCTTCTTCCTCTATCAGAACAACTGCAATCCCCAATTACAGAAGATTAAACCCTCACCTTTCTAGACTGTATTAGCCAGTAAATTATGGAAATTCAAATTCACACTTTCTATATGAAATTTATTTACATCAAGCTATTAAGAGTTGCCCACTAAGTTGGCGATGAGCTCCATCAGTTCTGTAATTTCTTTTTTCTGCAAAGTTTTCTTCTTTGAACTCTAAAAGAAATCTGTACTGTAGACAATACTTGTGCACCTCAGATGATGTGTCCAGATACGAATTTTTTTTCTTTATGTGAATAGGAAGGCCGTCCTTGTCTTCTTCACTGTGGCACAATTTCGTTGGGAAACTCACGAAATGCATTCACCAAAGTCAAAGTGTTTAGTGCAAAATTCAATATTCCAGAATTAAGAAAAGATGAGTAATAGTGTTGGATAATTCAGTCAGTACAAAGCTTATAGCAATTTTTTTCTAATTCAATGACCGGCTAGAACCTGGACCTCTCAACTTGGGTCGGTGAAATGGACTATTCAAAATGCAATCTTAGTCATTCATTGCACCTGTCTTTTCAAAATTAAAACAAAAACCTTACTTTATCATCATTCGGTAATCTTGAGATTCTATTTTGAATACATGGCCTTCATTTAATTGTGAAAGGAATGGGTTATTTTTACCACCAATTGAGCGGATCCAAATCCTTGCAATGTTCTAAAATGCAATTTAGGCGGCAAAACCTCGCCTAAGAGGAAAGACCCCACTTAGGCGGTCAATGGATTTTTTGGTCAAAGGCGGTCTTGGCAGGTTCTTAGGTGATCGCTTAGGCATACTTTGATTTTTCTTTTTAAAGCAATACCATATGACCATTATTTAATAATAATAATAATATTAATAACTTAAAATTCCAATCGGAGAACTTTAGCCTAGGCATAGGATGTTATATAAGTTGTGAAATTATATTATTTATGTAATTTTACTATGTTTTGTTATGCTATTTGAATAATATGTTATAAGTTTATTTAGATAGTTGTATAGAACTACTAGTTAAAAATAAATAAAAAGAACTCGCCTAAGCCGCTTAGGCCGTAGGTCAGGCATCAAGCACCTAGATTTGTCTAGTGCTTCTTAGAACATTGAATCTATGGGACCACTCTCATTCAGTTATTTCCCACAACTATGATGTGACTGGAATTCAATATTTATACCATTTCGCAACACGAAAGAAATCTTTTCCAACTAAGTTAGTAGGGTAAGAATCTAGTCTCCTAACCAAACTCGAAACAGTGGATAAACTGTTGATCGAGTGCTAAAATTCCCGCTGAAGTCAGAGTTCTCATGGACAAAGATTTGTCCGGTCCATGTCAACATTAGGAACATGGCTTCCCACTAAAATTCCTCCAAACTCCATTGCATATGGCGTGAAGTTATACAAGAGAGTGAGGGAGGGATCGACTTCCACGAGTTTCAAAAACTTTAGCATGAAACCCACTGAGCAAATCCAAAGCTACACGATTTTTGCCTTTGTGTCCTTTCATGCCTAACCCAAATAAAGCTTTTAACATTTCCCCCAGTTACTTCCAACTTTAAAATTTCCCATATTTAATTCCAACTTCAAAAATCTCACACAGTAGATGCGTCTTGTTATGCTATATAAAGGGCCTTGAACCATTCCTAAGGCCAATGTACCACTTCCCAACTTACCTAAACAAAGACCATACATGGACCACTTAAACACACCTATGCTGATCTCCTCTCTCTTGCTAATTATGTTCCCTCTACCCTCCTCTGAAGCAATAAGGCCTATGAGCATGAGAAACACAAAGAGCCCCTCTCTGAAGGGCCCCCATTTGGTCCTAAATTCCCCTGCCGATCATCTCAGACTGGACTGGGTTTTCAAATCGGTCCCAAGCCCCGGTGCTGGCCACAAAGTTCCCGTCGTTGAGGCGACCTCAGACTCAGTTCCAAGTCCCGGAGCTGGCCACAAATTTCTCCGCATTGACGGGACTTTAGACTCAGTTCCGAGCCCTGGAGCTGGCCACAAACTTCTCGGCATTGATGGGATTTTAGACTCAGTTCCGAGTCCCGGAGCTGGCCACAAATTTCCCGGCATTGATGGGACTTTAGACTCGGTCCCGAGTCCCGGAGCTGGCCACAAATTTCTCGGAATTGATGGGACTTTAGACTCAGTTCCGAGTCCCGGTGCTGGCCACAAATTTCCCGTCGTTGACGCAACCTCAGACTCAGTTCCGAGTCCCGGAGCTGGCCACACATTTCTCGGCATTGATGGGACTTTAGACTCGGTCCCGAGTCCCGGAGCTGGCCACAAATTTCCCGTCGATGGCAGGACCCTGCGCTCGGTTCCGAGCCCTGGAGCTGGGCACAAATATCCTGGGGCTTTGCTTTCGGTTCCGACAACCAGAGCTGGCCACTGGGCTTCCGACATTGATAGGGATGTAGAAGCTGCGAGAAAGCCCGGAGGGGAGGATCACGTTTTAGGGAAGGTGATTGATGGGGTTTTACGTTCTGTGCCGAGTCCAGGCGCTGGCCATTAATAAACAGAACTCATCCTAGTATTCCATATAGTTTATGTAATGCATGCTACAAGTAATAAGGAAACATTCAGCCGGAATAATAAAAATTGATTAGCCAATAAATTTCTTGGTCCTGTGTGGTGTCATGTCATGCCTCCACGTAAGTTAGAGTTGTTAGTGATAATGATTTGTAATATCTTATGGCAAATGTCCTAAAAAGTATTGAAGTGATGGTCAGTTAAGGTCCATTGATATTTCTTTTTCCTTTCAAATGCAATGACACATCTTTATCCATTTGTAAGCCTATTAAGGTATTGAGTATTTAAACTTTTCGGCCGAACAGAAGGCAGGAAGGTGAGGAAGAAATAGATGTAGAAATAGAAACAATTTCCGGGACCCATGAATTTCATGTTTGCTTACTACTTTATATAATTTAGAAAACCCTAGTTTTTGTGAAACCTCTTGTTCATCTCTCATCAAAAGAACATCTAATGAATCTATCACAGTTAATAAACCTTTATGGCTGAATCCTAGCTGCTAAATTGGGCCTGTGTATTACCTATCAAGAAAAGCTAGCAAAATATATAGATAAAAATAAACTCTTATAACTCATATAGTTAATTAACTAGGCAATAGAAAACTCCTCCATGTATGGGAATGTCAATTATGATGGAAGAGTGATTGTGTTAAGTATTGGTAACTGAGAAAAAGTTTCATTGAGCAAATTGTGTAATTTAGAAGTTCAAGAACAAAATTGATAACTAAATCAAAGTTTAAGGAATAATTTGATGTTATGGCAATTTTTGAATGTCTCTTTCACGTCTTTGGTTTTCCCCTTTCTCGAGCACAAATAAATATCGGGAGAGGTGAGTTTTTATGGACAAACCAAACAGTTAAAACAGAGGCCCACCACACCAAGACCTTGAGGCTGATACCATCATGTTTGGGCCTCGGCCCACACCGAAGCCCATCCCAAGACGTGTATGACTTGCTGAGGGGGGCTTACTAACTTCAAAAGGATTAAATCCCCTCGACTCTACACACGCTTGGCAGTTTAGCTAATCAGTGAACCCTTAGGAAGTAAAAGAAAGGGAGAGGAAGTGTTTTAACTTTTCTCTCTCATTTACTTTCTTTCCTCGTGTTTGTGAGTCTTAAAGGATAGTAATTTTCCTCCCGTTTCCTTCCCTCTTTTCCAGGCGGGCGCCCGGGGGTGGAGGAACCGAGATTTGTAAGAAAAGTTATTTACTTTCCTTTCCGATCCTCCATATTTTAAAACTCACAAACACAATATAAGTGCACATATTAAAACTCACAAACACAATATAAGTGCACATATGTATTCACCAAACAAGAGAGAACCTCAATATTCTGAATATTTATTCTGAAGGGGGATTTTAGCCCAACTATCCACACAGTTCGATCTACTACTTCCATTTGCGCCCAAACCATCATGTGGGAAAGGTACAACATTCATGGACGCGCAGGGTTCCTTCCATCAGACCGCCTTTAACTTATTATTAATTGTCCCACCAGCTGCACCATTGACTCGTCCCTCTACTGGAATTATGTACACCTAGAGGAGCACCATTCATTTTGGATGACCTACGTCTGATCTTAGAATCGCTTCATCAAACATCCAACGGTATGCTGCTACCTGGTCCTTCCAATTTAATGAAGCCCACGTCAGGTGTTTCTAGGTGTAGTGTAGCAGAGTTTTTAATGAACCCATAAATAGCATTGTAGCCCAAGTAAAGGTGTTTGGTAACAAAAATAATGTTTGTTCAGACAGACCCATCTCGTTCCCAGCCAATAATTTCGGGCCAGACAGAAGACCAAACACCCCAACTGGCAAATTACAAACCCTAGAAAAAAGAGAGCAGAAAATACACCCAAAAGCAGTACATAAAATAAAAATGGAGACCCACTTTCTGACATACTTGCATTACAATTCTATAAAGAAACAAAAATGAAAGAAACAGCCAACAAAGTCCCCTCCTGTCGCTTGCCTAATATAAACAAAATTGGGAGACGGTGCTTCTCTGAAAAACAAAAATCATTTCTCTAGGGCTGTTCCCCCACACCACAACACTCACCTAACCATGCCACCCCGCCTGGATTTATCTACTCTAACAGCAATGGATTCATGGGCTCACACGTATCCAACACCCTTCTTGACCATCCGATGATAAATCAACGGTTCGTATGCGCCTATGGTTGAGAGAGATATACCTGACACTGTATGACGGTTTTACCAATTCTAAAACCGGGTACCACTGTAAATGCCACTTGCTGGTCAGACTCGAGTGAGTCAGAATCCATGGAAGGGTTGGAGGAAAGAGCAGCTAATTCATCGGTCACGCTCTCCATGTACACTTCAGAGAATCGACAGTTCTTCCTCACTTGGAAGATGAACGCTTCAGGCTCGAATGAGAATGCTACACAATGCAGGAGCCACACCCGCTTTGCCATCTCGACAAATGAGGCAAAGAAGGTAGTTTCTGGGAATTCACCTCCATTCACAAGGTTTCTTTGGTGTAAACTGCCGAAGAATGCCGATTCCATCTTCAGATGAACAAGTCGTAGGTACTTGATCCTGCAAAACTTAGCAAATGCTGATTTAGGGTTCCGGGAAAGATATTCCATCGGTTTCACAGACTTGAGTTCCATGAATCTATTGAAGAAAAATGGCGGCCGTTTCTTGGGTTCTGGCACAGACTCGTTGGGGATTGAGAAATTTGGGTAATGGAAACCATCAAATATTTCTCGGGAGACAAACGCTTCAAATGCAAAACACCGGTGGCCTGCATTCCAGTAATTGATGCCGGGTTCGATCGCGCTGGCAGCTGCATCCAAATCCCAGCCTGCGGATTCCATCTCATTCATCATCAATTTCACATAGCTTCGAACAGATTTCACCGCATGCCGAAGAACTGTATTAAAATGACTGGGACTTAATCCTGAGAGATGAAGATTGTCAAGAACCGATAATAACCCACTTGGATTCAATCTCTTCTCTAGCATTCTATTGTGCCTATTATACTCTTCCAATTTCTCTCTAAGAAAAGTAATTTCAGATTCCTTAAGCTTCATCTCGCGCTCCAGCTTCTTCCCCATAATCTCATACGATTTCAACAGACTTCTCTGCTCCTGCATTTCTGCTAAAAGGAGCGAAGTCTCGGGAGAAGAATCCAATTGCTTCTTCAAGAAACACTGCTTCAGTTCCGATAAATTCTTCAGCTCAAACACCAACTGCTGATCTGCAGCCTGAATCTCATCAGCATCATAAGGAGACTGTGCAACCTGTAATTGAGCGTACGCTGCTTTTACTGATGAAATGCTTGCGAATAACTTGGCAATGAGAGCCTCCATAGTTGTTCTGTCCTGAACCTTCTCGTAATTGTTGTCAAAAGATAGAGACCGAGGAGCTCCACTGACACGATTTTCCTTGTCCTGTGGGAGAGACTTGACCTTCTGGATTCCATTGGCAGAAGGCATTCGAAGGCGAAGAACCCTAGAGAAAGCACGCACCAATTTGCTCTTACCACTAGGAACCACTGTGGCTGCCTCAACCGAAGAATCCATCTGGAGATTCAACATTACAAGCTGATGCTATTAATGATTAAGGTTTGAATTGGCTACAATTGGCAAATGAAGTTCCATGTGAGTATTCAGCTAAGAGGAATTAGAGAAATTATTTCAGGACTGGAGCTAGGCAGAACATAATGATAAGAACGACAATCATGATGATTTTTACAAAAAGAAAAAAAAAGCAGCATGCTTTAACTCCTAGATCGAGGCCATTAACAGGGAATAGAATTTTCTTCTATTATTTTCCCCCTGGAGCTTTTGAGGCCCGTTTGCTTTCTCCTCAGAATGTCAAAAAGGGTGGGTTTCAATCACTAGATAAGGGAGTCCATAGAGAATGAGTGAACAAAAAAGAACCATATCCGAAGAGCCTAACAAAAAGAAACCATACCCACTGAAAAAAACAAAGTAAAATGAAAAAAACATATGTGTTTCTCAAGGTCATCCCCCTGATGAAACATTAACTAGGAAAGACCATTCATTAAGGAGAAAAAAAATATATTAACATTCTCTGTCACCTTATACAAGTTCATAAATAAACATTATTCACCGTAAAATAATAAGAATCGTACGCCACTCAACCCCAATCATATTTCATTAAAGACAAATTTCCACATTAAATATATGCCCTTTTACTACGGTCCACTGCATATTGTTTGGTCCTAAGCATTTTCCCTCAAAAGATCTTCCCCAACGATTTAGTGATTTGACACATTTCAGCACCGTTTTATTGGATTGAAGACTCACAGCCTTGTTCAATTGCACAAATAGAACCCACCCCACTGCAATTAATTAACGAAACAAAAATCCAAAGTCACCCCTTTAATGCAGCAAAATCAGGTGGGGCCGAGCGCACTGTGCACCAGCATATCTTGGGGGTAAATGCAGCAGATGATCAACGCGTCTCCCGACCGTTGGATTATGATGGAGATGGGCCCACCCCAGCGGAGGGACCTCCGGGTGGATTTGCGCCGAAAAACACATTTTCAATAATCCCCCAAAACTTGTGGTGCGTGAGGTGCCTACGGGGAACAATAAAGGACACGTGTACGGTAGGATGCGGGGAAAGTTCCGAAACAAACTACCTCAGTGGGAACACGGGAGTGAGTCGCATCAACTTCAACAATTTCAGGCGTTAGTAGTGCTTATCTAATGAAACAATTACAGCGCGTTAATTGCGATTATGGGGAGAAAATTACCGATTACACGCAGAGACCTGTCCCGAGAAATTGCGGACTTCTGTATCAGTTTCTCCCCATTTTATCGTGAAAATCAATGATGGAGACGCCAAAAATCACCACAGAATCCCCCAATGGCGCCACTGTAAACAGCAAAATCAAAAAGAGAACGAGTTTCAGAACAATCGCTCTCTCTCTCTCTCTCTCTCCCTTTCTCTCTTTCTCTCTCACACACACACACTCAGTGCGGGGAAAAAAAATCAATGAAAAAAGCGATGGAAAAATAATCAAACCTTCAGAAACGAGAAGCGGAGCTTCTTCAAAGACCTGCAAATTAGAACAGAAACCCTAGAATGTAAGGAAAAAACTCTGATTCTGTGAATGGTTAAAAGAGTCGATTGAACGTTATGTGTAATAAACCAGGAGCAATAATGGCGCCATAACTGACTACAGATCTTCCACCATTAAAAATGCGAATGAAATCCAAGAATAACCGTCGGAGATTCAAAACGAAAATAAAGAGGCTCTTCCCGAAGGTGAGTCCCATTAAGAACAAGAGAGAGACAGAGAGAATACCAGAGACCTAACAGACCGAAACTCGAAGCGAGATGAAACTTCGCCGAAGAAGAGAGTCTCCCCCAGACCAAAAGACTTTTCAACTCATTAATGGAGGATAATGACCCAAGATCGACGGTTTCTTTCGGCGATTCGGACCGTTCCAAAATCCAGAATCAACCGTTTGGTGCACGCAGGAGCAGAGGGCGATTCAAGCGATTTTCAGAGAAAATCAAAGCGCGACAAACGAGAAAAGTTTTGGGGCCAGAGGGAGAAAATGGAGAGGGGGGGCGACCGGAGAATACAGAGCTTAGAGAGCGAGCGAGCGACAGAGAGAGAGAGAGGGGGAGAGAGTCTGAAAGGACGAAAGAGTCCAAAACTTGTGAAATGTCTGACAGCTTTGGAATTACAAACAATGGCCCCCTAGGTTCGGTCAGTTTCCAAGGATCCCAAATGACAATTATGCCCCTCAGAGCGGGAACAATCTGCTACATGAACCCACCGTACACGCATTCCACAACATTCACCTAAAAGTAATCACATGATTTAGTATCAGTATTGGGCTAAAATATCTCTAAAAATTTATATATATATTTTTTCATATTATTCTTTCTATGTTAAGTGGGATGAATTAGACATGTAAATGAATTAGATATAAATTAAAATGATACTAACCAAACTCATATTTATTTAGGATTTAGTGAACAGGACTCAAACTCATTGGATCTGTGGGACGATGGATTGGACCTGAACCCGTTAGACCCAATCGATAAACTGATTTGTATTGAATGTTATGAGTTTATTATTTGATTAAAATATTCCCAATAAAAGTTATAAGAATTTTCTTACATTTCTCTTTCAGCATGGACAGTACATAAAAGATATTTTGATCAAAATATCTAATTTTTTTTAAGTAATTTTTTTATCAAATAATAACATAAAATCATGTTTATTCTGTCATGCTTGAAATAAAAATTTTGATCTGATAGCTATGCGCTCGGATCCCAGTAAGGTCACGTCGTTGAGCGGTAGGGAAAAAACGAACGGCTAGCGTCGTGCAGAGTGAACGTTATTACCTGTCTTACGCTTAGACCGAAAATGGAAATGCTAGCCAATGAAAGAGTATTTGGGAACCGCGTCTTGAGCTGTCAGTCACCGAGACGTGGCTTTATTTGTCCTCTTGCTGCCAGATTGTCACCGAATGGCTCTCGTAAGGGTTTTCTCCATTTCCTATTTTCGGCTTCTTATTGTTTCAACGTTTATTTTTATTTGGGTTCAAACTTGCGTAAAACAACATAATTTTACTAAAATTGATGTCACTTCTTTGGATGAGTTGAACTATTTTTAGTAAGGAAGAAATACTTATATTGAGTCGCAATACTTGAATTAGGAATTGAGAATTTCAAAATAATTTTTTTCATTAAGATATTATATTATTTGATATTTTTTAATTAAAATATTATATTATTTTTATTAAAACAATATTTGGGGGACCTCGGTTCTTAACCAAAGAATTAAGACTTAGTTTACTCTCATAATTTTACTAGTAAAATTATATTGTTTCTGAGATTGACTTATCCAACTCCCATTATTTTCCTTTTGTTTTCCATTTAATATGCTATTCTTATCCACATACATGTGCGTGTATATGTAGACAAAAAATGAAATATGGTGCATTATGTTAGACAAGAAACCTAATGAGTCAACAAAATTATGAAATTTGATATACCTTTTAAGAAAAAGCTAAGAGGCTTATTCAATTTTCATTCAATTTGACAATGTAAAACTATTGAGCATTTTAATATTTGAAAATTTACAAATTTTGAGCCTTTAAATTTTAAGTAAGTTTCATATGGTAATAGAGGAGTTAAATAGCATCAAATTATATAAAAACATTTTAAATATACTTGAATTCTCACATTCTTATCATTCATACAATCAAATCTCTTTTTTTTTTTTAAATCATCTAAACATTCATTCGACTCCTAGGGAAAGTGGCAACCACGCTTAAATTTTTGTAGTTGAGTTGTTGAATTGTGCGTCATGTTATATAGGAATAATTATTTTATTAATAAATAGATAGTTGGAAGGATGAATGATTAGTACACGAAAGTTCAAATCTTTTTAATACCTATCTTATACGTTATCCCAATTTGAAATTTCAGGAGCCATTTGTGGACGCAGGAGGCACAACCATGTCTGGTAATTGGAAACTAATTTTTCATTTTTTACAATTTAATATATATATATATATATAAAATATTTTTATTTACTGGATGAGGATTAAAGAGATTAAACTAGTCAAATTCAAAGCTAAAATTAGGTGCTAAGGATCCTTTTTTTTTTTTTTTTTTCATTTCTTATTGAATAAGAAGACTTAACTAGCCAAATGCACTTAAACGTGGTGTTTGGACTCTCTCAATTACAGGTTATCTCTGATCACATGGATTGAAATTTTTTTGAGATTCGCAGTGGTGAAACTTATTTTTCTCGGCATTGAAAATCAGTATAATTTTCAAAGGCTTCAATTTGAAAAAACTAAAATTAAAAACTAAAATGTGCAAATAGGATAACACCAAAATTCGCAAAATCTTATATGAATATTATGTTTTGTCATGTTATTTTCATTCACTTGAAATTATTTAAGAGTTCTCTAAAATTTTGAAGTATATATTAAACAAGGGCTTCTGATAAAAATAGTTCGCCTTTTTAATATAATTTCCCCAACGCATATTTCTCATTAAAATAATTGTCTGATAAACCCTATTAAAGATGATTCGAATCGGATATTACGGCAAACAATTCAGTTTTTAGGATTAATTCGACACGTTGGTAGCATTTATTTGTATTCAATTCATGAATTGCTTGAATTGGAAAAGGGAATTTTTATTTATGCATCATTCATCACACCCTTTGTATAGGAAGGGTAACGGGATAAAATTTTTGTGGTTTTTTTAAAAGATGTATTAGTAAAACAATAACATATGACCACATAAATTTTATCATATAATCACATGAAGGATTAAAATTTATTTAAAATTTAATTCATTTGAAATTATTTAATAGTAATATTACTCGTTAAAATTATTTTTTTAAACTTAGGCCTCGTTTGAATACCACGAGGAAAGCACTTCCGGGTCAAAAAGTACTTTATAAAATAAAAAATTTGGCCTATATATTCGAACAACAATTTTTAGTCAAAAAAAAATGTAGTTATAAAAAAAAAGTATTTTTAATGGTCTTTAAGAAAATTATATCAAATATGTTTTTTGGGAAGTATTTTTTTTTTAGCCAAAAATACTCTCTTTGTGGGTAACACAGGCCTTAGAAGTTGTCTCCCATGTCAACCAGCCCAAAATGGAAAGGTCAATCCATCACAGTTTAACATGTTTTCAGCAAAGTAGCCAAAGATCCACAACGGCTAAAAAGCAAAATAAATGTAAGGGCAATACTATATATATACACCTTTCATCTATTATTTACATAAAAATTAGTCATGAGATAAAATTTGTATGGTCCTATATTATAATTTGACTAAAGTACCCTTTAAAAAGGATTACATAATTTTATCATGTCAATATTTTGTTGTGTAAGGTGTATAATGGATGTTCACAGGTTTTTTTTTTTAAGTATTCATTATTTTTATTTTTATTGCATTTTTTAAAGCCAAATAACCCTTTTATTATTGTTTTAAGCAAATAAAATGGTCGATAAATTCCTCATTTTCCTTCACACACTTAAACTGAGGGCATTTGACTATCATATACGATGTTGTGAATGAAAGTGAGAGCATTTGAGTATCATATACAATTTCATGTGTGTGGCATGTTTGGAGCATAGTTGTGACATCTTCCACCAACATTATTATTATTATTATTTCCTCCAATTTTTGTAAAATTTATTCTTATTTTCTCATATATATATATATATATATATATATACACACACTCTTAAATACGTGCTTACTCTGTATTTAGATCATTTTAAGGATGGGTATATTTAAAGCTTAGTTGGGAGACGTTATAGGTTGATATTATTATTATTATTATTATTATTATTATTATTATATTTTCGACAATTTCAGTGGAGTTTCTTCTTCTTTTTCTCATACAGAAATCCAAGGCAGAATTTTCTCTATTTCAGAGAACAAAAATACAGAAGTCTCCCTTACAGGAAGCAAGGAAGATGCTTGCCAGCCTATTGAAGTGACACAAAAGCCTATCAGAGGAACAAGAATCCACGTTTTTTGTTATTTTAATATTTTCTTTTTCAGATACAAATATCTTCTTTTTATTTTAAGGATTAAAGAGATACTATGTGTCAATATTAAATTCTTCCCTTTAATGGTCAAAAATGACGGTTCAATGCTCCAAAGCATGAGAATAAAATTGTTATTTTTGTGCATAAAAGTTTTCTAGGTATTATAATATAATTAGCTACCGATATAATTAATCTATTTTAATAAATTTGATATCTATTATTATTAATAAAGTCTCAATTCCTTTGATTAATTTTAAATTTTAGTTTCAAAATTACAGTAATAACACATAGGATTTAATTTTGTAGGGTGTCATATTAATATGTCAATATAATTCTGAGTCAGTGTCATATTTATCTCATATTTAAATCTTTCATTTCCATTATTTATATGTCATATATATATATATTTAGGGTATGACTCACTTAATCCTTAAATTTGCACCCTATCATGCTTATCTTCTCATAAGCCTTATCTATATACTTCAGATTAGGACTCTTGTTTTCTTAAATTTTGCACATAATATTTTATCACTTTAACTTTATATTAAGTGTCTTTTCCTCCAATAATATAAATGATTAAACTAATAAAATTTCGTATCACTCATGTCATGATTATCTCATACCTGAAGCTTCATCTCCAATACTTATCTATCATGCTAATCTTCTTGTAAGGCTTATCTCTACACTTTAGATAATGGCTCATTTATAATCTTTAAATTTGCACCCTATCTTGCTTATCTTTCCATAAGACTCATCGTTATACTTTAGATTAGGACTCTTGTTTTCTTTAAATTTTGTAACGGATGTTTTATCACTTAACTTTATGTTAAGTGTCCTTTCCTCCGATATAAATCATTAAATAAAAATTCTAATACAAAACTTAGGGAAGAACCGCCCTAATTTATTGTGTATAATAGATAAGAGTTAAAAAAAAAAAAAAGGTTGAAAATGAAGGTTTAGATAGGAGTGTAGTAGTTATAGTAGATGCATAAAAGTAAGATCAAATCAAACTAAAAAAACATTTCAATAAATTCACCAAAAGAAATTCATTACATAAAGTTAAAATTAAGAGGTGCATTAATGCTAAGAAGCTTAATAACACACGGGTTTTTTTTAAATGCTCTAGCGTTACGTTTTGAACCGGAAATAAAACTAATGCTTATCTATCAAAACAAAGCAACTCATTTTAAACCTCCTTGTAATCCAACAAAATAAAAAATAAATATGGTTAAAATAAATTAACTTAAATGGTAAAATTATTTTAGTTGACAATAGAAGGAAATCGCATATTGCAAAAATAAAATCACAAGAAACAAAGAACAAAATATAGTCTGCGAGAATCTATCAACCCATAGATGAATATAATAATTAGCATCATAGTAATCTCTTCAAATAGAAAATAAAATTACTAGTAAGTATTAATTTAACTGATAGTGACTTGACTCTTTATTGTGAAATCAACCTTCTTTATAAAAGATTAAAAAAAAAAAAAAAAAAAGGGAGTAGGGGGGAACGGGGTGGTGCGGGCGCTGTTTGGCGTGCGCAGCGGCAAAAGAGGGGAATTAATTATACAGTGTAGAGGGAAGGAAGAGTCCTAATTAAAAATACATAGTAAATAAGTCTTAAAAAATATATATTTTTTTAAAAATTAAATAACAGTAAAAAAATTGAGGAGTTTGAGCTTTAATTATTAATATAATAATATAATCTTTGACAAATTTAAATTTTAGGCGTTGTTGGTTAGTTCCACACAAGCCTAATTAGTACTAGCCTTAGCCGCACACTACATGTGCAGTCTACAGTACACTTTTATGCATTTTGTATTTCTAACAATATTTATAGTCATTTTAGTATATTTTTTATAGTTTAAAATTTTTAGAACTTTATCGGTATTTTGTGCCACCAATAGTATTAGGATCATTTGAATTTTTTTCAATTTAAATGTTTTGTGAATTTTTTAAACATTTTGAAGTGTAATTTAGTAGTAAGAGAGATTTTGAGATTTCAAGAGTACCATGCTTATTTTGGTCTTTTTTACTTTCTAGGAATTTAGGAGCTTTCTTGTGGATTTTTTGCTTTCAAGGGTATTTTGGGTATTTTATATTTTAAAAATATGTAGGGCATTATAAACTTGTACAAGGAAAATTTTGGAAAATTATAAACAAATTAGGAAATTACAACTTGAAGAGGGGAAATTTTGGAAAATGAAAGAACAGTCGGTCCAATTAATCGGACCGACACTGTCCATCCATGCAGGGGCTTGCATTTTGAAGTGTAACTTAGTCATGAGAGATATTTTGAGCTTGTAAGAGTATTACGCTCATTTTAGTTTTTTTAATTTTCCATTTATTTAGAAACTTTTTTTATGGATTTTCTGCTTTCAAAGGTATTGTAAATTTGTACAGGGATAATTTAAAAAAATTATAAATAAATTAATAATTAATAATTTAAAAATAACAAATTTGAGGAAATAAAAGAGCAGTCAGTCCACTTTATTGGATATGCACTATTTATCCACGCAAAAGCTTAGTAGTAGTATAATAAGATGGATCTATATATTACCCTGCAAATCGATATGATTGGTAATTTTTAACAATTCACGCACTTCGCGCGGGGGTAAATCTTCGATTCTCCGCATGCACATCTGATAATGACACGTTATGATAATTGTAAAATAAAATTTTAAAATTGGTAGCGTCTTACCTATAAAACTAAAACAAAAAAAAAGGAGGAAATTTTGTTGAAAGACCCATTGTGTTCTGGATAATTTTTTAAGAGGTTTTCTGTGATTTAAATTTTATTTTTTATATTTAAATTTTATTTTTAATAGGCTCCTTATTTTTCATCCAACTCTGTTAAATGAAAGGGCAAATGACAAGTTGCTAAATTTTAACATTATTACTTCATATATAAATTATTAAAAATAATAATAAAAGTACTTGAAAATTTTAAAAAACATAAATAAGAAAACCTTAACATATATTTCCAATTGCCACGGATTTTAACATATATGTCTCAATTGAAAATTTGGAAGGAGGACACTGAGATTTTGGTACTTTTGTAAAACGGAACTTTAATTTCATTATTATATATATGCGCACCTCCGAAAAAAAGGAGCCTCAACTTTCTTATTTTTTTAAAAAAATTTCAAATTTTTAATATTATTTTTGATAATTTATATTTGACATCAAGATGTGAAAATTTAATAGCTTGTCATGTGTCCACTCACTTAACGAAACTGGATGGTAAATAGATGAAAAGGATTTGTTGAAAACAAAATAAAAGTATAAGGGTCTGATAAATAAATTTTAAATTATACCAATCTCTTAAAAAATGACTCAAATCACTGGAAATCTTTTAGAAAATATTGATATAATAAATGTTAGTCAATTTTTTTCGTATCAGATACTTAATATGTTATTTACTTGTATCATGTATTGTTTATATTTTTCGCAAATTTAATACTACTCGAGCACCCTTACACTGATGTTTGTGAATATATTTGTTGACCATGTTGAAATATTCTTAATAATTAACTGGGAGACAGAATTTATTAATTAAAAACATTCACGATGGGTATTGTTTATTTTTGCACTGAGAATATATTCGGAGCAGAACTGTTAGCTACCCCAAGTAGGGGCGAACGCAAGATTCTCAGTCATTGTATGCGGAAAAAATTGATGAGTTACAATATATTCTACATCAAGTTTCAGACAAGAATTTGGGGGAAAAATAAGGAAAAAATTAGTATGTCACAATTACATATAAGTTAGGTATATTTGTACCTTATAATATTAAAAAGGATTATCAAAATTAAAACAACGTCGTTGTGAATTTACATTACACAAAATACAAGCCCAAAAAATAAACAAATTTGCTTTTATACGGACGTAGATTTGTAGTTACAAGCAATTGTTTTTTTTTTTAAAAAAAACAAGTACATTCGTTCTTATAAGATTTGCTTCAAAATGCGAAGAAAATTGAAGAACTACTAGAAATTCTAAATAAATTTCAAATATATATATATAATAATATAGGAGAAGAATCAGCAAACGAACCCTCAGATGTAAGTAGATTTATAGCTACAAACAAATTTTTTTTTTTTTAATAGAGATCTATTATTGGTGTCAAACCATCATATTTACTCCAAAACAAGAAAAAAATAAAGAAAGTACTGACTTTTTTTAAAAAAAAATTTCGGGGAGATGGACAAGCTTTTTAGGTATCCCTCATAAGACTGATTAATTCACCTGCGAGTTTATAAGAGAGTCAAATCTTCTAGTGTAATCAATTATAGAAGTACACGCCAAACACCTGATTGGGACAAAAATGCATTTAATAATTATATTCGAACCTCTCATTCAAATGATTAAACATAATATTATATCTCTGTATATGATAGAATATATACAAGGTTGTGAGTTTCATTCATTAGGTGCGATGAGACTCATTAATTGAATGACCATCGTTAATTTCAAAATTTAACTATTTAATTTTTATTTTTATCTATTTATCATCCCACTTTTACCATCCAGCGCAGCCTCATTTATATGCCCCTACGTTATAGCTCGCCACAGTTGTCACCTCGGAATTTAAATCGCCCAATTCATTCATGTAGCATGTTGACAAGTTTAACCTTAAAAAACATTTAAATAATTTGATATATATATATATATATATATGCGAAGACAGGAAAATATTTTATGTTCTTAAAAATAAAAGATGCTCCACATCTGTTTTTGAAAATTATCTATACATTTTGAAGTCATCAAAGAAGATGTTGACCAGTGCTCAACGTACAGAGATAAGTTAGTATATAGGAGAAAGCCACTGTGGCCATTGACGAATTTGGCCTACGCTATCGTACCATTTGATTCTCTACAGCAAAAATTGAAGAGAAGTGGAAAGCTAACAATTTTTATTATTATTTATTAGGGTTCGTACCTATTATGAATTAGCTTAATTTAGGCGATTAGTGAAACTTTTCGGACCCAGCCCAATTGCTAATTTCAAACCCCGACATCTTATCTCGGTGTGATCCTCATCCTTTCAAAGGTTGGGCATACGGAAAGAATAGGGCAAGATGAACATAGGAAAGACGGCAAATGTAAACTTCATACGATAATATAAGAACAAGAAAATGTTAGATATGTAGAAAAGAAAACATTAAATACTCCGACTTATGTACCCAAAACTTTTTCCCATTCCCGAGTATCTGTTCTATACCCATTATGTGTCGCAATTTGTCCCCCTCAAGCAAGAAGTGTGCACCTATAACAAGCAGTCGTTTATTGTTGTTTATTGTCTAACAGTTTGTCCCTCGAACAATTCGCCCACTCAAGGTGGTTCGTCGTGTGTGTGCAGCGATTTATCCCACTCGAACAAATACTTGGGACAAATCGAACCCCCAAATGAAGCGTGAAACCAAATCAAAGCCCTAATTTTTTTCACTAGCAGCGGCAGCTCGTCATCAGAAGAAATTAGGGCTTTGATCTGTCCACCTCGAGCGAGAAGATTTGGGTTTTCAAATCTTAAATTTGTCCACTAAAGGTATGTCATTTTCTCTTTTAAAAGAACATTTTATTATTCACCATGCTCATATCAACAGCTAAGTCAACACAACTTAATCCCGTCAAGTATTGCAGTTAAAGAATAGTAACATTGGCACAAAACGTAAATTTAAGTGTCCCTTTAGATCAAATTAAAAGTTTGGAGGTTTATTTAAACAACTGTCGTAAAGTGACTAGACGATCATTCTATAAACTTTTCCGTGTAATTTGTTGTTTCGTGCAGCTAGAATCATTTGATAGTGCAAGTGGTGAGAGCTGTGTGAACAGTGAGAAAATTTCAAAAAGGATGACATACACATTATGTGTGAAGGACAGCACACGATGCCCACTGTGAGCTCAAACATACAGAAAGGGTTGATGATGTGATGAGACAGGACTACTTTAGTTGACTGAATATTCACTAAAAGCCTTGTTTCTGCATGTTGCATCATTATTTGTTTGTCCCACTCACTATCATGAATATCATATGCAAGGTATCCTATGATGAGTGATTGAGAGAGAGAGAGAGAGAGAGACCATTGATGAATGCACTCCCCATGATTCCAACAGAAAAAATAAGTGTTACAAAGCAGCTATCTAATTTATAAGTTTACCTCCTCAGTTTTGGAAAAAAAAAAAAGAAGTTGGAGGTTTTTTTTTGTTGTCCTTTACTTTTTTTTTTGATGGGAAGGAAGTTGAAAGTTTAACCAGGCGTAGAAAGTGTTGTTTGCTAGTTTCTGAATCTACATCGATATATTTTTCACAGGATAATATAAAGGTTTACGCACATTCGCGGATAGATAAGGATTACCCGAAGTTAAAATTAATAAATTTAAATAATTTCAACCATTTATTTTTTTCCTCCTTCAGTTTCTCTCCCTAAGTTAAAATTAATAAGTTTAAATGATTTTAAACATTTATTTTCTTCTCCTTCAGTTTTTATCTTTAACTTTCTTTGCATTAAATGACTAAAATTGTTTAATTCCACATGTCCATAACTCTAAAAATTTGAAGGCTTCTGATCCATTGTAAATACAACATAAACTGAGGCTCATTAATTCACTTCTCCTTATATCTACGGACACCGCTTCCTTCAATAATAAAAAATCAATAATGATGTTTCTCCGTACTATATTTCATACAAATTCAATTACAAATCATCTGAATTTCAATAATCATGAATTTATGAAATTAAATAATCAAAATCATTATAAAAAATAATAAAAAAAGCTTGGAATGAAAAATAATGAAGCGAATAAAATCCTTTAAATTTATAAATTCATGAATTTTTTAAATTCCACCGATTTTGGTGCACCAGATGATATTTTCTTTCACATACCAATCAAAATCAAATCTGGAGAGACACCCATGGGTACCGCAGAAGCATCGCACCTATCTTCCACTTTTCGTACATTTTGTTGTCCATTCATTCTTGCTTTTTCTCTCCTTGGACCCTTTTAACTTCGGTCCTCCCATGCCTCAAATCCACCCATGATTCATCTCTTCATGGAAATTATTCATGCGTGCAAGAGATCAAAACAAATTGATAATTTCTCACTTAAGGGGTTAATGTCAATGGTAATATGCAAATGGAAAAAAAAAAGAAAAAAAAAAAGAGGAAAAATCAAGAATTATAACTAGTTGATATATTTTTTTTGTCCTCGGCCAATATTGTGGTCAACCTGCTGCTCTCATATTAGGGCATTCCCATCTCATCAATGCAGTATGCTGCTAAACGTAATACAAAGGTAAAGATCTCAACAACAAAAAAAAAAGAAAAAAAGAAGGGAACTAAATTGGTGTGCCGTGATTGCATATCATCTCCAAAATATCTCAGCAATGACTAAGATTTAAAAGAAAAAGGACTAAATAACAAGCTTCCCTAGAAATTGAATTTAGACCTCTAGGTGTAGGGAGGAGAATTTAACACCGTCTCTCCATTCACAAATCACCAAATCAGTGAAGCTTGTTGGCAGTCGCATAAAGACACACAAGACTAGAAACCGAAGAAGCCAAGCTCAGTGGCTCTCTCCTTTTCAAATGTCTCAAAATACTGATAGATAATGGTTACCGCAAGCAAGATTCCGGTGCCCGAACCGATTGCACCCATGAAGTCAGCCAACACTGTAAGTGCACCAATGCACATGCCACCAAAGGCTGCAGCAGTGGGTATGTAGCGGTTCAGCTCCTTCTGTAGGTTTGCCTCACGATGCCCAGGCATCACCATTTGTTGCTCCTACAGATACATGAAGAAAATTGATGTGGTTAAGTAACTGATGACACCAGCAACTTTTAACGACTAAATGGGGTTGATTATAGAAATGCCCAAGTAATAGTGTTTATCGATTCTTTGATGTCTACAATAAGGAGATTGCTAAAAGTTTTTACTCTTCATTATGCTAATCATTTATGTCATACCTAATATTTATTTTCGAGCTAAAGCCTATTTGTCCCCTAACATATAAGCATCAACCATTAAAAGGCACGCAAAAACTAAGGCAACAAATAAGATACTAATAATACCTTGAGCTGCTTAGCCACATCTCTAGCAGAGGATCCAGAAACCTCAATCCAAGTCTTCGAGAAGAGTGCGCAGGCTGATAGCATAAACACTAGATAGAACAGTGCATGGAATGGATTGGCTGCCATATCTGCCAAGCTGCAAGTTGTTTGTTGATTGTGTTAATGAAGAACGATTGACAATTAGCATGGTTAGAGACAGGTGAAGCAAATGAAATCAGCTCACTATTTTCATCATAGAAATGAAGCTGTGTTATATTAGCCAAGTAGTGAGATTCTCACTCACCTTGAAGGTGCAGTAATGTAGTACGCCAGACCGCCAACAGGGATGGACTGGCCAGAATACTCAGATTCCTGCCACTTACCCAAAAGATTCACAATGAAACTTCCGCTATATTTCCTGTACAGCAACTGCACACATATATGAGTTCAGGTTAGAACAGCAAAAAAAAAAAAATGAGGACAACTTGCACAATAAAGCATTACTGCAGTACCTGGGAAATAAAGTAAAGATTCGACACAAGAGCAGACTGCAGAATAATAGGCATGTTAGAGGTGTAGAACAACTTGATAGGATATGAACCCTGCTGTCCACGAGCATTCTTTGATCTCACAGGCAAAACCACGCGGAACCCTTGAAAGTAGTTAACAATAAGGAAGATCAACACCGTAGCAAGCAAATTTGTCACATTTGGAAGGTTCTGCCGGTAGAAAGCCTCTCGCAGCGCACGAACTTTATCAGTTCGAGTTATCAGTAGATGGAACAAAGCAATCACTGCACCTTCAAACTCCGCTCCTCGTCCACTATTAATTGTAGTGGGGCTAAATGCTTTCCAGATGATGCTCTCACTGCAAAAAAGATGACAAAATTTTTAACCTAGATATTTATCTTATAAGAGTGAACCTGCTACAAAGATAGATTGTTATAACAGAACATAAAATCTTCAAAAATTGAATTCAAAGGGTATGTCAGCAAAGTAAATCCAGAAGCTCACCAGATATTAGTGGCTATGAAAAGAGAAATTCCAGAACCAAGGCCATATCCTTTTTGGAGAAGCTCATCCAAGCATATAACAATGATACCGGCAAAGCAGAGTTGAACGATGATTAGAATTGCATTTCCAACTCCAAGTTGGTTAACACTGCCATACATCCCAGATAGGACATATGCAACCGCCTCTCCAACAGCTATGAGTATACCCAATAACTTTTGTGCACCATTTCTGCCGCAAAGATAAAAAGGAAAAAAATTAGGGGGAAAATGAAATGTGCTATGTACATTTAACAATCTACAACTAAAAAGGAACACAAGCAAATAATCAGAAAATGTAGAAGCACTTCATACTGGCCACAAAACAAAATTAATGCAATATGGGTAAAAGAGTTATTAATCCAACCCAAGTAGCCAGAATAATTAACAAGATTAAATAGCTTAACGCAAATGGTACCCTAGGCCAAAAAATTTAACAAAACCCAACACACCCACGGAGTGGGACAAAATTGCCCAACTAAATTCCCAAACAGTAACAGAATAGCCTTCTAGGAGGCTATAGGATCATCCAAATAGCTTTGCTTGCAAGCAATGGCTTTCACAAGGCATGCTTCAAAGGTACAATTTAGTCCTCTGTCATGAGTAGGATGACTGCTTATGCGTTTCTGCAAGATTCCCTCAACAGATTTGAAGTTTATATCAAAACGATTTCAGGTTTCAGTAAGCAAAATGTTAATTCTAGACCAGTTAAAGAAAAAAAAGAGAGAGAGAGAGAGACAGACAGAAACCGGACTTAACGGTTACTTACAATAGGGCACGGTCTTCACGGACATTGTTGTCAACCTCAATAATCTTGGAACCAGCCAAGAGTTGCATCACCAGCCCAGAAGTTACTATAGGTGTTATCCCAAGTTCCATGACAGTACCACGATTTGAGGCAAGAATCACTCGCATCCAGTAGAACGGATCTGCACCAGTTGTCGAGTGTATCCCATACAGAGGAAGCTGACTGCATACAAGAAAGATGAAAAGCGAAATCACAGTGTATATAACCTTCTCTCTAAATGGCACTTTCCTGTCTGCACTCTGAACTTCAGGCAGAAATGAAAGGAAGGGCCTGACTAGATGAAGCACCCTAAATCCACCTCCCATGTTTGTCTGTCAAACTTAACCAACCTAACCTGCAGCAATCGCTAATAACAGGTTCAGTGCCTCAAAAAGTAAACAAGAGTCAATTTATATGGAATAATCAAAGTCACCAAAAGATTATTTGAGAAATAGATTAGTATTCTTGAATCAAAACTTCAGCTTATTAGGAAAAGATATATTTCCCATGACAAACAAAAACATAATCTCATAGCCTTTAGGCCACCATATCAGATTTTCAAGCAATCAACCTATTCAGGCCAGCCAAAGGTGGTTAAATATTGAGAGAAATGCTTTAATAAAGGTCAAAGGTGTGCTCCAGAAGGGAGATCCATCGCTTCATGTAAGTCTTTATAACTAGGTAATGTTGAAAACTAGTGAAGGTTTTATGAAAAATTAGAGTCTTCTTTGCTTATACAAATACGTTGAGAACTACTACTGAACAAGTCCTGACAACAAATTAATAGATCTACCAAGCACAAGTAATCAATGAATCACGACTGTCTTCCTATCTGCCAAAGAATGAAACGAACCAAATTAAAACATAAAACAAACATGAAAAAACACAGCTAAAATCCGAAAAAACAAATTTCCCCAACTTCAAAAAATTATGTAACGAATCCGTATAGAGAGTTAGGTCGTGATTCAAACAGATCCATAAGTTAATTTCAACAGATCTAATAATAAACCCGTGGAATGAAACGAAATAAAAATGGAACTCTTAGTCTCTGGCACTGGGGGATCCAATTTCCCAACAGTTAAAGCTCTCACAATAATAAATGCCAAATATATCCACGATATCAAAAGCTTCCTAAACTTTCTCATAGATGAACATTCAAACAAGCAAGCAAACATAAATTGACAAAAAAATGACCTAGAATTGCAATAACAGGTATAGATCTACGATTGAAAGTAGTTTCAGATTCAGATACGAACCGGAAGAATATGTAGATCAGAAATCCGGAGATAGATCAGATCAAGGAATGCTAACCCTAGAAAGTCGTCGGGGCTCCTCCCAGCCTGGCTCTGGGGAAAATAACCTGCTACTCACAATGAAGCTAAATAAATAATTTAGTTTCACAAAAAAAAAAAAAAAAAACCCAAATAAAAAAATAAAGAAATAAAAAACAAACGTGCGAGAAACGGGAGCCACGACCACGAGGTTCAACCAATAAACAGGAGACGCGTATGGATATGGTAATTACGTGGCGCGAAGGAGCGAACTTGGAACGGTGCGAAATTACTATGATGCCATCGTTTGATTGGATCAGTGCGAAATTGCTAAGATACCACCATTTGGCTGCGCAAACTGTCTCAAGAACCGTACTAATTGCTCTGTCCTTAATTTTCACCAAAGTACTAAAATTTTTGTTGCAAAGATTTAAATTTTGGAAATAAATTTAATTTATGTATTTTTTGATTAACAGTGTTGACATTTTTTGCTCAGAAAAAATGCTCTTGATATTTATTTTTTAATTATGAATGCCTTATTGCTCTAAGTATATATATTTTTTTATTAAGAATGCTGGATTTGGATGCACAAAAAGTTAGTATTTTAATATAACTAAGAGGGATCTGATAATACAAAATACATTAGGGGCGAATGAGGTATTGAAAGCAATATCTAGACAAATATAAGCATGTGAGAGACCATGAATAACTTTCACCATTCCCGTGAAATTAATTAAAACTTCAATGACACAGTTGGCAATATTATTGGGTCTGTTTTTATTGTAGGCTTTTATTGAGATTATGTGAGTAAAACTTGAGATAAAAATATAATTTTGGATGAATTTATATTTTAGGAGTTAAATTGATGTATGACATTAGTGGTTTAGAAGTTTTCTTAATTTTACCGTCTCAATTGTCAAATCGTTAAATTATATTTTCTTCGTCTCAATTTGAGCTCCTCAAACATGAAACCGGAAGATGATTACCTAATTAAAAGCAAACAAAATTTGAACCCTTAAAAAATCGGTCTTCAATGTTCGATATTTTTTGTGACGAACTTCCTAACAAGCTCATAAAATGGATTATCTACCCAATTCTTTAATTTTTTACATGTTACAAACCTTCGCACATGGCTGTTTTTGGTCAAAGAAGTCTTCATTTTCAATGATCCACAATGTTAGAAAATGATCCTCGATTCTCTTCTCGTTTCTTTAGTCTTTCATCCTCACGTCTCCCCAACTTTGTTTGAGCCGTTATTCAAATATTTATAACTGAGTCAAAAGTTCTTATAATTGTGTACGTCTTAAATGGGTGTATTTATGTGAATCACCCATTTTACTTTTAAAAGGCGCTACATGGCACATAAATAATCCTTCTCCATTCATTCATTTCGACAAAATTGGCAAGAGGGTCTAAGGTAATGAGGTGTAGAAACTTCATGGTTTACTTTAAGCAAAAACAAAAGTCAAGGTCTAATCTCAATGCACGTACAAATCTTAAGGGTTGGAGTAAAATTTTCGCGCAAAAGAAGGCTTGGAGATAAAAAGAATAAGGACGAAAATGAAAATACTTGGGATACTTTGCTTTAAAGGACGGAAATCAAAACCTAAGAAAAAGAACGAAAATGAAAACCTTAAGGATTAAAGAGAGTTCAAGTCTTTATTTGATTTTTTTTAATTAAAATACTCAAGATTAGACCTATTATTATTCTTCTTGGTTGACATAGTGATGAAAAAAATGAATGAATTTTCTGTTGTAAAATAATGGTTAAGTGGAATAGTTGGAGTGGTTGTGGAAATGTTAATTGAAGTAGTTGGGATGGTTGCAGAAATATTGATTGGAGTAGTTGGAGTGGTTGTAGAAATGTTGAAAATGGGCTCCCATTCATTTGTCCTCACACCCTCCATTTGCCTATAAAAGGGAGATGGGAAAGAAAGAAGTGGTAGAGAAAAATTGAAGAGAAAGAGAAGAGAAAGAGAAGAGGAGAGAAAATCTAAAGTGAGGATTTATTGTCTCCATTGTTCTTAGCTTATATTTTCATTGTTCTTGGTTCATATTTCCAACAATTTATAACACGTTATCAGCACGAATTTGTTCAAACTTTGTTCGAGAAGTCAGGTAATCAAATTCTTTCTCTGTTTATTTTTCCTTGTGTTTATATTTCTAATTATTTTTATTGTGGTCTCATTTACAAGTGCGGACTACCGCCCGTATTTGGGAACACAATTTTATTTCTACAATATATGAATTCCTCTTTGTTGTGGTCTCATTTACAAGTGCGGACTACCGCCCGTATTTTGGGAATGCAATTTTATTTTTGCAATTTTATTTTTATAATATATGAATTGTTATTCCCATATCCCCAAGAGCCACACCGCTTCATGTGGATAGTCACATACTTGGTGGAGAGCATAAATTATTATTTTATTTAATTTCTCCAAGTCACACTTTTCTGTGCGGTTTGTCGCATATCTAGTGGGAACCAATTTATCTTGTTATCATTTTATTTATTTATTTATTTATTTAAGCATCTGTTAAATTATTTTTCATATAACATGATCAATATTAATAAATTGAAGGGTTAATCTTGCACCAATTATTATATATATATTTAATGTACTTAAATCGGATAATATCATTTAATTCCATAGTTTGAGCATCACTTGGGACGATGGCGTAGTGGTAAGGAGCCGATCGGATACACCCAACGTGGTGGGTTCGAATCTCGGTAACCCCATTATGCCCAAGTGATCTCATGCCTTAATTAATTCGGGGGAAATTAAGGTTATAACCAATGAGTATCCATCTATGAGGTTTTATTTTAATTACTAATTTTTGTCATTTATGTAACTAATCTTTCAATAATTATTTTTATCTTTACTGTCAAATAGATCAAGTACAATGGAACCACGAAAATTTGCCATGCTTGAAGTGTCCGGAGCAAATTACTTGTCGTGGACAGTAAATATAGCTTTTCATTTAAAGGCTATGGGCCTTGGGCACACCATTGAGGAAGGGAGTCAAACTACTCCCGAGCAATGTTTTAAAGCTTTATGTTTTATTAGGCATCATATTCAAGAAAGCCTACGAGATGAATATTTGACGGTAGATGATCCACTAGAATTATGGATTAATCTGAAAGAAAGATACGATCATCTGAGGGCAGTTATGTACCCAAAGGCACAGTCTGCATGGGCACAATTAAGACTGCAAGATTTCAAAAGTGTGTCAGAATACAATTCCACACTTTTCAAGATTGTATCTGTATTGAGACTATGTGGAGACAACATCACGGAGAATGTGATGCTTGACAAGACATATAATACATTCCATGCTTCCAACATGCTTCTGATGCAGCAATATAGGACCCAAAAATTTACCAGGTATTCCGAGTTGATAACTTGTCTGCTAGTGGCAGAGCAACATAATGAGCTCCTCCTGGTAAATCATCAGGCTCGCCCAACTGGTTCGGCCCCATTGCCAGAGGCCAATGCAGTATCATTTTTCACCGGAAACTCTGTTTCATTTCCGGAAACAAATACTATACCGCCCTTTACTGGAGGCTATGCCCCATTACAAGAAGCAAATGCTGTATCGTTCTCTACTAGAGGAAGCGGACGAGGACGAGGGCGTGGACGAGGGCGAGGCCTGAATTATGGTAGAGGACGAGGCCGTGGTCGTGGCCATAATTTCGGTGGACACTATGATAATAAAAATTTTCAATACAATATGGGTCCTCGAAATAATAACAGGAATTTTGTACCCCGTCAAAACTGGCATAATAATCCTCCAAGAAATGAGAGGAAGGGCACATGTGATCGATGTGGAAGAGAAGGCCATTGGGCCCGTACTTGTCGTACACCCAAACATTGGGTTAACCTCTACCAAGAATACCAAAAGGGCAAAGGGAAGCAAGTCGAGACAAATTTTGTGGGTCCCAGCAATTCCCTGGATATAACTCACTTAGATGTTGCAGATTTTCTTGAAGATCCGAACGAACATATAAATTCTACAAATAGTGGAAATATCCATCTTGATTGATATTGTAATCTTTCTATGTATTTTCCTATTCAGTATCTAAATAAAGTATTTTTATTTTCCTAACATCTGTTCTTATTTATAGATTCAAATAAAATGAATGGAGGAGAGGAATGCATTGCTGATAGTGCAACCACACACACAATCCTCCGACATAGAAAATATTTCTCTCATCTGACATTGGAGGGAGCAAAAGTTAGTACAATATCAGGTACAACAAGCTTAATTGAAGGTTCTGGAAAAGCCGAGTTGATATTACCAAATAGGAACTAAAATCCATATTAAAGATGCACTATATTCTTCGAAATCCCGGAGAAATTTGCTTAGCTTCAAAGATATTCGTCTAAATGGTTATAACATTGAAACCATAAACGAACAAGGTAACGAATATCTTTATATAACGACTATTATGTCAGGTCGAAAGCAAGTGCTAGAAAAACTTATTGTTTTACCTTCTGGATTATATTATACAACCATAAAAGCTATAGAGTCGCATATACTGATGAAGCAAAAATGCACTGATCCAAAGACATTTGTTCTTTGGCATGAGCGACTTGGGCATCCGGGAACAATAATGATGCGCCGGATAATTGAAAATTCAAATGGTCATCCTTTGAGGAACCAGAGGTTCTTATCAAGCAATGATTATGCATGCACAGCATGCTCAGTGGGAAAATTAATAGTGAGACCTTCCCCTACGAAAATTACTTTTGAATCTCCATCTTTTCTAGAAAGAATTCAAGGGGATATATGTGGGCCAATCCACCCACCATCAGGACCATTTCGTTACTTCATGGTCTTAATAGATGCATCTACAAGATGGTCTCATGTGTGTTTACTTTCAACTCGGAATGTCGCTTTTGCAAGACTTCTTGCTCAAATAATAAAGCTCAAAAATCAATTTCCAGATTATCATATTAAGTCAATACGGCTTGATAATGCTGGTGAGTTCACATCTAAAGCATTTGACGATTACTGTATGGCAGTTGGTATTACAGTCGAGCATCCTGTTGCCCACGTACATACTCAAAATGGGTTAGCAGAATCTCTGATTAAAAGGCTTTAGCTAATGGCTTGGCCATTACTATTGAAATCTAAATTGCCTACTTCTGCTTGGGGGCATGCGATATTACATGCAAGTACCCTCATTCGTATAAGACCAACTGCTTACCATAAATACTCACCAATGCAGCTTGTGGTTGGTCAAGAACCAAATATTTCTCATCTACGAGTTTTTGGGTGTGCTGTATATGTTCCAATAACACTACCACAACGCACCAAAATGGGTCCGCAACGTAGACTTGGCATTTACATTGGATTTGATTCTTCATCTATTATTAAATATTTAGAACCTTTAACAGGTGATGTGTTTACTGCACGGTTTGCAAATTGCCATTTTGATGAAACAATTTTCCCTACACTAGAGGGAGAAAAGATTTTACCAAAAGAAAAATGCGAGCTTACTTGGAAAGCATCTGATTTAAATGCTCTTGATCCTCGTACTGGTAAATGTGAACTTGAAGTTCAAAGAATCATTCATTTGCAAAATATGGCATATCAATTGCCAGATACATTTGTTGATGTAAAGAAAGTGGTAAAATCACATATACCTGCTGTAAATGCTCCTGCAAGGATAAATTTACCTAATGAGCATATTTCTGAAATAGCAGAAGGAGCAAAGCAACGCTTAAAGCGAGGTAGACCTATTGGTGCCAAGGACACCGTACCTCGAAAACGAAAAGTCCAAGGAAAGGCACAAAAGATATTATGCTTCAACAATAAAGAGTACAAAGCATTGATACGGTAAATGTGGATGTGACCACTGAGAAGGCCACATGTGAAAATAAAGAAATTACAATTAATTATGTGGGTAATGAAGAATTGGGTCGATCTAAAGTTGTAGTTGATGATATGTTTGCATATAATGTGGCTTTGGATGTTGAAGCAAATCCTGATGAAGATCCCGAACCACAATCAATTGATGAGTGTCGACGTCGAAAAGATTGGCCAAAATGAAAAGATGCAATTCAGGCAGAGCTAAACTCATTAGAAAAATGTGAGGTATTTGGACCCATCGTTGCAACACCTGCAACTATAAAGCCTGTAGGATACAAATGGGTATTCGTTCGCAAACGAAATGAGAAGGGCGAAATCGTGAGATATAAAGCACGATTAGTTGCTCAAGGATTCTCACAGATGCCCGGTGTTGATTACAAGGAGACATATTCTCCTGTAATGGACGGAATTACTTTCAGGTTTTTAATTGCTATGGCTTCTAGCGAGAGCTTACATATGCGTCTTATGGATGTTGTCACAGCATACTTATATGGATCACTTGATAGTGACATATACATGAGAATTCCTGAAGGATTCAAAATGCCTTAACAATATAATTCAAAACCTCGATGTCTATTTTCAATCAAATTGCAACGATCGTTGTATGGCCTGAAACAATCAGGAAGAATGTGGTATAATCGCTTAAGTGGATACTTGCAAAAGGAAGGATATAAGAACAATATAATATGTCCATGTATATTTATTAAAAAATCTAATACTGGATTTGTTATTATTGCTGTATATGTGGATGATTTAAATCTTGTAGGGACTCTAGAAGACATTGCAGGTACAACAGATTATCTGAAGAAAGAATTTGAAATGAAAGACCTGTGCAAAACCAAATATTGTCTCGGTATTCAGGTAGAGCATTCATCTACAGGAATATTTGTTCACCAGTCAACATATACAGAGAAGGTGCTTAAGCGTTTTTATATAGACAAAGCTCATCCATTAAGCACACCAATGGTGGTACGATCTCTTGATGTCAAAAAGGACCCGTTCCGTCCTCAAGAATAAGGTGAGGAACTCCTCGGGCCAGAAACACCATATCTCAATGCAATCGGTGCTCTCATGTATCTGGCAAATTGTACACGCCCGGATATTGCATTTTCAGTCAACTGCCTGGCACGATATAGTTCTGCACCAACTAAAAGACATTGGAATGGAGTCAAACACATCCTACGCTACCTTCGTGGAACCACTGAAATGGGTTTATTCTACCCAAAGGAATCAATACCAGGATTAAGTGGTTTCGCAGATGCAGGGTATTTATCTGATCCTCATAAAGCCCGATCGTAGACTGGTTATGTGTTTACTTATTGCGGTACAGCAATCTCATGGCGTTCAACGAAACAGACATTGACTGCAACTTCTTCGAATCATTCGGAAATATTAGCAATTCACGAGGCAAGTCGTGAATGTGCCTGGTTGCGACAGATGATTCAACACATCCAAGAGTCTTGTGGTGTACGATCAACCCGAGATAACCCAACTACAATTTATGAGGACAATGCTGCATGTATTGCCCAGCTTAAAGAAGGCTACATAAAGGGCGACAGAACGAAGCATATTTCACCTAAATTCTTTTATACGCACGAGCTCCAAAAGAATGGTGAAATAAACGTTCAACCAATACGCTCCACAGATAATCTAGCTGATTTATTCACTAAGGCACTTCCCACAACAATCTTTGAGAAGCTAGTTTACAAGATTGGAATGCGACAACTTAAAAATGTCCCCCCTTGATGCATTTAAAGGAGTTTGTTTGAGGGGGAGACTGTACTTTTTTTCCTTCGCCATGGTTTTTATCCCACTGGGTTTTTCCTGGCAAGGTTTTAACGAGGCAGTCTAATGAGGACTTACATGATGGTCGCCCAAGGGGGAGTGTTGTAAAATAATGGTTAAGTGGAATAGTTGGAGTGGTTGTGGAAATGTTAATTGAAGTAGTTGGGATGGTTGTAGAAATATTGATTGGAGTAGTTGGAGTGGTTGTAGAAATATTGAAAATGGGCTCCCATTCATTTGTCCTCACACCCTCCATTTGCCTATAAAAGGGAGATGGGAAAGAAAGAAGTGGTAGAGAAAAATTGAAGAGAAAGAGAAGAGAAAGAGAAGAGGAGAGAAAATCTAAAGTGAGGATTTATTGTCTCCATTGTTCTTAGCTTATATTTTCATTGTTCTTGGTTCATATTTCCAACAATTTATAACATTTTCCAAATATCGAAGTTCAATGTTCACATATATGTGTGTATAATTACACGTGTTAAAATGTTTTTACTTAAATTTAAATTACTTGGACACTTCTTCTATAACCTTGTATAGTAGAATAATTTACTATTCCTCATCGTCACCTCTAAAATTTTAAAATAATTAAAATGTACGAAATATTCAAAAAGTGACGGAAAGTGCTCAAAATATATTTAAAAGATGACCTTTTATTATATTTAAGAAATGATCTGTGAAAGGGACGCAAGTGCTAATAAAAATAAAAAGCTCTCATTTAAATAAGAAATTAAAAATATGAGGGATTTCGCTTCAACAGGTCTTTGCTCGCAAATCGCTTAAAGTCCTAGCGGAGAAAATTATATCAAATCCTGCTTAAAGTTTCAATGAAATTTCAATGTAACCAAGACTTTGAATTGATTTGTTTTACTCACTAATCAATTATTTGGTTCGCTAAAATTGAATAAAATTTGTATTCAATATAAATATAACTTATAAGGAGTAATATTTACACAAAGCATAATTGAAATGACTACTCTCGTTAGACATGAAGGGAAATGAATAACTATTATTAATGGCCAAAAACGTAATAATTATTACTTACTTATTCCATACATGAGCATTGAAAAGAGTTATTTCTTATATGCTTCTCTCACTTTTTGTATAATATTTATATGAAATCCTTATTTCATCTGAATACGAGAATCAAACAAACGAATAAGCTTTAAATATAGGAAAATGCTGGACTTCCCAAAAAAGGACTCCTCCCAAATCCAACCATTCACCAGTAAAGGTAGGCCCCCAACATGCGACGGTGGTAAGATTTGGCCGAGAATCCATTTGTCGGGAAGTTTAGCATTACTCTTAAATATACATTAAGTGTGACTTGAATTAACAAATTTTCAGTGATTTGTGCAATTTATACTTATTTTGCTGTCTAATTAATCTACAATAAAAGTAGGAGATGATTAAAAGAGAAAAGTGAACACAAATTATAAAAATTAATAAAACTTACTAATACTTGAAGATAATGGGTACATCAATCACAATTTATAAGTTTTAGGGACAAAATATAGCCATTAAAATTCAAGTGGAGGATTGGGATTTTGCTTAAAATTTCAAGGGGATTGGTGTAATATTTCCTAAAAATAATGCGAAAGAACGAAGAGAAATGGTAAAGGAGCTCCGAGTCTCCAAAGCCTCAAACTAGAAAGCACTTTCTGTACTAGAGATCGAAAAGCGCGAAGACAGAAAGAGAGAGTAAAGCTGCAGTTCCCACGGAAGCTCGAGCTGTAGCCAGCAGCGCCTGAATCCCTCAGACCCTTTCATCCTACCATGAATTACAGGCACGTATAGTCTCTTGTCCGTAATTGAACCCTAGTTATCTTTCCTTCTGTCCCTGTAATCTTTAATTTGCTGGGTTGGATTGTTCAGAAAAACAACATGAGGAAACCCCATCTGTTCCTGACTTTTTTGGCGCTTCTTGTGACTCTTTTTCTTCAATTCCAAGCTCATGCATGCTCCTGCAGGTTCTACCCATCTTTCTGATAAATCTGATTTGATCTGTTAATTATTGAATTTTGTCCACATCAAGAAGCCTGGATGCTTATTATCTGATCGGTTCTGTTCTTGAACTTTTAATGTTTATTTTGCATTGTTCGTGGTGCTTTTGTCGGTTCTAACCCCCTCTTTTTTTTGCTAAGCAGTAGGTATTTAATTAGTGAGTGTTTGTTTACTTTAATGAGGTATATATATATATGCTCACTCATTTTCTTCTAATTATTCTGCTTATTCAGGACCTATAATCAAGCACTTGTCTTCTCTTGTAAAATGGACCAGGTCCTCTTCCAAACCTTCCCAATCAGGTTATTGGAAGTATACAATTTCTGGTTTTTAGGTCTTTTTTATGTGAATGTTTTGTTCAATGACCAAACAGACTATTCAAGAGGGCATATATGTCTTCGTGATATTGGTTTTGCAGATGGGAACTTTCTTCAATTTGAAGATGGTTATTTAGTTGAAACTGTTGTGGAAGGAAATGAGCTTGGAGTTGTACCATACTCTATTCGGGTTTCTCAGGATGGTGAACTCTTTGCTGTCGATGCACTTGGTAGCAACATTGTTCGGATTACCCCACCACTGTCCCAATGTGTGCTCTTTTCCTTTTACTGTTCTCATTAGTGATGCTTCCTCAATTTTAGATTCTTCATAGCGTGATTTTTTTGATAACCATGGTTGCTTTTGACACAGTTTGTTTTCGTAATCATGCATGTATACTCAGTGGACATGTCAAAACGTTGCCTTCTGCATCCCTGTCCTTGTACTGCAAAGCGTTCTTATCTACTTTGATGGAATTGTTTTCATAAACTGTTTACTCCCCAAAAAATACAAAGCATAACTAAATGGCATAAAAAAAAGCACATGGTTGTGCAGTTTTGAAAACCATTTTCCTAAACTTTCTCTAAATGGTGCATTTTAAAACAAAATGATGAGAGAGTACTTTTCTTTGATTTTATAAGGTTGAAGTGCTGAACAATTTTAAACGACCTGAATCTATGAGTTTTTGTGTTTTTCTTAGTTGTATTTTCCAAAAGGAGAAATATTAGTAAAAAAATAGTTTTTAGTCGCGAACCAAAGAAAGTTTATATATAGAATTTTCCATCCTTTGGGCCTTAGAAAGTGATATATTCAGCTTTCCAGTTGACATAGTTCTGGTTCTTTCAAACGTTGGGAGCAGAAAAGCAGTCATTTGTGGGAGGTGTTAAATTTCTGTGCATTTCAAGTTAATACGAATAATTTGATTCGTATTCAAATACAGAGGATTCGCAGTTTGGTTGTCATTTTTCTTACATTTAAATATGAACTTTCTACTGTTGCAGATAGTAGGGCAAGACTAGTTGCTGGGTCTTTCCAAGGTCACACAGGGCATGTGGATGGAAAACCAAGTGATGCACGTTTTAATCATCCTAAAGGTGTAACCATGGATGATAAAGGGAACGTGTATGTAGCTGATACCTCAAATCTTGCCGTTAGAAAGATAGGAGAAGGGGGTACGTGCAATCTGTTTGAATAGTGTCGGACTGACAGATATTGGGTTCTGACTCTTTGTTTTGTTACCAATGTTCAACTGGCAAATATGAAGAAAGAAAAGGAAAATTGCAGTGCAATATCATATTTTATTGAAGTTCTTTTGGCGCTTTTAAAAAAGATATCTGGGAGTGGAAGATAGTGGAGCTTGGAATCTTTCGTAGCTTGAAAGGTGAAAAGTGAGCTGACTAGGTTTAAAAATTTAATGCAGGTGTGACAACAATTGCAGGAGGGAAATCAAATGTTGCTGGGTTCAGAGATGGGCCAAGTGAGCATGCAATGTTCTCTACTGATTTTGATGTGGTATATGTCCGGCCCACGTGCTCATTATTAGTTGTCGATAGAGGAAATGCTGCTCTTAGGCAAATTTCTCTCAATCAGGAGGACTGTGATTACCAGTACAGTTCAATTTCAGGCACAGGTTTGGATGCCATACTATATGTTTGTACACACTTCGTTCATCACATAAGTGGTGGAATAAAGGATATTGTCCAAACAGTTCCAGATATCCCAAATACATAGCCCACCAAAGCGAATAATCACACCCAAAATGTAAATATTTAAGAAGACCAAATGACTCGAAGAGAAAATCCATATTGACTTCACAAATTCATAGGCAATAGATATTCCCTTTAAACTCTTACAAAGGATTGTAGTTGTCGTTTAGCCAAATCCTACGGTTTCTTGGGTTGTTTCCCTTGCTATACCCACTTGAGCTTTCTTTCAAGGCAGCCAACAATTGTATTGCCCAAGGGCCTAAGGAAGCAGGCTGCGCTTAATCCAAGACATTGTCTTTATTGTACGTGTGCTATCCATTATCATTGTTCAAGGAAAGGGGATTAGTGATTTTGGTGGATTTGGTTGTCTTGCCAGGTGAGGGGGAGTATGATAATGGTTAATCTGACCTATGGATATGTCAGAGGTTAAGTGTGTTGTGGGAATATACCATTTCTCTTTCCTTTCCATTTAAAAGTAAAATAAAATAAAGTCCTGATACATGTGCCTAGAGACTGACTTGTCGTAATTGACATGAATAGACTATAAAAGCTTTCATGGATTTAGCCTATAGTTGTATAAATATATACTATTATAGTGTTAATTGTCATATTGTGACACTCCAATCCCACGTCGTAAAGTGCGGGAATTGCGGTGTGATATATAATTTCAGACCTATGATCCCGAGAGTACCATTCTTGGCAAGCCCTTTTGCGTGAAGATTTGCTCTGTGGTGGGGCTGTGGTTTGGGGTGCTACCCATATAATTTGAAATTTGATGTTAGACGTCAAAACCGTGATCAGTTTTCACAGCACAGTTTTTATAGTTCAAGGTGCCAATAGTCCATGGTAAAGTTCATCATATCTCTGATAACCAGGGTCATATTTCTGACACTAAGAGTGACTGTTGTAGAAAACCAAGTTTTGATAGAAATAATAAATCACGTTAAAAGCATCTTTTCGCCGTTTTCTTCATATTATCACCTCAATCATTATTCCTCCTGGAAAGAAAATGGTAAATGTCATCCTGGAGGACATGAAGTAGAGCTAAAAATCCCCTAATCAATTCATTGCAGTAGCAATCCAGATCTTGAGCAATGCATGTAATAGCTTTCCTCCAGTTCAAAGACTTATGTGATGACTACGGGGTGTCTTCAGTCAACAGAATAATGTTGTATAGATGGTGTTCCTTTCAATACACTTTTGCGGTCTCCTAAGTACACGTTTGCAACCACCTGGTGCACTTTAACTTCATTTCAAACTGCCAGTATAAGCATAATAGGCAAGACACTTTAATATTTTTTAAATTTGTTGGATTTAACATGAGTTCCATATCTAGGTCCTTCTGTGGGTTTGAATTAATTGAAATCCTGTCGCTGCTCAGCTGTAGTTCTGAGGCAGCATGTTCATTATATTTCTTTAAATGTCCAAGTAGGCTATTGATTTCCCGAAGGCAATGGCTGATAAATGGATAGTTATCTCTTGCATAGTGTTTTATAAAATGATGCGTATAGTTTGAAGTAGGGGGTCTGTTCTTGCTCATAAATTTCTTTTTAAATGGCTGGGTCTCAAAATGTTCATAGTACCTAGCATTGGCGTAAACCCCAACTTCTATTGGTGATTCATCTATTTCAGCTAATCTCTTTGGAGTATTTTGGTTTATTTGGGAAATACAGATGATAAAGGACTTCTCTGGAACCTAACATATGTTTTTGATCCTTAGATGTCATTATGGTTGTTGGTGCTGTCTTGGTGGGATACATTTTCAGCATGCTTCAGCAGGGATTTGGACCTTCTTTTTTCTCAAAGACGGTAAGTTTGTACGTTATATTTCTTGATTATGGTTTATATGATTACCTGAAGATGGAGGAGTAGTAGTTCAAAAGAAAATAGTTATGAAAGGGGCAAAGTTAGAGGTCAATATTTATCATTTTTTGCAGCCTTAGGATTCGATATTTTCTTTCCTTAATGTATAATTATGCATTCTCTTCCCCAAAGAAGATCATTTGATCATTTCTTTGTTGCTTTCCCTCTGAATTTTGAAGTGACATCCAATTTCTCCATTGTTGGAAAATTGATAGACCTCATGTTGTAGTTGCCATATTTGTTGATTTAGCTTCACTAAAATCTCATGCTTTGCTTGAATTGAACCAAATCATGTAATATCTGCTGCCATACATAATGATCTCTCTCCTTCTATGCCTCTCTTTCTCTTTCTCTGCATATATGCACGTCTCTGTTGATTTTCGCATTTGGTTCATGGTAATAACTATTCCATTCCTGGTCAATTCTCATGGAATAACTATTACTTTGTTTGGTTCACTTTAGAGTTTGGAATAGTTATTCCTATCTATTTAAGTCCTATTTCCTGTCAAGGTACAGAGATGGTCCATGGGAATAGTATTCCTTGCTTATTTTATCCCATGGAACAACTATCTCTTTTCTTTTTTATTTCATTTTATGAACCAAACATGCTGTTAGTGTGAATTTGGCGTTCTATTGCATTTGGCTAAGTTGGCCATCACTCACTCATGCAGCAAAAATCTTTGAAGAGCGATTATCAAGTGCAACCATTCAAGGAAGACCCCACTCCTATTGCGGAGAGTGTGAAGGATGAACCCAATGCAGCATGGCCATCTTTTGGACAACTAGTTACAGATTTATCCAGACTCGCCCTGGAAGCATTGGCTAGTGTTGCCTTCTACTTTGTTCCCTCCCGTATCTCGACAAAAGGCCTTACTCCATTAAAGGACACTCTTAAGTTGCCAGAAGACGAAGTGGATCCCATATTAATTCAAAAGCAGAGAACTCCTACTCCTCTTCCTGAAACCCGTGAGGCTCATTCTCCCGTTGCTAGCGAGAAATACTCAGAAGTGAGGCCTGCCAAGGTTAAATCCTCCAGCTCTAAGGACCCCTCTAAGCATCGATCTTCAAAACGTCAAGAATTTGGAGGATTTTATGGTAGGGGCGACATTCTTCCTCCTCCTTATGGCCAGTCTAGATCAAAGAGTCATAAAGAAAGATCAAGGCATCGGCAACGCGAGAAAAGTGGGGAAGTTGTTTTCGGAGCGGTTGTGGCAGAGCCGAAACCAGTTGAGGTCAAACCGGTGGATTATGATGATCCCAAGTTTGCGCATTACAGTATGAGGAGCAAGTATAGGCCGGACGATTCATTTCGCTTCTGATTCAGGTTACATTCAAATGGTTAAGCCCCTGTGCTAGATTCAGCTTTTTTCCCCTCTTTTTTTTTTTTTTTTTTTTTGAACTGTACTTTTGAGAGGTGTAACCGATCCGCTATAAAAGCTTGAAGCCTAATTACAATCACTTCCAAGAAGAACAAAAAAAAAAAAGAAAAAAAGAAAAAAAGCCTTGACGCCAAGATCTGTTGCCTTGTGTGTGTGCGCGTGTGCACATAGTATGAAAAAATTAATATGTAGCAGTTATATATAAGTTAGGTGCAATTAATGTCACGTGATATTTTAAAAAAAATAAGAGTTTTAAAATTAGGTCATTTTGAATTTTATATATATTTTTTTGTGTGTTGCACCTAATATAAGTGTATTTACTATATTAAAATTAATAATATATATATATATATATATATATATATATATATATATATATATATATATATAAATTAGGTCATTTTAATTTTTTTTTTTGTGTTAATATAAGTACAATTACTATACTAAAATTAATCTATATATATATATATGGCAAGTTCCGTCTGTTTTTCTTTGTAATTGATTAATAAAAAGTTATCACATGTGGATTAAATACATTAAACGAGATCGGGACTGTCACCCATCGATGCACTCATTGGTTATCCAAGATATTTACACTAATCAATGCACTCGCTTGGTTCTCCAACGTTTGCAATGTAAAGGGCTTTGGTTTCCACCTCCCGTGCACTTTGCCCCAATCATTCATTTATGCAATTTTTTATTTTCCAAAATTAAAAGTAGGTATATATATTTAATAATTTTGACCATTCAAATAACATTAAAAAATATAGGAACATGATGATTTACATGAGCCTTAAAAATTTAAAATATATTAATCTAAATATTAAAATTTTAGTTCAATCTTAAAGGCCTTAATTTGGCTAGTATCGAAATATTAAAATATAGAACTAACGTAGCATCAAATCTCATAAATACAATCAAGATTCATATGTTTACATGTTCTTTTTATTTATATTGCTCTAACATTTTAAATAAAATTAAAATGTTTAAATTTTTTGAAAATAGATGCGTTGAGGATGATGGAATCATAGGAGGGGAGCCAGATTTGTATAAATTATAATTTATAAATACTTTTTTTTATTAGATATTGGCGTATTAGATACGACTCCCACGTTACATGCCAAAATGAAAAAGAGGGAGGGGGGAAGCACCATGCCGTATTTAGACGAAAAGAATGATTCGCGAAAAAAAGAACAATTTCTTTTCTCTGCTTACGTGTCGATATCTCATTCGCGCATATCGATTTCGCTGACACCAAAACACGCGGCGTAGGGTTCACAGCGGATAAAACCCCCACCGCGCCGCTAATCTACAACGCGGCGCATCACAGCGAAGCGCCAACCAATTCTACCCACTTTACTTATCGGAGCACCCACGTCTGACTTCCGACACTCGTCTCCTCCTCTTTCTCCGCTTGTCGTCGGAGAAATCGCCGGAACCCTAGACGGAATCTGGGCTTCCCGATAGCAATCTTTCTGAGCTCTGATGGAGATTTTCTGAGCTTCTCTATCGCTGAAGCTTGGATTCGGTGGACTGTTCGTGTGTGAAGAACGAGACAATGGGTTGCGCTGGATCGTCTGAGGCCAAAGGAGATAGTGAGACTTCATATTTCTCCCCCCCTCTCTCGCTCTCTTTCTCTCTATTTGTTGTTCTTTTTCAGTCATTTGATTCGAGATTTTTTAGGTTATATCGCATCCCACGCACGGTGATTTTTTTATGTGCGAGATTTGATTAATATTTCTTTTTATGTCTGTCTCAGTCGTTCTAGTTTGATTAGTTGTATCTAGTTTAATGCTTTAGTTGATTTGTTTGAATCCGAACAGTCTTTGGTACCGTTTAGTAGACCCTCAGTTCGATTTGGAGAAAAACTTAGGTTGGAATCAAATTGGTTGTAAGAAAGATTTAAACGCTGCTTCTGATGCATTTTTATTAGTTTAGGAGATGCGACGAGGATTTTTTTTTTGATCGGTAAAAGAGCAATATATGTGAAGATGAATTAATTTAGTATTTTTTTTTGATTTAAATTTACTTGCAGTATATTGGGTTAATAATTTTATGTAATGTCGAGATGGATGTGGATGTGGATATTGGATATTAATCCATAAGATTTACGCGTTCTTGATGGTTAAATTGTAAGTTTTAGGGAATGGCTATTAGATTCGATTTTTTGTATGGTGCGAGTGTAACTTGAGCAATTGGGAGAGGACCTGGATGTGTGAGTAGTGCTAGTGATGTAGCTAAGAGCATATGCTTGGATAGGAGCAGACGTTGGAGGATGATGATTATCTACATCAACCACCCACTGGTCCATCAGACACCCGAAACTATAAGACCAAGATTTAGTTCATTCCTGCTGCTGTTGCTTGTAATTTGCTAAAGCTTGGGTGGTAGATTAATTAATTGAAAAAAGTAGCTCAATATTATATGTCTTCAGAAAGTCTGACAAAGTTCACTATAAGCCAAAATAATTATAGCCTAAAGCTTAGTCAGCAGTTGCACTGTTGCATTAAAATGATTTATTAGAGACCATAGAATGTATCTTTTTTAACTGAGTGTGTCTAAAATAGCATTTGACTCATTAGCTTGTTTGAATTCCTCAATCTAGTTTTTTGCTAGCACTAATTTTTTAGTTTGAATTTAGAACATTGTATTTTTTAATGTTTGACAAAATATTATATATCACGGAAAGCTTAAGTCCTTTCTATTTCTTGATATTTAAAATTTTCTTATTACATGCTGATGCATCACTTGGAGCTTAATTGTTTATGACAGAGACTCCAAAAAAAATTCGAAAGCCAAAACCATGGAAGCATTCTGAGCCAATAACAAAAGATCAGCTTATGAAACTGCGGGAAGAGTTTTGGGACACTGCTCCTCACTATGGTGGCAGCAAAGGTACTCTCATCCACTCTTGATTATTGCTAGAATGCCATACGGTGCCGCTCTAGTGGTAGGTTTTGGTGTATGGATCTGTGCATGAAAAAGTCTCATAATCAGATTGTTTCAAGTCATATAGATTCTTAAATCAGAATCTAGGTTCTTGTTCTGTACTAACTAATGGAAAATACCAGTTTTAATGTGGAACCCCTTCAAGGCTGGAGAGGCCAATGAATATGTTTTTCCCCCTCTTCCTTAGCCTGCTGCACCAGGGGAACTTCACAGTGTGTAACTTAAGGGAAGAGGTGAAAAAACCATCTTGACCAAATGCGTGAATTAATGATAAAGTCTAGCAGCAAAATAGTATTTGCTTACTACCTTTATTATGGTTTTTATATCATATTTAATTAACTACTTTTAAGCCTCGATTGAGGATGTGGTTTGGCCCTTTTTTTTGTTTGCATCAACATGATCCGATAATTGGTACCTGTTTTTTGTTTGCATCAACATGTTATGACAATTAATACCATTCATCTGTTCATTTCTTATTATATTATGGTGGAAGAATTTCCCTTCATCCCTGTCATATATCACTGTTGATTAAAGGGACTGCTTTGTTCGCTTTCTTTTTCTGTCCCCTTCAAAATCATGAGAGCTTACATCTTTGATTGTCAAGGCTCTGACTGAGTATGATACGCGGGATCTGATTTCCAAAGTGGACATATCGTTTTTGTAGGAAGTTTCTGCTTCTAAGGTCCTTGATTTTTAAAGTGGGAGTAAAGTTGGAAGAAAACTTCATCAATGCTGATCCCTTTTGAGGCCTTCTCTTTCTTGCATGTTTTATTAGTGAATTGCTATTAAATCTTCATCTGCAGTAGATTTATTCTTATTTCTGAACATCCCGAATACACCCTTCACATTGAAAATGCTGGTCATTGCCTGACCAAAATGGCCCTCAGAAGGACCGCTTAAAATTCACTACCTCAGCATTTTGGTATGAGAGGTGTATTTGAGATGTAAAAGTAGCATTGCTCTTTCTGAGCACCAAACTTTAGCTTTCCAAAGATGGTTTTTGCTAAAGCCTAATTAGGTTCCCAGAAGTTAGTGGAGACACCCTTAGAAGAGTGATATTCGTTGGTATCTCTTTTATGACCAGAAAGAAGATTAAGAAGCAGTGGCTGTTTTTCTTCATAATAGTAAAAGGCCATTTGTTGATTTTTCATCATTTATTTTAATCTTTCTTATGTGTGTGTGTATATCTACATTTGAATGTCATAATGCATAATGTGAAACATATGTACCATGTTCTTTGACGCTAGAAATTTGGGATGCATTGCAAGCTGCTGCCGCTGAAGCTGATCTAACCCAAGCACAAGTCATTTTGAATAGTGCAGGTGTCATTGTTTATACCCCTGATATGACAACTTGCTATGATGAAAGGGGTAAGTAATCTGTGTTATATTTTGGGGAAATTTCATTTATATTCTTTATCTTTGGTCCTGCAATTTTTTGTTTAGGGTTCCAATGAATCTAAAAGTATATGTTGTTGTAGGTGCAAAGTATGATTTACCCAAGTATGTTCTGAGCGAGCCAACAAACTTAATTGGCGGCAAATGAATACAGAGGGGATAATCTGCACCATATATGCATAAGATTGAATGTAAATCATGTAAATTAGAAATATTGAAGTCCTCTTCTCACCTTTATGTTCATCCGTTTGGATTCATCCTTGTGATCTTTCCAGCTTGAGGTGTTCTCAGCTAATTGTGCAAAACCAGAGTCCCTTATCAGTTTTACTCTTCTGCAATGTCCCACTTCTCCGGGTTACGTTACATAAAATTTACTTTTAAGAGTTTATGCGGTGATCTAGTTGGATTGTTTCTTACAACTCAGAAATGGTGATTTTGATATATTCATGATTGTTGGGGATGGTCAAGGACGAGAGGGTTCTTCAGTTGGAGATTTATCATGTTTTCTTTTGGCTTGGGCATGGGTTTTTGAGCTGGCTAGGAGGGTCTCAATTTTGTAAGTTTTTTAAGGCCTAATGGCCAAAACATCTAGTTTGACAAAAATTTTGCTGTTAATATTGACATTTTATTTGTTGCAATTCTATTTCATAGCACGATTACAATAAATATGTAGTTTGGCCGAAATTAAGGATGGGGATGTGTAACAGACGCGTGAAGAGATTGATGACCAATAAATTTTATTACTCACATGTAGAAGTGGTCATCACAGGTGGGTTTTACTTATTACGGCATTATTTTTTCTAGGATGAGCTGATTTATCCACCTTTCAATTGGTGAGGATCTTTCCTTTTTCTGGTTTGGTGTAATTGTGTTGCTTAAAGCTCAACTATCATACTAACCACTTGTTCAGTTCGCGAAGTAAAATGAAATAGATATTTTATAAAAATATAACACAAGCAACGAGTAATCGCGAAGTAAAATGAAATAGATATTTTATAAAAATATAACACAAGCAACGAGTAATATGTGAATAATGGCTCTTTTTAAGACCAACGCACAAAATAGGAAAGTAATACCTATTATATCTTTTGTTATTAGTGATAGCTTATAACTTGTCTATTTCTCCTCATAGTCTATGAAAGCAATTGTTTCATTTATGCTTCATAAATATATATTACTCCTTGTGTGTTATATTTATATGGAATACTTATTCTATTTCATTCCGCGAATCCAAATAAATGATGCATTTAATCATAACAAATAAAAATGTCAGACACTTTCCAGTCCAAAAAACAAGGTGCAAGGTATGCGCACTATAATCTGTTTAAGTGGGTGCGCCTATAATTGTTTGAAGAAAACAAACGGCAAACAGGTTTCCACCCTGGCAAAACTCAATTAGCACTAAAGAACACAGCAACTGAAAGAAGTGCGCAGTGGAACCAATCGAAGTGTGAAAGCGAACCCAGGAGCCATCAGAAGGAAATAATTTAGGATTCTGAAGCTACACAACTGCGGCCTTCATTTGGTCAAGCAATCGAGTCAGTAACACAAGCCTAGCAAAAAAGAAATTGGGGGAAAAAAACGAAGAAGAGGGATGCATAATCTTTCTTCACATTAATAGTTATCACTCATCAAAGGAGTTCAATCACACTTTCTTGAAGAATGAGAGAATATTTCCTTGCTTTGGATCCTTCACTCCAGCCTTTTTGTTTCCTGCTTTGCCCCCTGGGTTAGAGGGCGCAGTGCTTCCCATTGCAGGTGACTTCTTAGCTACAGGAGGCCTGGATTCATAAAAAAAAAAATAAAAAAAAAAGAAGAAGAAGAAGAAAAAGAAACAAACAAGAAGTTATAGAGCTGTTGCAAGAAACTAGCTAACAATTTGCAAACCCAGGGGAAAAAAAAAAAATGCTCGCATAGCATGAAAGGCAGTTTAGAAGAAGAGCAAATAATTACAAAACAGATAATGAGATCCTCCTAAAAGAAACTCTTTTTAGGAAAGAGAAGGCACAATGCCTTCAGGCTCATATATCTTATCACATACTTGCTGACGTGTGTGTAGGCAACCTTTGATCCTCACCCTCGTGAAAAATGGTAGGACCATAGGAAAAGAAAGGTTCTTTTTTTTTTTTCTTCCCCTTCTATTGTTGGACAGACCTTTGTGTATGTTGAACCTGGTTCAAATAACACAATTTTTTAATTTTATTTTTTTGATGATCCAGGAATTCAGCTTGACTCTGCCCCTGGACCTTGCTAGTGGCATCAACTTGGGGAGAACGCCTCATGCCTTTGGCCACAACACCAGCAAATATCTGCAAACTTGATGCAGGGGGCAGGATAAATTTAGAATGGAGTTTCCCTAACTTTGGGAGGATCCTGTAAAATACATTTTAACAACAATTATCTTTTTCCGCTGCTAAACATTACCGAACAAGTGCCTGAAGAGCGATTGATCCATAAGTAAAAAAAAAAGAAGGGATCTCTAAAACGAGAAAGCAGTTAGGAATATCTACTTTGAGCAATATCAGAATAAGGAGTAGCTAATAAAATGTAGTTGGAAACAACGATTAACCTGTTAGCATTGCTTGTGACTGAATTTTTATCAGCCATCTTTCCAGTGTCACCCACATCCTTCTCTGTCTTTGTCTCCTCGCCCTCCCAAACCACCTCAGTTACTAAACCACGGAACAGAAAATAGGTTAAATCAGGGACACAAGAATTATATAGAAAATTAGACTAATAGAATGAGTTTAGAGCTTTATGTAAGTTCTCTCTATATATATATGTAGTAGAAAACCAATTTATCCCAAGGAAGTTGACAACAGTATATATGTACATACATACTGTTGCATGTTTTCACACAGGCATCCATATTCACAGATGCATCAAATCTCTGATACATCGTTTTGTCAAGCAGGAGCTTTTCTATTGTAGAATCAACTGACAAACCACGTCGAATAGCAGAACCAGACCACTTGGAGAAAGTGAGAAGCAGCTTAGTATGGTCTTACCTTCCCTTCCCCGCTCATCAGTCCGTGTCTTCAAAACTTTTCTTCTTTTGGGTGAACTAGGAGCTTCACTGGTCATTTTACCTTTCTTATTTACATCGATTGCAGATTTATGAATCTTCTCTGAAGCTGAAGGTTCAGTGTTCTTGCTGCTGCTGACATCAGAAGAATCTTTCCTTAACAATTGGTCAGACGTTTTGGCAGCTTCTTTTTCCTCCTTGACCCTTGGCTCACTCTCAATTTGATTGTCAAAATTCAAATTGCATTTCTGTGGAACCACAGCTCTAGCACTTTGCTTTGGAGTGGTATTTGAGTGGCCTTTTGGAAGATCTGGTGACCCTAGATTGACTGCATCTTCATAAACATCCTCATCATCTGAATAATCAAAAACAACCCTCCTTTTTCTACCACCCTCAACATTAGAGGCTCTCTTAAAATTCACATCTTGAACATCATCACCACTGCTTCCATCCTCAACAGTTTCACGAGCACAAATTTGAGCTTCCGCACTAGCTGGTAGCAAGTCAACAAGAGAAAAAAAAAGAAAAAAGAATTGGCTGAGATAAAACCAAGGACTGACTGAGAATCGGAGAACAGATCTGTTGTGCAAAATTATGAAGAAAAGTATTAGTAAAAGTGACATCCATTATGGATAACAAGGATTAAACCCCAAATCAATTACTACTAAGCATGAAAGCAAATGGAAACCAACCAGTAGTATTTTGAACAAGTTTATTAGCTTCTGCTGGGGAACAACCGGGCTCTGACTTTGTAGATGCACGGCCCCATAAGTTTGCTAATGAGCCACCAATTCCAGCAGAAGTGATATCATTCTGACCTTTTTTCTTAGAGGCAGGAGCTTTTTCTTGTTCTGCAAAAGGCTTGCCAGCCTGGCACTGGACTCCTGCACCATTGCTTCCACTTTTGACATCTGTAGTAGGATTGGAAGACTGCCTACCACCATCTGGGCTTGATTGGTGTAATTTTCTTTGCTGAGGTTGTGGACCGCTTATAGTTTGATGAGTAGAATTATGTTTAGTTGTCCCTGGGACTCCTCCAGTTTCAGGACGTGGAACCATGATACTTATAGGCATTCCATCTGTGTTGCGCTTGACGAGGGCATTGGAAATTCCACAAAACCTGAAGAAAAGAAATGGTATGAGCATGGATCAGATAAAAAATTATTAGATAAATACTTGATATATGTATCATAACTGCAGTAGTAACCCACATTAAGTCCAATGTTGAACGGGGATAAGTGGCAACGGGTGTTCTTCATGAGCTTTCGTTGAATACATGGATGGAAAGATTTAAAATAAGTTATACACATGATGCTGTGAAATCTCAACTTAGCATATAATTGGAAAGTAAGTGGGAGACAGACCACTAAAAGGAAAGGAATTTAATCATTTCACTGGCTGAGTACTTCAGTACAGCAGCAGTATCCAATTAGAAAGGCAAGCAGCCTAACACATCCACTGGGACCATCTCATGTCACAACAAAGATCTCGTCAACTCGTTTTTTGCAACAGAAAGCTGACAATTTTTGAGTAAGGGGTTGAATTTATAGTCTCCTTTGGCGAAGGTTGAGTGGGTTTAGAGCTAGGGGCTTGTGCACGTCTGCCTAAAAATAAATAAATAAATAAACGTAAATGAATAAAACTGTGACAACTCATAAAACTAAAATGAGTGGCACTAGACATCCATCAAACTTTACAGCGTCTTGAACCCTGCGTCATAAAAAGGGTTTTATAATTTTATCAACAGAAAATTATTTATAAGATGGAACCAAACTCGATTTTTTTGAGCAACATAAAAGCTACCTTTTCCATTAAGCTCTAGTTATTCAAGCTACAAATTTCTTTATCAGCTAGCAATATACATCATCCTCAATAAACAGGAAAATAAGAGGTGGGAAATGAAGAAAAAGAAACCACCTATTATCTCTTAAGCAATTAGCAACTGCCGGAGGCTGCTTAAAGAGCTCTTCTGATTGTACAAATTCAGTATTCCAAAGTGCTGCAGGATCCTTTGGGATGCATGATTGGACACTATATACCTGAACTGAGCAAATGCCATCAAATTCTTGTCTAGCTTCTGCATAAAATTAAGAAGAAGAACTCTGAAGCTAATTCCTTTTTGGTGACAGCATAGGAGGGGGGAATCGCTTTATGCCAACATTGACAACAAATAGCTATACCTTCAATCAAATGATCACAATAATGATAAACAGAACTACTCAACATGTGCCTATGACCTTATTTTTTTATAAAAAAGTAGTCCATCTCCACTTCATCCATGGTTATAGAAACCCTCTCAATAACAAACTGTTGACTATATATGTTAAAGGTGTGCAGCGCAATTGAGGGTAAAGGTTTCTTAGAGCTGCAGTTTGCGCCTTATGAAAATAAGGCACATGTTATAAAACAGCAGTTAGTTTTCAAGAGACATTTGCATAATACAGTAGATCAGGGAAAAAAAAATGGGGGAACACCCTTAGATAAAGAAAACAATGAAAAAAATATGCTCCTGTTGTGCAGAGGAAAGGGGTACCGCGCAGCACGTCGGCACATGCCTATGAAATTTACTGCACTTCAGCACGCCTTAGAAAACATATATATATATGTGTATACATATACACAAAAAAAAAAAAATTTTTTGGTAACAAACTGTAGTAGCATAGAAATTGCCAAAGGAAAGACATCCTGATCAAAACAAACAATATGCATGATATGAACATTAAGAAATAGAATATTGTAGCATTTCCAGTTCAAGACCTGGCACCTGCAAAATAAATACTTCATTCTAAATTTTTCACGACTGAGCGTAGGGCAATTAACAAACTACACAAGCATAACATGAGTGCAACCGAGACATGCTTACTAAGATGGATGTGTTGTAAGACTGGGAAAGACAACACATGCATGGGTACGACACCCATTTCATGCATGCATGAGTTGTCATCTGTATCATAAGGTACTTGTAATCTTCACTTGGATGTGAGAACCATGGACACATGCCGGATCAATAATATATTGATGCAAATTGGCCAAAAGATGACGCAAGATCCACCTTAAGCTAGTTTACTTTGTAGGAAGCAGTTTAGTTATATAGTGACGCAATAGGTATTTGTGGTTACCCAACCGACTGTTTAGCTGAATTCCATGTCATGGATCACGGAGTCTGAAATTGCTCTAATTCAAATCGTCATGAAAGAGGTGGATTTTAAGTATAGTGATCTCTTATGGAGCCCATAGAGATGTTATGGCAGCAGAAAACATTACAGATAGATTTGATAGACAAGATATCTTTCCCAGGCTTGAACCTAACTGCAACATATAGTGGGTATAATGTAAAGAAGTCAGCTTAAGTGTTTATGCACTTGCACCTTTTTATGAAACAGTGCCCTCAAAATCTAACCTGAAAGATTAGGCCCAGAAACAAGCCTTATAGTGGTAAATTGGAGGATCACTCTTCAGCCATCCAGACAAAGTATATACCACTTTCAACCTACTTCCATGCTTTTCAACGAACTCTTGAAGCAACCTATTTTTAACAGAAGCAATCAATTAGAGATACAACAAAGCATCCGTGCTCATCCTTCTTGTACAGAGTTCTCACCTCTTTGCAACATTTGATGATACTGAAAAATTGCGACTTAGCCACTTGTAAGAAACCTGAGAAGTAAAGTGATTTACTTCAAAAGATGCAATAGCAACCACATCTTCCAACAAAATATTTAGAATGCTGTTACACTGTTTCTTCACAAGAAAATTTTGAGAGGACACATTTGTTTGAATTTAAGGATGCAAAACAGAAACCAGAGAATCATCACAACTATACTACCATTAGCCTACACCAGAATGTAGAAATAATTGCACCAGCAAGCTATATAAAGGAACATCACAAATTTGCAGAGCAGTCAGTATTACCATGTATACAAACTAAAAAATAGCATTTAACACTAATAGCAGTGAACCATGAAATTTTCGCATCAAGGAAAAATAGGACTATGCAAGGAAATTGTGCTTGAATTCATGTTCAAAAGCATATAGTTGATTGTCATAGTTGACATAGTCACAGGTTCTGGACAGTTAACAGGGGTAGTTGAATTTATAATCTATGGATAAAAGGGCAGTTAGAAAGCATCTTAAGGACTACCTTTCATATGTCACATCATCCCTACCCACAATCATCTTCTTAGACGGCACTTGATTTTGATCATATGAAGCTAAGCATTCTTATATTTCTAATGGCATTGCTAAATGAAATCTTAAAGCTTAAATTAGTTGATCCAGCTGTTGAACTTGAAGCTATATTCAGAAGGCTTTCACAACATATGTTTGCTTTATGCAGGCATTTATTTGCGGAGTCTGGTAAAAGAACAAATAGAAGTGGTTTGGGAAACCTAAATAAGGTCATGATGGTTTCATCCTTTAGTTCTTAATTGCAGAAACAAAGAAGTATTAATCAAATTGTAAATATATCTGAAAAGGTCGAAAGAAAAATATGAACATGCTCAGCACTGACATTTCATGAACTTTTGATAGAACATTATCTTGAAGGGCAAATACTGAATAGCTTGAAACCTCTGAGCTACATTTACTTCCATCAAGATCAGTTAATCACAAAGTAACAGGCTTGTCTTAATTAACTCGCATGCTTATAATTTAATTGAACTCAATTCAACACTCAACATCACTTACTATGAATTTCAAATTTAAGATTGACATCAGTTCAACAGATGCAGATGAACTTTCAAGAAACCAAGTTTAAACCATTAAAACTGTTGTTTAGCAGCCTATAATCTGGAGGTGTCCTAATACTGCAAAAACTCCCCTTCTTAAAGATTGTAGCTGAAAGTTTAAGACTACTGAAGGCTACAAGTTAAGTGTTAAGCTTATCAATTCTCACTCATACAGCCACAAGACACACCAACCTGCCATGACAGGAAAATCAAGAAGGATGCCACTCATTAGCAATTTTCAGCCAGTAAAGGAGCTTAAATTAGTTGCTCAATGCATTCAGTCGAGCTCCTCATGTGTGTTTGCAGTCTGTTTCCTCGTCTTAATGCCCTATATGACAAAGAGCTCCATAGCCAAGTCACAATTCATTTGAACTGACCTCACTTTGCGTTTTTTTTTTTTTTGGGTAATCTAGCGTAAATCAAAATATTTTTTTAATTCAAGTTCTTCAGAAATTTCTAACTTCTACATCCATTTGACAGTAAACCAAAAAACTGAAAATCAGAAAAAAATAAAATAAAAACCTCTTTTAGCATAAAAAGACTAAATGGGTCTGCAACACCAACTCCCAGATGTTTACAAACCTATTAAACGCTCCACACAGCAACAAACACAAGGATTGAGAAACGCATTAAATTTAAATAAAAGTTGATAGAGAGAAGGGGGTAAACGTTACCACTTGAAGCTTATCGGAAACAATAGCATCGATCTCGTCAAGAATGCCTAGGGTTTCAATTTGGGACATGACGTTCGGCGGAGAAAGCAAATCTTCGAATCAAAGACGGAGTAGGAGCAAGAGGACTCGTCGAATCAAAGATAGAGAAGAAGAAGAAGAAGAAGAGTCGCAGTGGAAGCGTAATTTGGTTTTCCTTTCTCTGCTGCTCGAGGACATGGCGGCACTCCTTTCCCGCCAATACGTTCCTTTTGCGGGTGAGGGTGCGGGTGCAAGACGGATGTCGCCTACCTGACACGTGGACATGGGCCAGATAAACAAAAGGCCCATCTTTGGGACCACTGCGAAGCCCAAAGTGTTGAGGCCCTGGCCAGGCCCACGTTTCTCTTTACACTGGTCAAGGCTTCACTAGGTTTATTCAGTGGAGCAAAATTTTCATTTCCCATTTCTTATTCTTCAATCGATTTTTATCCTTTGTTACAAAAAAAAAAAAAAAAAAAAAAAAAAGAAAAGAAAAGAAAAGAAAAGAAGAGAGAGAAATCCAAAATCCTTTTAGAAGAAATTATGGTTAAGTATAAAGATTAGTAATCGCCTTTATATTTCATCATATTAGATGATAAATCATAAATATCAAAAAATAAAGCCAACATGAAACCATAAGCTCTCAAGCTGGGAGAGGCCCAAGGCCCTGATTGCGTGCCTGTTGAGGAAAGAGCCAGCAACTCATAAGCACCCACCCTCCAGAACTGCCCAAATTCCACAAGTGAATAGAAAGTTAAATCTACATTTAATCCGATGTTAATCGCCCGTACTATCCTCCTGATGAGAACTTTGGTTTCAAACCATTTTGTCTCACACTCACTGGTTCAGTTATTGGAGTTCAATAGGGATTCAAATACTTTAACGACACCGTCCAAACATTTTCCAGGACAGAAATCAGGAATTTCTCTGTTGTCAAAACTGCTAAAATCACAGCCTCTTTTTGGGAGTTCATCAGAAAAAATAGCAATAATCTAGGCAAAATTATTTGTTCAAGGCTAAAACCACATAGTTCCGACGCCAAAGGTTTTATTTATTTATTTATTAAAAAAATAGGGAGCAATGGAGAATTGACCGCAACTCCAGGATGACCCAGGAGGGGTTGGAGCCTTCCAATATAATGCCCACTGTTGCAACTTCAACACCAGTGATTTACATGTATACAAGTGTTCCCTTTTTTTTACAGCCATACAGAGATAATTAGTGGTGTTATGATGCCCAAATGTTGCAGCTTCAACACAACTGATAAAAATATACATACAAGAGTTCTCATTTTTTAAAGCCTTGTGCTGATCATCATTGGTACATTCATTTCTGGCATCAGGTTTTTCTATTTATAATTTGAGAGCGTTCTCATTTGTTCTCATTTTCGATGCCCTTAAATTGGTAGGTTTGGATTGCCAGGGGACATAGATGTCACAAATTGCCCAACTTTGGGGGAATTCGAGATCGAGGACCAGAGAAGGTGTAAACTTCGTCGAATCCCCGCCTGCAGTAGAACAGCATAATAAAAGTCTATGTAAATCTGCATGCTAACCCAAGCTAAACCAAGCGATAGAGTAAATGAATATGGGGCCTTACCCAGCCTTCCCACAATAAGTAGGACTGTAGTTGTAGATGAGATTGTCAAGCAACTCTTGGGTAGGCGGCCTGTTTAATGACTTCCGAGCCTCACTGCACCATCAAGAATTATCAATGGACATATGAAAGACGATCGAGCCATATCTTAAAACTTTTTGAAGCAACTTGCAGCAAAATGGGTTATGTTCCATTATAAGGTTTCATTTGGTTTGCATGGGCCAGACCGGAAAAGGGCAGTGCTGACTACAAGTTCTCATGATTTGTTGTACAAGGGAATGGGTATAACTCATTCCAAGGAATGATCAGCTTTGTGGAAATAGTCATTTCCTAATGACAAAATGAGCCATTCCTGTATCTGTAGAAATAGAGCAATTTACATGTATTTCGACCAAGTCCCTCTCCCTCGCTCTCTCCTTTCTCTTCTCTAATTCTACTTCTTTGCTTAGCCAGAACCTAAAGCCCATCATAACTCCCGGGACTGAAGTCTCAAATTCTGTCTGCACCACATTTGCATTGGCCACAAGACAACCGTGAGAATGGAAAGTTGACTGTTCAACAATGTCTAAACATGCAGATGCAGCATTTCTCATACCCCAAAATAGATTTTCATGTTCAGTGAATCCGTACCTGACAAGGAAGTTTGCAACATGTTGAGTCACTCGAATTGCATCTTCTGAGTGTGGAATCATCGAGTAACCCCATTCAAAAGCATTTTTCTGCACAAATTTGGTAAGAAAGCATTCACATGTTTGAAACAGCAACGGTGGCATTCCACCAATCTGATAATAGGATAATAATAAACAACTTTTTTCTTTCTTTCCAGAAAAGTCATGCACAGATCATGAGATCAAGCTCTGCGTACGTTATAGCACTTTAACATAATCCAAAAAAGCATCTCCTCAAATACTATTTCGTGAATACTGTCGAAATGAGTAGCATCTAGAATGTTAAGGCATCATTCACCTTTTTTTAAATAACTGTCGAAATGAGTAGCATCTAGAATGTTAAGGCATCATTCACCTTTTTTTAAATAAAAAAAATAAATCAGATTTCTCATAGATTAAACATTGAAAACAATAATTGCCTCCAGATGGCCAGAAAAATATAGATTGCTGAGAAAAATTTAGCAAATTGTCCTTAAAAGTAAACTGAAAGGGAGAAAATGTATAGGATATGAAGTGCACTTTTAACGAGAATTAAAAACCTGGTCCAGATAAAAGTACCTCTGGATGCCATTGGACAGCTGTCACAGGATAGTTGTGTGCTTGCATTGTCGAGACATAAACCTAATGCAAATCGGTCTTCAAAACATCAATAAAATAGTGGATTGAGAATCCAGGACGTAGTTTAACTGCTAACCTTCAGTACCTTATGATCTCTATCTGTGCTAGTCGTCAGGATCCTAAAGAAATTACACAGATTCACGTTCCCTTGAAGCCTTTCAGGTGATATGCCATACTGTTGCATTCATAAGTCAGATGGGGTTCAAACAAACCACTCTATGTATGTCAATTGAGACAGCATCATAAACGAAAAGGCACGATCCATATAGAGATGACAATTACGAGGCCATTCAGCCATGGGAAATTACTTTTCTACTTTTATGTATAATTTCATGTTATAATATCACTATTTGCTATTGCAATTAGGAAAACAGGGCTTATGAACTAGTAACTTCCATGTATGTTAGAAAAAACTTGAAACATGTCCCCTATCTTTCCAATCCTGTTCCAAGGAGAAAACAAAAGAAGCTATAAACCCCTCTGGAGATTTAAGTTCACAAGGACAACAAGCCCAAGCATCCTGAAAACTTCCCTAGTAAATAAAGCAAAAAGCTGACTCAAGCAAAATATGTTGGATCCATCAGATTTAACAATTGAATATAACAATCAAGATAGGAAGATAATCAGACTGCAAGAGCACATGGGCACAATTGGAAATCAATTGGATAGACTTCTTATGTTGCCTGTTTGATGATAAGATTACTAGCTACCAAGCAAAATGAGAAATTTGGTCTTATAGAGCACCACAGCTGACAAAAGGATCAAAAGTTTGGACATTAAACAGAAGATTGTGACTGGTAGTAACCTTTTAAGGCAACTGATACAAAAGGAAAAGGTCGCCATTCACTTCTACTTTGTAGATAAACCAGCTTAAATATAAAAATGCAGTGAGTGTTTCACTTGAACTTGATAACCTCATTAATATGCAATTTTTTGGAGTCTAAGCTAATCATCAAGCTTTATTTTGTAACAACTAAGAATGCAGCAAGACAGTGATATCACAGAAGAAGAAAAATAAACTAATATCTCTCACACATTTCTGTGTTGAGACATGAGAAAAAAGTTCAGGTGATCTACTTCATACGACATGGGCTGTTTACTTAGCTTCTAGTTTATTTATTTATCACAATATAATTGCCTATTACCCATGGCTATTATTAAATTTGTATAATTATAAGGTCACGTGGACAGTTTCACTTTGTTATCCATACTTAGAAATTTCAAACATTCTACTTGAGCTCGTGAGTGTATAAACCTGCCTGATCATGGATAGGCTCTGAACTTAGGCCCCTAAGAATACTGCAATGCTAAAACTTCCATGTGCAACTCAGCTTGTGTTCAAGTATATTTCAAACCTTGCTAAAGTAATAATAATAATGTTTAAGTTTAACCAAAAAAAAATTACAACCATGTAAAATTCTGAAGTTTTAATTGGTTGGAATCTGCTAAATGTAGTTGTGGTCCAGTTCAAATTAATTGCTGAATTCAAGGGCACCTTTTGAAGTTCTAATTTTCATTTTAGTAGATGTAGCATGACAAGTCTTATTAGGTTTCCTCCCATGATTACTTAATTCATAAACAACAAATAATAACTTTTTTTAAAGAAAGAACGCCAAACCATTGCACCTTAATATAATAATAATGTCAGTTCTTACTGTTCGCTGCTGCAATTCTATTTTATTATGAGTTACAAAATAAGTAAAGATGTTGAATTACAATAGAAACACTACATATGCAAAAGTTACATGTCTGGAAGTAGAAGTCACCAGCAGTTTAGAACTCACACGATGGTTTTGCATAAGAAGATAATCTGTACTCAACTTTCCAAGCAAATCAGGAGGAAATCTGCAGAAGAATATAAACATTAACTTGTGCAACTGGGGTGCCCTTTTTTAAAAATGAACTATGTTGAACTTATGTAGACAGGTGCACAGAGGAGGGGAAATAAGCACTTCATTTTTTGGACAGGAAAAGAAGTTATCAAACCAGAACGAAAAAGCTAGTAGAGAAGAACAAGGCATTCTTCAAAAAGTTATAAAAATAAATAGTGCATAATTAAAAATCTTGCATAGCATTTGGTTCATGGAAAGGTATAGGGTAGGAATAGAAATAGTTATTCTGTTGAAATATAACATCAAGCACGAGGGGAATACGTGAGGAAATTAATTCTTTTCGAGGAACATGAGTGGAATAGGTAAGAAATGCCTACACCCCTTATCATTGATGATAACTATTCCTCGCCATTGATATTATTCCTTACATGTTATACTTCCATCAATTTGTTGTTCCAAATTCCACTCCATTCCATTCCTGCGAACCAAGCAAATGCTTAAATGCAACATAACCCTCAAGTTCCGCTAAAGACCTACTACGAACGCCTCTTACAAATTCGTAAAGTTCAGGGGTGTCCATCCCGAAACCAACTAGTATGGATGGGTGGCCCCAAGATCTTATTAAAGAAATTGCTAGGCTTTAGCTTCCTGATGTGGGACAAGGTTGTCAACATATTCCGACGTATATATGAGCCAAGCACGTGGACAATGACCTCGAGTACATGCCGGTAACATTTAAGCCAGACATAAGTGGGTTGCCTGCCCTGATAACCTCATAAAGTTCATCAGTGTTCATCCCAAAACCGATTGGCTTGGCTAGGGCAGGCCCCAAGATTTTACCGATTAAATTGCTAACCTTCAATTTCCCAACTCAACACAACCCTACAAGGTTTGTTTCCCTTTTTTAAATATATCTAAATTATTATCAGTGAAAACGAAATAGCATTAAAGAGCACCAAAGGGTGCCAACCCAGATACAAGTGCTAAGCCATTTACAAGCTTGTAAAAATTCTCAATATAACCGTAATTACCACTCAAAGCACAATCTCTCGTACATTGTAGCCAGCTCTCTTTTAGGTAATTGACAGAACTCTCTTTCCCTTCAAATTTCCTTCTATTTCTTTCTTTCAAAACAGTCCATATATTGGATAATGGCTAAAAGCAACAGATTCCTCCTAGGATCCTTCCTCATTGTCCTGTTCCACCCCAAATTTCTTTATCCGCAGTTTCAGCAGCTACCCAACTGGACACCAGGATAGAAAGTGATAGCTCCCAAATCTGCCATGCCCACTTGCAATGGATCAACAAATGAGGATATGGATCCTCCGAATTTGAAAACATGAATTTATGAACTAGGACTATCCTACCCCTTCCTTTCCTCCATGCTTAACTTCTCTCTACCTTCTCTTTTTTTTCCCCTTTTTTTCCTTTTTTTTTTTTTTGGAATGAATGGCTAGGATTACCTAAATCCATAAAGTCATGAATTTTCAAATTTCAGAGGATATAGATCCACAAATGAGGAACAGATTCAGTATCCTTCTTATACACAGGACATCTATTAACCAGAACCATCTGACTTTTCTGAAGATTATCTAGGGTAAAATTCTGCGCCACTCTGCTTCCCGCATACGAGTTGAATACTGATGCAGCTACAAAACAATCTACTATTTAGTAATCAATTTTTGTGAGCTTGGAAAAGTTCTTCGGCCACTCATATGACAAACCCAAATAACCTAGAAATTACAAGGATTTGAGCCTCATTACCATGAAAAGCTAATAAAGTTAAGTAGTCCTTAGCATCATAGTATAAGGATGCATAACTTATGATACGCGAAATTGTTTCAAAACCAATTAGCTAGAAAGAAGGTGATAATTATATACCTTTGAAACACAGTTCCTTCAATACTTGTGTTTTCCATAAATTGAAGTGTAGATGCTTGGTGTGATGCATTGAATTCTTGAAGAATATTTTCGTCCTGTCACCATTAGCGAATTCCATAAATTTTTTACAAAAATACAAAAATAAAATGAATGAAAAATAACTTTCAATTTAAATAATTTACAGTAATATAATTTACATTAAGATAATGATAAAATCTAGCTGACATGACTATCAGTAGCAATGGCAAGAATCAAAACAGATTGAGTCACCAATGACATAAATGCCGACGAACAAGAATGGAGCCCAAAACTATGGCTCCAATATAACAATGGTAGGCAACCACTTAAAATTTGAGATTTAGTATCACGTACTTACCAATGTATATAAAATCATAAAATAATTATTTGAAATTGAAAAGGATCTATATAACATTTCGCAAATTTTTACGAAACTTAAGTGAAACATTTTTATTACAGTGTATTTTGTTGTTAATCCAATAATTGTTTACTTTTATATAACATATAAAGCCCGTCCTTGGTGCCCAGAGGTAAGGTAAAGGAAAGCTTATGACTGACCCGAGGTTGTGGGTTTAACCTATGGGATAAAACCTGATGCGGGCATGGCAGTGGATTGATGCACCATTCACCCAGAATGTAGCTACTAAATTTGCAGTGCTCCTCCCCTTTGAGAGAGGATGTGGACTCTAGACAGCACATGATTTAATTCTTCCAAATCTTTTTATTCTTTTTATTATCCATTTCTTTGTTTGGACAAGAAAACTTGGAAACCCAATATTACACCAAAAGTTGTGCCTTTGGCTAGAGTTAACACCAATCAACTATTGCAAATTAGAAGGCCTCAAAAGTACATTTCTCCTCATATTTGCAGCACGTGTTTCGCTAAATCGTGAAACCATTCTCGTCATCGCTTGGTGTTGTAGAAGCTTATGGAATCAGTTCTTTACTTTTAATGGAGAAGTGTGAGATTTTCCCTCGCAGTTGAGCTTTTACAATTTTAAGCCTTGCAGTTTGGCAGGGAAAAGGGAAAGATTGTAGGGCCGCACAATGTTTGCTACTCTATACAGAATTTCAGTGGAGAAGATGCATAGTCCTTTGTTGCCTGTCTGAAAGTTTTAATCAGTACAAGTTTATCAAGAATAACTCAGTAGAGGATACAAAGCCCTCCCAAGGGAAAACAAGGAATACAGAAATACAAAATAAATTATTTGCATAACCAAACCACAAACAAAACATGCACAAGCACAAACACACGAAGCAGAATCATGATGAAGGATCACATACCTTGCTAATTATCATTGTTATAAGTTCAAAACCTAAGCAGACTGCAAATAGCGGAAAATGCTCCCCTGCGTCATTCCTTTCCAAAATTTTCTGCAAGAAACACATTCAACGGGGAAGGAAAAAAAAGCCTTTAAACATATAACATTTATAAAGTATGAATCAACTCCACCATAATGAAACTTCATAAATATAAGTTTTTTACTTTTAAATTGTTTTTATTGATTGCTTGTTCCACCAAATCCTCATACATATAATCCAGTGAAGAGCACAAAGAACCACCCTCAGTCAAAGAATCTCAACCTGACAATATTCTGGGTAACATGAACCAGAAACTAAAATCCCAATAAATTTTCAACAGGGAAAATCACACTTCTGGTTGGAAACGAGCTTTTTTGACAAATGGGCAGATGACCTCTCTTCCAAGTAGCTCCAGTCCATTTGTGGTGACCAACACAGGAAAAATAACTTTTCCATTCAGTCCAGTGTTGTTTGTCACACTAAATCATGTTGACGCTCAGGGCTCATTTAGTATCATTTCTAAGGAACTGTCATCTATGTCTGAGAAAGGAATGTGCTTAAATTAAGAAATAGTTCGGCAGAAAATATTTAAACACTAAAGAAAACATAGTGTATGCATCAGGCACTCTCTTAGATGGGATTGGTAAATGCATGATAGGAGAAATTCATCATTATATGGCCTTGAGACTCATCCTTCCCTCCAGAGGAGCTAAATTTAGGTCTTTTCATATAGGGTTAATTTAATCCACCTTTTTTGAGATTTGCAATTTAGTAGTGAATTTTCGAGGCTAGATAACATTATTGAATTGATCTATATTTGGGGGTAGAACATGCAAAAAGAATTTTTTCGTTAAAAAAAAAAAAAAAGACAATTCAGTTAAAAAATATGCAATTCCTACCAACAAAGAACTTGATAATTACTGAATTGTTTTTGCATGTTTTCAACATTTGAGGGATAAGCATGATTTCCAACAACACATTTCAATTGCACGCAATGGGCCCTTGATAATTCCACTCAAATAACACTACCCATCAATCCAAACATAAAATATCTTTCTTAAGATGCGCCTTGCCATCCCTTGTGTATCTGAAAGGAATAATAAAGCTATATATAGGGGAATTTTTATTTTTCTTGTGCCAAAAAAAAAAGAGAACTGCTCAACTTTTAAAAGAAGATCTTTTATAGCAGCCAAGGAACCAATCTATGTTATGCTCTCTTTGACTTGAACTATCCACAGTTTTTTTTTTTTTTTTTTTTTATAAAGATCTGCCAAGACATTGTAAAAATTTTAAACATGCATTTTTTCCCTCTTAGAAGTAGTACTGATTTCTTACATTAAAGAACAAAACTAGGATTGGTCTTCCTTGTGCAGCAAACTCAGTGACTCCTGGTATTCTATAGGACTCACATACACCCATTTTAAGTTTTTCCAATGTTAAGAGTCTCTCTATATCTGATACGCGCTTTGACTTGGTGATGTAGGGCACTGCCTAAACCAAAACAATTCAATTCATCAACTGCGAAACCCTAACACAAATTAGCCTTTTATAGGCTTAAACTAATTGAGAAACAAGCAAAATAACGGTAGGATTCTAAATAGACTCAAATCCTAGTTTCCCTAAAATAAAATATATCACGATAATATAGATAATGACCCTAGGATTCTAAATAAACTCAAATCCTAGTTTCCTAAAATAAAATATATTACAATAATAGAGATAATGACCCACTAAAATATTCCTTAAATAATGAAACGAAAATAAAAATTATAATTATAAGTAAATTTAAAAAAGACTTCCAGCTCTGCATCACTTGGACTTAATGGACATTGTTACCATTAAAATTTATGCAAAAGAACTCGACACACAAGGCAAATGTATCTTCACTACTGAAAAATAAAATGGCAAAGCAATTTGAAAACGCTATTGTTGTGATTGATCAAAAGACAAACATGGAAAGATGGAAGCCATTTAAAACGGATCGAGCCAATTTTTACTTTAATCATTTAGAATTCCTTTAATTAAAAATCACAGAGTCCGGATGATTAGACATAATCCTGGAGCAAATTAAAACGCAAAATTGACCTATTCATATCGCGTGTATTATTAGCAAGTGGAGATAATCAAAGCCATGCCTACTACATTGAACAAGAATTGACAACTTACTTGTACGGATTTAGAGAAAGAGAAATCAAACCCAAATGTTCACCCAATCTGGATAATTGCGGAATGTATTTGCTTACCTTAAAAATTGCATCGAACAACCTCATAGTACAAACCACTTTTAACTCGACCTCCGGTAAAAATCATCCCATTGACCAGGCTCAGCTTCTACAGAAAGGGAACATCAAGGAGGAAAATATTGGTGCTCGCAGTACTTTGACACTAAATACACAGACAAAAATAAAGACATTGATGCCAGACATGCAAAAGGAAATGGCTATTACTCGTCTACTCCCCTCATGATCCAAATTATATTTTTATCAAACAGCTATTCCTTTCCCAGCCCATTCCATTCCATGAACCAATTGTAACGCTAGGAATGCTTCCATATCATAAGGAATAACTTTCGAGTATCAAAGTAGGAGTCTCAACTTTAAATAGATTGAGCCGTACTCATCGAAATGGAAAATTTAGTTTTCAGCGTCCTAGAATCCCTTTCAGCATTAGTCGGTTGACAATAAATAAGATATGCCACTTAAAATCTGCAATACCCCCAGATTATTATTTTTTATTCAGAACCAAAAATAGCATAAAACACCCAGTTTAGAATCTATTTTCGCTTTGTACCCTTCTTCCCCCCAATCAATCATAAGGAAGAGTGAATAGCATCGTACGCTGTAGAGAATCTCAATAGGCTCGTTATAGATAAGTGGAACAACGCGAGCACCAGCAGCCTCGACTAACTTCACATAGGACGCAGCAATATAGGAAGCATCCGACGCGTTGTTCAACCGCCCGGAGGCGCCGTCGCCGGGGTGACTCAGGATCCCCATCACCGGCTGGAGGTTTAGGTTCGGCTCCAGTGCGGCACACCATGGCTCAGTACCGGTCACGGGCGATGAGAGAATCGGAGACTGAGCCTTCGCAGACGGGAAGTCTTCGGAAAACGAAATCAGTAGCGGGATCAGCAGGTAGCTCCAGATTTCGGAGCATCGTGAGGAATCGGAGGCGCCCATGTCGGCGACGGCGGTGGAGGATATTGGATTAGAGAGGAGAGGGGGAGGGATTTGGGCGAGACGAGGAGGAATGAGATAGGTTAGGGTTTGGAAGAACGAAGAAGGTTCGAGGGAGAGACAATCGGAATGGTCACTCTCACTTCTCTCACTACGAGTCCTCGAAAAGTGTTGAATGGGGGAAGACGCGGAAAAGGACCGGTGAGGATCCTAAGCTATCTAAAAAATATGGGCCAAATTTGAAAAAAAAAAATCCCGAAATAACATTAAAAAAAAAAAAACTCAAAATAAGTGTACAGATCATCCTTACATGTAATTTATTAATTACCGAACTGACTTTCAAAAGGTTAGTTTGAGATTTAAATGTTAGTCACACAATTGATAATTTTGTGACTGACAATGTTTCACGATTAATCATGTATTTGGCAATTCCGTAACTATATCCCTTAAATTTCTCCAATCTCGCTATTGTTCACACCCATTACCATGCTCACCTCCTCCGACGCAAACTCTAGTATCCTCACCTACACATCCGCACCTCTGGCATCGCTCAAAATTTCACCATTTTTTTCACTACTGATTTCTTGCACTTTTCGTTTCAATTTTCATAGTATCCGTCACTCCTTATTCTCATAATATTCTATAAGGGTGATCGAATCATAAAAGAACCACAAATCGATTGCAATTACGAAGAGTGTACATCGTATATGATCCTAGTACAACTCAACACAACGCTGCAGTCTTTAATGAAGCAGTTATATCTATTGATTACGAATTCTCTTACCTCTCCCATGGTCATCAATAACCTCGGGTTCATCATCATCTCAATCATCTTCATCTTTCTCATCATCGCCTGCTTAGGACAACATCAACGGTGTGAAGTCGCTAGTCATAAAGTTGAAGTCCATTCTTCTCGGTATAAATTCAGTGGCATCCCCGCGTTTATTAGAAAATGTCATTGGATTCACCCATGGATCCGTATGTGTGAATAAAGTGGTATAGGGGCCAGGCGTCTCGAACAACTACGACACAACGTCGAATCCTGCATCTAGTGAAGGCCAATATTATTGTCTGATGGTGCGCTGTATGACTGGGCCTGGTAGTGTTCTTGCATGCTATCCGGTACATCAAAGGATGCATGAGGATGTTCAAAGTGCATTACATCCAGTGGAGCCACGGATGTAATAATGCAAGAACGGTTAATTGATGGACGCTGGCTACGACTTACTGTGGGACACAAAGCAGCATGGACCATACGAGGATCCTTTTCAAGCTTCGTCACCATGTTGCCTACCATTGCACGCACCTTCCTGACATTGACGGTAGGTTCATTGTCAATGGATAGCCTCTCCTAACTCTGTAACAAAGTATTATACTGTGAATAAGTAAGGACCAGAATATATTAGCACTACAGATGATGAATTAGGCTATGACACAACTCTAGTTCTTAGTACATATCATTTCCTCAACTACGTTAGTGTTTCCCTAAAAACCACGTTTGTATTTGATAAATGAATTATCGATGACGCCGCGCATGGTCGTGTAATACCAATAAAAGTGCTCCTCTCGATGCGCCCATATGTCTAACTCTGATGGCCATTGCGCACTCCATTTCGTGTCAGCGTGGCCTCTCGGATTGTGATGATGCAGGTCTCCAGAGTTAATGTCCATGTTGACTGGAATCAGCTAACAAAAATCGAACTGTCGTAGTACTCGATCTGGGAGGTGTCATTCCACAATATCAAGGCATATCATTGGGGTACGATTCATTTAGAGTTGTGCTTTCGGATGAGCGATACTCCAAGAGCCACTATAGATCGTATGAATTTCACTCAAAATCCTCATCGACCATGATTCAAACTAAAACTGATATACCGGGTGTAAATGCGCCGCTATGGTCTCTAAGTTCTAGTGATAGACCCATCCATATCGAAAGCACGGGTACTGACATTAGGTGTGGCATGTATATTTTTAATCTAAGATGTATAAGACTTTAAGCTAACAGCTATTACCTTTTGTCGCGAGGGGTCATGGAAATCCACTAAAATCCTAACATCCGGCACGTAGAATCCATAAAATGGGGCAAAACAGAACAAGTCGCTCTCATACCCACAAAATAGCAATGTAGGTATCAATTCGATTAGTATTAGCCCATATAAACATTTAATACATAATATTTTTTTTTAACATAACGGAGAACATCTACATACATAGCATACTTGGAGTAGGATGGTAAGGCCAGTGATTGACAGCTTGTCCTGGTGACATGCTGTGCATAGAGATCTATATAATGATGCTAGGTAATCTCCCTCCTAGTTGCAGCCAATAATGTTCAGTCAATGTTCTAAAAATGGTAAGAAATGTAGTTTGATATAGAAGTTAGACATGTCAGGAAACAATATACTGCCACACATCGTCAAAATGTACGCACAGGTATAACATGCATACACTTCAGCTGAAGCATCACCAAGGCTGCTTGTTTAAATCTGTCCCCTGAGCCAACTTATCTTCACCTAACCAGTCTCTGTCGCTGGGAAACATCTCATATCCAAGAAATTGGGTCGCCAATCTAGCCCATGCAGCCATAGGTACGTTGGCCATCCAACCCAGCACAATGGCCTCCCCATCCGTGGGAAGGACCCAGAAGCACCTTGATGTTTTGCAATGTTACAGTTGCCTGACTAACTGAAGGTGGAAGATGTGTCTCCTGGCCCCACCATTCCATCGAGATCATAATAAGTGCTTGATTAATCTTCATGTGTGTAGGATGATATACTCATATCTGCAAGCTCTGTTCAGGTAATGACAATATCTTCCCACAGGGGTAAATCGCTGCGCTGGACAAGTAGTGGGGCATCATTCGTCCCCTACTCATACGCCCAAAGACCTATGCCTACTTTGTATGGTCAACACTCATGGATCTATGGATCTGGCAAGTATTCTTTTGACCATATGTTAGAATGTACGTATCATGTCAACCGGAATATCAATAAACTCAAAAACGGTTAAAAAAATTGATAGAGTTTACCGTAAATATAAGAGATTTCACACATTTTCATGACAAATTAACACAAATTCGTAAGAGGGCTTGCACCTTCAGTTCTCATTTAGTCTAAATGCACCAAAATCATACTCAATTCATAATTTATTGTACATTTAATATCAATAACAGTATAATCCTGAATCAGCACAAATCACAAAATTGTTATATATGATGCAAAAAAAATGGACCACTAACCTATTGAGCTAAAGTAATTTGATCTGTAAGTTGAAATTGGTGTGGGGGGGGTCAGTGGCAGGGGTATGGGGACGAGGCTAGGATGGCACGGGGGATGTGGCGGTGGCGTAGGGATGATGCTACTATGGTTAGGGGGACACTATGGTAGCACAAAGAAGAGGCAGTTTGATGAAAATACAAAATGGAGGACGAAAGGGAGTCGTTTGTGGTGAAGGCAAGAAACAAGGGAAATTATGGGGACTGAGAAGGGAGGGAAGAAAACCAAGAGTGTAGGTGAGCATTAGATGTACGGGATGAGGAGGGAAGAAATTGATAAAAAAGAAATTGAAAAAGAAAGTAAGAATACACTTATAGGTGAGAGGAGAAGGAAGAGGAGAGGAGCAGTGGAGTTTGGTTCAGGCTGTATAACGTTAGGAGAGAATGATGAGGGAGAAGTGGGACTTAGGATTTTTTTTGGGGGGTGGGGGAGGAGGGGATAATAATATAATAATAGTCATACAAGTGTCAATTCCGCAACTAATATAATTAAAAAAATAGAGAATCTAATTGGTCTCACAATTGTTAATTGAAAGACCAGTAAAAAAAAAAGGTTATATTAGGAAAAGGCTAATCGGTATACCTACTTTGGGAATCTAATTTTTTTCAAATTATTTCTGGATTTTTTTCATAATTTTTTAAAAGATGCTTGTTATTTGAGTCATTTTTTTAAGAGATCTCTTGTTGTTTAAATTTTATTTATCACACCTCTTGTTTTTTATTTTATTTTTAATAGACTTTTTTTATTCATTTGTTATCCAATTCAATTAAGTGAGGAGACACATGGCAAGTTGATAAATTTTTACATCATATAAATTATTATAAATAATAACAAAATACTTGAAAAATAGATAAAATTAAAAATTAAAAAAAATGAAAACCATAACTCATATTTTCAATCTCCGTGGATCTTAACATTTATGTCTCAATTGAAAGTTTGCAAAGGGGACACTAAGATTTTAGTGCTTTTTTTTTTTTACCAAAATAAAAATTTATTTCCATTAGTATATGTACATGTGCCTTCAGAGAAGGAATCCTTGTCTTTCTTATTTTATTATTTATATTTTTTTTTCTATTTTTCAAGTATTTTTCAAAATTTTAATATTATTCTTTATAATTTATATTTGAAATAATGATGTGAAAATTTAATAGTTTGTCATGTGCCTCCCCCCTCCCCATTTAGCAGAATTGGATGATGGAATAGATGGAAAGGTTTATTTAAAACAAAATAAAAGTACAAGAGATGTGATAAATAAAATTTAAATCACAATGGATTTCTTAAAAAATACTCAAATCACAAGGAGTCTTTTCAAATTTTTCCCCAAAAAACATCAGTGGAATTCTAGATAAGGTCCTTTTAAAATGACGTAGCTTTCCAAACCCTAATCATTCTTAGGGAATTGATTTGTCCTTCGACATATATTTACCTATCTAGATTAACAAGCACTTTCTTACTGCTAGGAGGCATAAATATATAATAACAGTCCTTAAATTGCGTAAGGGGTTGGAGATTTTCGCATCCGATATGACTTATTTACATTTGAGTGTCAAAACTAAGTCTTCTTAATAATAAACCTTTAAGAGTTAAGTTTTTTTTTTTTTTTTTTTTTTACCGAAACAACGTAGTTTTGGTACCCAGATAAGTCTATACACCAAAGTGTATGAACTCACAAGCCAATTTGATAAAATTCTTCTCTTAGTAATTTTGTTTTAGAAAAAAAAGGGAAAGATCTCCCGTGCTCATTGAGTACCGAGATATGTCCTTACTAAGAAGAAAAGGATTTCAGACTTGAGTCGATGCACGTAAGAAGAAAAGGGTGCGGAAGGAGTAGAGGCAAATGTTGCTTATCCTAACAAATAACTTGATGCACATTAATATCTTGAAAATTTAAACCATAAAGATTTAAAACGCCCAGTCATATGATTTTAAGATGTCTAAAGCATTTATCTATAGCATGAAAATTATAAAGATTATTGATTATAACGTCCATATATATATATATATATATATATATATATATATATATACATATGTGTGTGTATGGTATGTATATGTGTGTTTGAATTAATAAGTTTCATAAATAAATCTTATGTTATTTCAATCTATACAATTAAAATTTACTAGCTATTAATATATATTAAATTATTTATTGTACAAGGACTATTGAACAAGCAGGGAAGCCTTCCCCATAGGACTAATACAGCAATTATCATTTGCACCAGTAAAATATTTTCCAGGAATCCATTCGAAACTAATTACAATATAATCTTTATGTACAGCCTGAATCGTTGATCTAACAAATTGTATTTAGAGCTTTGACAGAATGAAACTATTGAATGTGTTATACCGTGCACTACGAAGAAAAGTAAGTAAGTTACAGGAGATAGCACCATAGAATTTACATTTGGATCGAACACTGCTTCCCGGAAACATATAGGGATGAACAATGCCAGCCCCTCTTATTCACCTCTCGAGCTTCTGGTATAAATCTGATAATGCGTGATAAAGAATGGCAGCTGCAGGCGGTCTGGGCAATGAACCAAGAAGTATATCTGATGAACTGATGGATTGACTACCATAAAACCTGGAATTTTCTCGTGTTCGCGTCATGACAACGCTGCCCTCAAGTGAGCAACCAACAAAAGCGCCTGAAAAGTCATCGAAATGAGAATTATCACAACTGAAACATTAGAATTCGTTATCCACGAGACAGATATTGAAAGATTGTTCGTTTCATTCTCATTAGGTTCCTAATCTCCTCCTCTAGATCAATAATAGTTTTTCCCTTAAGACTATATCACACTATACCTACCTATTTGTCCGGTGTTAAATCAACACAGATGTGTGCTAGGAGAAATCAAATATGAGATAAAGAGAGAAATGGTAGAATGATGGGGAGCAGATGAACATCGAACTTGCCCCTACCTATCTCAAACATGCTTCCAATATTTTGAAGTGTGGAGCGAGGACATTACCCAAATTCCAAATTTTAAGTGTCAAGCATGATGATTTCATCACAAAGGATCTTAGTACTAAACGAACCAACAAACTTTAGAATATTGAAGAAGCTCCCCAAGCAAGAGAAATGCAATTCAAAACTTGACCAATAATTCAAATAAAAGTATAATAGCACAAATAAAGATGTAAAACTTTCATATACAGGTGATTTTGATACCAAATCTTGAGCAAGTGATTAAAATTGTTAAGGACGTGCCTTTGCTGCAGCTGTAAGTATAACAAGCAGCATAACCACCATTGCCAGCACGTATATCAGCTTCAGCAGCGCGTCCAACGATGCCCATGGCAGCACTCAAACCTGCTCCAATTGAGAAATGCGCATTTCCACCAAAGGTCTTGACAGCAGTGTTTGTTCTCAATACAATCATGAAATCTGTCACTTCCCCTCCAGCCTTAGGCACATAAAAATTAATAACAAATTTAAAAAGATGGCATAACTAACATCAACAAGTACGTCCAAAATAAAACAGAAGAGTAGCTCCCAAAAAGGATTTATTAGCAAAAGAGTTTTTCAGCTTGCGCACATAATATGTTAAGTTACATGAATAATTAACATGTGCAATAATGCAATATTGAAAAGCTGTAGCTACGTGCACATAGAATCAGATAATCAAATCAGAGTTCTCTCTTGGAACTGGAGTGCCACAAGCATATATGAAACAAAAAATTTCATGAGGAAAATAGGACCAATGTATCCACCACCAAAAAGAAACTTCCTGCTAAACGTCATTGAGCTGGAAAGGTAGCATAATGAAGTGAGTGAGAAAAATAGAAAGAAGAGAAGGGAAAGAGCAGGGAAAAATCGCAGAGTCGCAGAGTCGCAGAGATGGAAATACTCTTGCTGGTAGGGAAGTTGCTGCCACCAGACTAGTCAACACCAGAGAGGGGCAGTAGCCTAGCCTCCATCTCTTCGTGGTTGTGATCAAGTGGCGATGGAATAGTTAGAGAAGATGGATCTCACTGTATCAAGGAGAGGAAGACGAAGATCTCATTGGACCTGGGTTCCCGAAGTTTGGTGAATCCTTCCCTTCCCCTCTTTCTTCTCAAGGATTTTTCTTATGTTGAGGGTAGAGTCAGGGCTGGGTCTGGGCATTTTGGCCCACCTAGGGTCACCAAGACGGCACATAGTGCACGACTAGGATGATTTATAGAACACTTGATTAACTACAAGCAATTAAGTTTATTTAAGAAGCATGGTCTTATAATTTTTACAAGATAAAAAAATTGTGTCACCTGAGCTCCCCACCCAATGCCAAAAGAAGAGATGGCAGATGGTGCAGACCAAGACCCATCTTCTCTGCGAGCAACAACAACACCTGTTCCAATGTTATACGTCAACATCACCCCAACCTTTGCAACTGTCAGAATGGCAAGGCCTTTTGCTTGTTTTAGAATGGACTCCGGAATGGACTTCTCGGGCTTCACTAAGCCAACCTGCAAAATTGTTAAATTTAGTACAGCCAAAAAACCTGTACAACAAAACTTTATTTCTATGTGCAGCTGGTTAATGAACAGTAAAGTACTGCAGACAAAATTAGGTCTGCAGGAATGAATGAACCAAGTAATTCCACCAAGCAAAGAACCTGATATGTGATTTAAAAATCTAGAAGAAAAAACTTGATGAAAAACAATTTAACAAAGTTCCAATTCTGAATTTCCATATTTTATCCTTTTCAGGCCATATAGAATAAGGAAGACAGGCATTTAGATAAACTCAAAATTCTGACAGAGAACTTAAATCTCACCTTATCATAACCGCGAATCGTGTTTGTTGCCTTATAGATCTCATATTCCATGGACTGGCCCCACGGAAAATTAAGCCAAGATCTCAAAGTACTGAGGTCTGTGAGATCATTGGTGGGCAACTGGGCAGCACGGCTTACTTGATCCATCAGAAAAGACTGTACAGACTCAAGACGCACACAACATACATCACATACCCGTTGCGGATCCCCAGTTCGGAACTTTGAAGGCAACAAGCTCCTCCCTTTAGAGCACTCATTGCAAAATATCCCACCACAAAATCGACAGTGATGCCTGGAACACATGATTGGATGAAACCGAAGATTACACAGCATGCACGCTGAAGCAGCACTGTCAGCCAACCATTTTGGAGGCTCTGATTCAAGAATTTCCTTGATGTTGCCAAAATTTGTTTCAGTAAGCGTTTGAGCCATCTCTTTCCATGCTTGCTCAAGAAGATTGCTTGATATCCAGGACATACTACATCTGTGGACATCACCTGAAGCAATAGCACTTACTTTCCCTCGCGCTGCAAGCAACATCTCAAGGACCACATCCCACATGGTCAACTCCTTATCTTCACTAGCAAGCTGATCCCAGCCCATATCGCCATCAGGAAAGTAACTACCATTCATAGAAAAACCTTTATTCCATTCTTCATGTTCGCTTCCAGACATAGGTGGAACAGAAACGGGAATCCAGACCCCAGTATCTTCGGAAAGTGGTGTGTCATAAAAGAAGTACTTTCCCTGCTTCTGATTACCAGCAAGCACATCATGTGGTCCATCACTATCAACGGAGGTGTTTTGAGAAGCTTCACTCACACAATCTCTTGGCTGTATCTTGTTAAGTTTCACAACATCATCAGCTGACGAATATTCTTTATGTTGTTCAACTTCCCTTGAAATCTAATCATCAAGACAATTTGAATCCGTTTAACGAATTGAGAGAGCAGACCATATTCAAATATGAGTAAAGGACATAGATTGCTTTTCTTACATTCAATTTATCTTTCACAGACTGACAGTCACCGGTAGAACATATAAATACAAACAAGGATTAATTGATATACTGAAAGCTGCCCACCAATTTATCTCAGGCCAAAAAGAATCACTAGTCACACTTCTGGGACACAATTCATAAGTAGGCTCTGGGATCATGCTCTCAGCCATGCAGCATCAATAATAGACTCAACAACATTTCACTTCAATGTCAAACAATTCTATTTGCCCTTCCTTTAATAGGTGAGGATGGGAGGGGAGGGTGACATTCAAACATCCTGCTTTCTACCGCTGACCCCAACCTAAAATACCTATAATTATCCATACTGAATCATAAGTATGGTTAGTATCTTTCATTTTGACAACTTATAATCCTGACATCAGAACTTTCTTGATCCTACCAGGGAGCCAGTTCGCACAGAATGTTTCTTTGAATTTCTACTTCAAACCACCAAAGAACTGTGCATTTAATTCAATACATCTATTCCTCGATACAAGTCTCAAAGCAGCACAAACCGCTCTCACTTTCTAATTCTCAATCTTGTTTGCCTCAAATCCGCAACAACCAATTCATAAAACAAAAATGGTGATGATGAAGTCCAATTTCAAACTTTGAAAATGAAAATAACAAAGTACACGGTCAAATTGCTACCATATTTCATATTAGCTGAACTGTACTAACAATTGGCCTCTTTTTTTCTTTTTCTTTTTTTTTTATAGGCAAAAACCAACATTAATTCTAACTTATTAACGTGAGTTAAACATTTCAGATTCTAAGATTAGATTTTAAACATTTTTTTTACTCTATACAAAAACCTAGCAAACCATCCACATAGTTGAAGGGTGAGAGAATCCTGCTTTTAACATCGAGAACCCGACAATACAAAACCTTCATTCAACGAACTCTAAACCAACCCCTAAGCACACCTCAATCCTAGCTTTGTTACCACTGCTAATTATGTTTTAAATAAACAAAAATAGCAAACAAAAAAGCATCAAACCACCCTCGTTCTTCAAAGAAATCAACAGGACGTGAAAAATTAAAAAAAGAAGCAAAATCAGGAGAAACAGCGAGTACCGGAGGAACTATGAACTCTGGATGAGAATCTTCCTCCAATTGTAAACTCGGATATAGCGGGTTTTCCCCCTCCATGGATGAGCTTGAGAGATCGAGGGAGGAAAAGGAATTTCTTATCAACGGAGCAGGGGGGAGTTTCGCTTGGAAGAGGAAGCAATTGTTAGTTTCTTCGTTGGCTAGGGTAGTACTCAACCTATTTGTTGACGACGACGAGATATCAGGATCCGGGCGTCGCCGTGTCAACTGGTTCTTCTTGAAGTCCAGCTTTCCTCTTAAACCTTTTTTTTTTTCATTTTCCTTTTTTCAATTTTATGCACAATTTTTAATTTTTTCTTTTTACCCTCCATGATTTTTTTTTTAAATGCATCGACTATATTGAAATTTGCCCTTTTTGTAAGGAAAAAAAATGATAATAACGTCAAACTTACAAGAAAAGTAACACAAACAAAAAAGGAATAACGACCACATTAAAATTTACTCTTTTTGAAAAGAATAAAAACAATTAATAACATCTAACTTCTAAGGAAAGTAATTCAAATAAAGGAATGGACCTTTTATAAAATGGGATTGGAATTGTGTACCATTCACTATATTTTTAAAAAATTATTCGACAAAATAATGTCAAATGCAATTAAAAATAGTCGTAATGTATAAAGAATTTCATACTATAAGTAAACAAATATCTGAGAACATCCACTGCCCTAGTGACCATTATTTGTCAAGCACCTACAACTCCACTTGTTTCTAAATTTAGAACTTAATATTCTTGAGCGACAGGTCAAAATTCCAACAATCCATTAGCACCCAAAAAAACACTCTATATTTATAAAAGTCCAAGCTTTTGATCCTCGTTGAGTAGTAAATTTTTCTTTTTCAAACTACACCAATTGCTTCCATAATCAATAAATGATGCTATGCTCCCCTCAACTCCCCACCCATTTGAAGGGGTAAGTTTATTACCATTTAGAATCCTAGTCCCCTCAATCCTATTATAGGGAAAAGGGGAGACAAAATACGTTGCCTTGCTATAGATAGAGCAGTAAGCAATAGATAGCAATCAAATTTTCGACATAAAGATGCTGCAGTTCTAATACAAAATTGAATTTAACTAATGTATATTACAAATTTGAATGTGTTAACTATCACATGAGCTGAGCTAGGGTACAACGTTGACAAAGGGGGAAACCAAACAAAATCAAAAGAAGAGAGACCAAAGGAAGTAGCATGGGTTCTACGGGGTGGTTCTATCAGTCAGTCTCATCTGAGTCATCATCAAAGAGATGCAAATACGGAGCTACCCGCATGTGCTCGTGGGAATCTCGCTCCTCATCGTTGGCAGTCATCTTAGGAGTTGTTAAACCCAGTTTCTGCGTATAAACTTCATCATAGGCTTCCAAATTCAATCCTGAGGCAAGAAATAGTTCCACTTCATCTACAAACTGCTCTGTCCTTCCTGCCAGAAAAGGTCTGGCAGAATCAGCCACCAGAGCCTTGAATTGTTTTTGTCTCATTTCTGGGGCCCTTTTCAGTTGCTCTCTACTGGAAGAATAGAAGGATTTAGTGTTAATATCTACTCCAAGTTCCGATAAAACTAAGGGTCATTCTGACAATGACCTTCACAATTTATGATGTCAGAAAATTGTACGTATATGTATCATTAACCATTACGTGAAAATCAGTTCATGATTCAATCAATTTTGGATGGCAAGGTATTTGTTTATTTCCCAGCAAAATTTCGTCGTTGATCATGTTTTCCAAAAAATAAAAAATAAAAAATTGGAGCATTCTATAACAGCAAAATTACCTTTTCCCGAAAGATTCGATCACACCAAGAATGTGATGCACAACAGTGTAAACATCTTCTTCCTACACAAAATTGAAGAGTCAATCAATGCAATTCAGAATATCTAACAGAAAATTTACCCATATCTAAAACACAGAGGAAACAGCCTCACAGCAAGTCAACTGGTGAATGCAAGCACCTGCATTAAAGCTTGAATTTCCCTCTGCAACCAACTGTGAAGCCACTGATTCGGTTGAAGATACTTCCCCAACTTCCAGTACCTCGATACATTGATTTCATCATCTACAAGACCTGATTCAACAAATAAACAGCTGAAAAATGTAGAGAGAAAACAGTAGGTTTGCCAAGGAATAACATGACAGATGAGTTTAAGAAAGATGGAGACGAGAAAAAAACAGAAAACAAAAAAACTGGGGAATAAAACCAAAGGCAGAAACCTGGTTTTGTGTAGTAGCACTGTAATCTAGACTTGTGAGCTTTTGAGAAGAAAAATCTGTAGATGCAATCATTAAGAAAGTAAGATAAATTACGTCTCATAAATACAGAAGCAAAGATAAACAAGAAAATCATGGTTTGCAATACCTATTCTCAGAATCCTGGCTAATGTAATGCTTTTGGAAAGAGTGTCCATCATATCCATGTACAATAGAAAAATTTTCAGTCTGCGGATTAATTAGAATACAGAATTGACATTGCATTAACAGAAGTGAAGTGCAAAGATGAACACCACAGTCTAACAGGATAATTTAATCAAGGAATGAACTTTCTACAAAAAGTATGCTTTATTTCTTCTACAAGATAGCATTTCTACATGGCTGGCTTGTGGAATATGTGCATTTTATGTGAACCTGACTACATCCGAGAAATGAATGGAACCTGGAAAATGGCTGTGAAACGCCGCATGGAAAAAAAGCTCCAAGAAGCATATAAAGCCAAGTAAAGTTTAGAAGGGGGTCTTAAGGGATATGGACAGGACCTCAGTTGAAATATATGAACATATGAAGCTGTCTATCCATTTTTCTACTCAATAAAAACATATTAAAACTTAAGAAAGCTGAGCTATTTCTAACACCAAAAGGAAAAGGGACAGAAAGGGAAAGAAACCTTGCATAGAGGACATTTTACAGAGGAAAGAGTTGGAGAATGCTTTCCAGCAACCACTTTGGTCCAGCGTATAATACAATTGTAGCAAAATTTATCTGCAAGCCACAATGGAAAAGGTTTCAGATCAATCTGAACTGCAAAGGAACAATACCTTAAAAGGAAAATGAAACAGGCAGCAACACAGCTTGTTCAAGTGGTTGTTTTTACCTGGGTAAAATATTAATGCAAAAAAAAGGGGGAATAAACACCCATTTAAGGCCACAGCTCTCTGTGTGTGCTTGTGTGTGTATGTTTGTAACGGCAAATGAGCACCATCTAAGCTCAAGTATGGTGGCTTTTACTAGAGTGTAATATAGAAGGAAAAAAAAAAAAAAAGAAAAACAGATACATGTCTGGTCATTATGAAAGAAAGACTAAACCACGGGCCAAAAAACGTTAGAATTACATGGCTGGGGAGGCTTTCTAATATATGGACCTCTTAAAATGGCACCAGCAAGTCGATAAACAGTTGAAAGATGTACTATGCCAATCCATCTTTTGCATTCCACGTCCAACACTTTCATACTCTAGCTCAAACCTTTAGAGCTTAAAACAAATATAGCAAGTTGTAACACAATCTTCAGCACTTACAGTAGGATATCTAGTTTCGGGATGAACCAATTCATGAGAAAATTTCCCTAATGAACAAAGTAGCACTAAATAGAATTGAACAAATTATGACGACCCCATTATGCTTTGAAACCACTTCAAACAATTCTAGTCATACAATTATGATCTATGCATCATTAATAACTCTTCTTTCGTTATCAGAAGAAAGAAAGCTAGATAGGAAGTCTAGGGCAGTAATTTCAGTTTCCAACCAACATTCTCAGCAGTCCCCCGTGAAAATAATCCATTCACACAGTCAAACTGTTCCTTAATGTGCCTCGAAAGCTGGGGGTAAAAAAGGATAATGACTTTGAATTCGAACAGAACCATCAAACTCCCTGTAACTATTCCGCCAAATTGTACATCAAAAATGCCCATTTCAATCGAAATATAAATTGTGAAACATTCACGCGCCGGACAAAGATTAGCAAACGAATTGACCTCAAAAATATCCCCTGAGATCATTCAGAAATTAGGGGACTCATGGGGATTATCGTTTAGAGCACATCCTAATGGATTTTGAGAACAAGCGAGTGAGAGAGAGAGAGAGAGAGAGCGTACGAAAGCAGCGATCCAGGTAGGAGTCTTGAACGAATGATCCGAGGCAAATAGGACATGGATCGGAGTCGATGGTGGAGGAGGAACAGCCACAATTCTGCTGGTTCGTCATGTTTCAGACCACAACAATAAGATCAACACCAAAGCTAGGTTTAAATGCCTCGGAGGAAATTGGCGAGACGAAAAGGCGATTAGATTTTCGCCCCTTTCTTTTTAAATATTTTATGCGTTTCCATCAAATTTTACCCTTTTTTAATACATATTTTCGACAAATAAAGCTATTATTTAAAAAAATTCGTTCTCTTTTTTCAACGTCTGGTGGGGTTTACCAAATGGGTACCATGCGATTTTTACCACCCATCCTTGATTTACCAGGGGGAAAAAATGCACTCATCCGCCGTAAATTTCACCCAACTTCTAATGATTTCATATGTTTAGGTAAACTCTCCCTCTCACTTTCTCTCTCTATATATATATAAATCTTTTTTGTTTTCATCATAATTATTATGAAATCCATTAGAAATTATGAGTGCCGTATAAATTTAAGTGGAATTTGTGAGGATGAATAGTAATTCCCGGCCCCATATTTGGCACGTGAATCTAAGATGACAAGAAATATTGAGATTTTCTTTTCAGTCAAGTAATTTAAGTTTGGTTTGCTAAATCTTACATTTAGTTCGGGTATCATATTCTCCACAATGCCACTCCTTGAAATTTTTCTATTGGGTATACCTAGTCGAATTCTAAAAATTTGTGACATTATTTTGTTTGGTACAAACAATTAAATTCAATAAATATTAAAGTTTCTCATTAATATTCTCTTATAAAAATATATATAATATTCATAACATAAAACATAACAGATTATTTAGATAATAAAAAAATATCTATTTTAAAGTTAGCACTACAATAAAAGTTTTGCCTACTTTTTAATTTTAAATGACGAATAATTTAATTAAAACATGTACTAACTAAAGGTGGAAGCTACATAACACAGTAATAAATTTCTAAATGCAGTATTACCAACTCTTTATTATAAATAATATATTTATTTACTACCAGTATTACTATTATTATCATTATTATTAATATTATTTTAAATTATATGAGCTATGTATTAAATGAGAACTTTGTTAATTTGTTCATTTATAATGATAGTTTTGATATTATATTTCATGTGCCCATTTTGGTATATTCGAAATCTCACATTACTACCTTTCAACTTATAAATGTTAAGCTCCACTTTTTCAAGAATGTGAGATTCCTGGAATCTCACATTTCAAAAGCCATCTTAAGTGCTGAAATATGACATTTTTTAGCAGATTTCGCAGACCAAACGAATCCTTAATGTCAGCAAGGGAGTCCATTCTCTATTAACCCACCAAAAAATATTTTTAACCCACATTATTATATCGGCTAGTGCATAACTAATTGACCAGTTTAATTATCATTTATTATTAGGTTAATTTATTAGAATTTTAAATAAAATAAAAATGACATTGAAAAAACTTGTGGTCCCCCTACTCGTTTATAAAATATTTAGCCCCAACTCACCTATAAATAATTTTTATCCATATTGACTTGATCCTACTAACTCACAATACATATTCGATCTACCAATAATCCACTATGTCTACTTCAATAGTATAAAATGAAATGAAAATATGAAGGAATAAGAATAGAAATCGATATTTTGATTTCCATTCGTGCCATTTAAACGAGGAGTTCTATCAATCTCAAAGTCTTCTTTAAAAAAATAATACTTAAAGTGGAAATTTTGTTCCCTATTTTTATGCAAAGTGCACCGCACGCCCCGCATCACATGATCTACATTCGTTGAATCAAAAAGGAGAAAAATAGTAGTATGACTTGAGATTTAATTCAAGAGCAGGTACTCATAATATTATCATATATGTATATATATTTTTGATGAGATTTGATGTTGTATTAGTTTAATATTTTAATACTTAATTTAAAAGAAATTAAAGCTTTAAATAATTATAATTTTTTTTATAATTATATTAATATATTTGAGATTCTTAAATCTCATAAAAAATTTAATAAATAGATGAGATATAAAACGATAAATATATTAAAAAGGAGGACCGACGGAGAGTGCCCATGTGGCGGGGATCTCGTGCCATTGCGATGCTCCCACTAATGCACCCTTGATTAGTTCCCTCGCTCGCTCACACCGGAACGAGGAAACCACAAACGGATTCCACAGACGTGGGGCCGTATGAAGCTTTGCGTGCACTGCGCACCCCGCGTATTCACGCCGCCACGCCTTCATCTCTATCCGTCTGCTCCCCCCACCACGTCTTCAACTCTCTAGTCTCCCTGTACACTAATCTGAACTGCGCCTGTGCTACAGAAGCTCTCGCATCTTCCGTGCTCACAAGTTTAGTAAACCCTAGTTCCTCAGTTTCAATTTCAGTTTCAGTTTCAGTTTCCGAGTGTTGGTTCTCTCAAACCCTAGTTGAATCTTCGATTTCACAGTTTTTGATAGGCCTTTCATTTCGTGTTTTCATTGCTCGACGTCATCAGCTTGTAAGATTCATAGGCGGAGAGCTGAATACGGGATCTGAAGCACTGTTCCGATGCAAATATCCGTAGATAAACCGTTTGAAGCGTGGGAGGAGGTTCAGCGCCATGGCCACGATTTGGCGGACAAGCTCGCGCAGGGCTTCAATGGACTGGTGCAGTCTCACATGAGTCCGCCTTCGTTCTCCTGGCCCGAGGCGCCCAAACTCTTCGATGTCGAGTTCCCGAGCCAGAGCTTCGGGATCAGGGACCTCGGTCTCGCCATTGATTACTCGGGAGCTAACGGGGTCTCTGCGATTCTAGATATCGGTAACAAGTTAGGTCAGGCGGGAGTTGATTTTGGGGCTTGCTTGAACGGCATGGTCGACCAGTTCTTCCGGAGTTTGCCGATCCCGTTTCAGCTGGAGGAAAATACCGTGGAATCGGTTCGGAGCATGATGGGTGGTCAGAGAGCTGATATTGGGGTAGGTGTCCACGAACAGTTGAGGAATTTTGGTTTTGTGCAAAGCGATCCTGTGTCGGGTGAACCTGCGGATGAAGACGGCTCTAATTTAAAGTCTGTAGGGCGTTTTGGAAGATCAAAGGTAAATTTGTTGTTTACTGCTCGCCAATAGATGTTTTAGTGTGAAAGACCTTTGTTTGTGCACTGTTTTATCACCATCTATCTGCATGCGCTATACTTTGGAGTGTTGATTGAGTAAAACAAATATGGTTGAATTACAGCTGACCAGTTGGGTTGTGATTGAAATGATAGCGAAATGTAATAATGAGTATATTTAACCATTTTTTAAATCCGTAGTGAAGAGGTATAATCATATTGTGATATACTGTTAGAGGTTCTTTCTAACAGTTTAAGGATTTTAGATGAAATTTGGTTGGCGTTGAATGTTGGTGCTGGTTGAGATTGTTGATAGAAATAAAGCTCACGTAAGTCGATAGCAAAAAGAAAATAGGAATAAAAGACACAAGGAATGGTAAAAGAAGACAAACTGTAGGCAACTACATAACAAAAAAGAAACTAAAATTCTTAAGGGAATATCCAATAGACAGTGTTGAGCAGAAGTCCTTAAAATTTGATTTTAAGCCTTAACCAAACCATGAGTTAAAACCTAGATAAAACAGATGCAGAAAGGTCGTAAAAAACAACTTGCTGCATTGAAGTATCATGAAAGGGAGTGCTTTTATTCCAAGTCTTGTGTGGTTTTATGGATAAATAAATAGTGTACTTTTTTCTTGTAGTTATAAACCAAACTCATTATTTATGTACCTTTAAAAGTATTTTATGCTTTTCACATAGTTGTTATTTTTTTAATTTTTGAAATTTAATTTTTGCCTTGTGAGACACATTTATAAAAAAGGACAAATAGGATATGATTTGACACTTGAAAAACATTAGTCATAAAAATGTTGGTAACAGATTTAATTAATGTTTCATTTGTTTCTGTATTATTGTTTTATACTAAATGAAGACCTATGCACTTCTATGATATTTGGGGGCCTACTAACTATCCATTATGAGATGACTTAACGATGTAGCAATTAAAAAAAATGTCTGTTTCACGGTATATTTATTCATTGGCACTACCATCTAATAGAGCAGAGAGCCGCGGTATATTCAGTTGGCACTACTATCTAGAGTTCCGCCCTGAAATTTCAGGTGTAGCTAAGTGAAGAAAATTCAGTCTTCAAATTAATTTTTTCTTTTCTAGTTAAAGAAATTTTAAGTTTTCTCCTTGGATTAGTATTTTCTTTCCCTTTGAAGAATTTAAACCTTTAAGAAAACAATCTATGCACTGTAAATACACCGAATTTGAGTGGTATTGGCAGCTTCTTATTGCTCATCTGAGTGTTTAATCAGTTACACTGCACCCAAATATGTATGAGAATATTTAGCTTGTTCTATTTTATTTTTATAAGAAGGTCGTATTTTTATTTCACTCTCTTGGGAGTTCATGTGCTTTCTATTTTTTAAGCATTCCTGGAGATAACTGCTAGCTAAGGTGGATCTCCTGCAGTTTTTCAAAGCAACATCTCGAAGTCAACTATTCAGCTTTAATTTTCTTGTTCTCCTTTTTTTTTCCTGAATGAAACATTAATATTTCAATGCAAATGCAGGGGACCTTTAATATTACATCTGCTTATGATAGCAGAACACATGATGTGGAAGGCTCTTTAGTTGCAAAGGGAGATTTGTGGAGAGTAGAGGCTTCCCGTGGCAGTTCCACATCAGGAAATGAAAATTCATCTCTCTTCCTTGTTCAGCTTGGACCTGTTCTTTTTTTTCGGGACACAAAACTGCTTTTGCCAGTTCATTTGTCAAAGCAGCATGTGCTTTGGTATGGTTATGACAGGAAGGTTAGACCAATCCGAGCTTATATGTTATGAATTTCTTTTAGCTTTCCTACTCTCAGATTCGTCTAACTTGATGCTCAAATTTAGATTTGCACTGTGCAATTAATTTGATCAGCACATTTCTGCAGTATTCGTGGCCCTATAAGTCTATGATTGAAGTGATAGGAACCTAAATGTCAGTTTGAAAGTTTATTTTCTGCAGCACTAGCTGGATCTAAGTTGGGATTTTGGGTCTTTAAATTCGCTATATCCCCTTAGGATTGCATGTTTTTTGTGCTTGATATTTGAATCGATGGCAATTGCATAATTGCATGATGATCAGCTTAGCATGTGGATGCTGCTTCTCAAATTGGGGTTAAAAAACTATATTGAAGATAGGCTTTAACCTTTATGCTAAAGTCTTATGTCGTAGTTGTTATTAGAAAAGTGGGGTAGAGTTTGAGTTCAGTAGACTTTGGTCACTTTGTCCAGATTCAAGCTTTGATCTCTGTTCATCTACATCTTTCTGAAAAAGAGTCTGAGCTAGATCCCTGCAAAATCTTGTGCTTTTGCAGTTGCAACTTGAGTGCTTTGAGGTCTGAATTCTTTATTGTTGCTTGGTACAAGTTATAATTTTGATGGTCTATGTTTTCGGCCGGCTGTTGCCTATTTATTACGCTTGACTGCAGAGAATAATTGGGGTGAAAATGGAAAGTGTTAAAGCAAGTTTAGTACTGGATATGTTGTATTGTTAACGGGATCAGAGGAGGATGGTTGATATATGTTGCATTATGATGCTAGCTTGTGGAGTCAGCGGCTTTGTGATTGCTCATGCTGAGTGCAAGTCATTTAGGTTTGATGGTTTGTCTGCTGTGGTCAATTCTAGGAAAACTCTGATTGTATATGTTGGCTTGTCTATGAGCAAATAGATAGTGCTCAATAAATGTGCTGTAGTTAAGAGTGTCTACCATGCAGGGTTCTATTTTTTCTTCATTTTTATTATTTGGAAAACAGATTTGGAGGTATGGACCTAGGAAGCATGGGTACTTAAAACTAGGTGCCATACCTGTACCGGGTGCTGGTACAGCTTGGGTACTTACTGGGTACGTACCAGAATTAACAATTTTTTGTACAATTTCTGGATACTCCATAGTAATACACATGTGCATTCAAACATGCACTGGGAGGCTGTTCGTACTCGCTCCTTTATCTACTCAATGAGGATAAACAAGATTCATTTAAAATGGTTGAAGATTTGGTGTTTATATGTACAAATTTCCAACATGCTAACATTCTTAAGCAGAGTCCATACAATGGCTTGCCTCCAATCAATTGAACAAAACTGATTGATATCCATCTCCCATACAAAATCATCTGTTTTGTCCTGTCCGCTTTCATTCAATAGCCATCCTGATACCCAGGCGAACAAATTCCTCTTGAAACTTGCAGTTTTGGTGTTTGTGTTTAAAATGTAATAATGGTTTTTGTTTGTAGTAGTTTAATTTAATTTCAGGTATACATGTATCTTAACTATTTTTAATTTAACATACCCGTGCTGTACGGATACACTAATTTTTTTTTAAAAAATCGTACCGCCATACCATGTAGGTTTCGTACTCGGTATGTACCAGTGTTTCTTAGGTATTGACTCTTTTCTGCAGTGACCCATCATCGTTTCTCTGTACCTATTAATTAGAAGCCTTAGCATTAACGTTGAAGACATGTTGTTTGACTGTATTTCTCACTAGTACATATCTGCACTTTGGTGCAGATAAATAGACTTTATTGTTTACAATGCTACCAATGTTTGTTTCCTTGTTTATGGTTCACTAATCAATGTTTGTTTCCATGTTCGCACAAACCATGAAGGCAATTCATACATCATTATATTTTAAAAAAAATAGTGGTACGAGCATGAATAATAAAACCTTGAGCTTGGCAAGGTAGAGGGTTCGAACCTTTGTAATTACTAGCTTGGGTCGTGCAATTTAGTGATAATGTGTGTGTGTGTATTCGATGAATCTCTTCAATACCTCCGTGGTGGTGCATCAGGCCATGTAGATCGGTATTGAAATTGATGCATTCATTTGATGAAGCTAGATACTAATAATATTGTATTTTAACTGTTTAATGGTAATAATCCAGTAATCCAGTATTGATATTGCGGCTGTGCTTTCCAGGTGATAATATTTTTGAAATCTATATGTTTTACATGATCGGTTATGTTCTCTGTTTCTATTTGTAAACTGATTTTATTTCTTTTCAGAATGGAATTCATTCGCTTTGCCCAGCTGTGTGGACAAAACATAGAAGGTGGCTGTTGATGTCTATGGTCTGTCTCAATCCTTTGGCATGTGTAAGTGCAGAAAAATTATCTTCAAACAAACAAAGTTCGTGTCCAGTTTTGTTACTTGCTTCGAAAAATATTACTGCTAACTTGAGAAACAGTAAACCTTTTGGTGCTCAGCATTCAAATGCATTCAACATGGCTAGTTGAATGATAGTGAACCCTTCTCCCTTTTCTGCACTTTTTGGGATTTGTTGTGGTGCTGCTGCCCTAGTCCTCCTCATTCTATCCCCCTGCTGTCTGCCTGCTGGTGTCTGTAAAACATCTATGCATTTTTGTTTTCAATGAATTAATTCCAATAATGCTATATCAGTCATGTTTCACCTTTTGATCCGTTTGATCCAACAATATTATAGTAGGAGTTGAATCTGTTACGAAAGGAGCACAATTTAGTACTGTGAAACACCTCGAGTCACTGCTATCTTTAGTGTCGTGGTAGTTCTGTGATTTCTTTTGGGTGCAAATTTATATATATAATTGTGAAAACAAAATATGAGTCTGGACTTGTACAATTTGTGAGTCTTCTCCCAGAACAGCATAGTTTTGTAGAAAACTGTAAAAATCAATAGGAGTATTTTTGCAAAAAACTGTAAATGAATAGGAGCCATTTTAACAAAACGACATTATTTTGGGAGTGTACCCATGCAAGTTGCACAAGTCTGGAATCATATTCTTTTTTCTCTAGATAATTTCATCCATTCATCTTTCTACTTTTCGGTCTTCTTTTCTGAAAGCAAATTAATATGGAATACTCATTCGGACTGGAAATATCTAACTGTCCAGTTTTTTTTTTCTGCAGTCATTTATGGATCTGCAGTTCCCAAATGGGCAGATTACATATGTGTCTGGTGAAGGGATAACGACCAGTGCCTTTCTTCCGGTTTGTGGAGGCCTGCTTCAAGCAGAGGGTCAATATCCTGGAGAAATGAGGTTTAGCTTTTCTTGCAAGGTTAGTTGTTTGCATTGTAAATGTACTAAAGATAATTTAGTGAAGACTCCATTAAAATGTTAGTGCAAAGAACTTCATTCTGATTGAAGGTCCTTACTAAAGTTGGACTGGACCAAATAAATGTGCATAGATCTACAGTTGGGGTTGGCTCTAACTTATGGCCTTTTATTTTGCTATATTTTTTTGTAGAACAAATGGGGTACACGCATTACCCCATTGGTGCAGTGGCCTGACAAATCATTTACTTTGGGTTTTGAACAACCCTTAGCTTGGCAAAGATCTGGTCTGATGGTGAGGCCAACAATACAACTCAGGTACATTCATGTTTTTCTTGGAATTGTGGTATTCATATGTGATTTTGTAGCGTTATCTTTATTTACTGGGCTTGACATATACTTGATGAGGATGATCCTGGGCATAAGTTCACTCCTTTGGGACCGATAGGTCACTGTTTCAAGTTGCGGAAAGACCATCTTTGCAAAAAAGCAAGGGGAAGGCTGTATAGGGCAAAGAACCATTGGGCAAAGCGAGGAGTCTAGTGCACTTGGTCTTCCCTTAATGTATCCTTAACTAGTTTTCTTTTGCCAAGAAGTCTGTATTGTATGAGTGTCGAGCTTTAACTGAGACCCATCTGACTTCTTCAATACAATTTTTTTGTGGAACTGAAAGCTTCCTGTAACTCAAAAGTCGGGCTGCAGAACCACTTGAAACATACAAAAGTTCCATCTTGCGACCTATGGATGCCAGAGATGGTCCATTATTATCATAGTCGTCAAGGCGACACCCAAGCGTCCAGGCGCTTTCCCATGGATCATGGCGTGCAGCGCCTTGGTCCATGGGCACCAAGGCAAGTGCTTTGCTCGCCTAGGCAGTGCCTTGGCGACGCCTTGGCTGCCTTGCTGTAGGAAAAAAAGAAGAGGAAGAGGAAAAAAGAAAAGGAAAAGAAAAAGAAGAGAAAACTAAGTATGACAATAATTGTTTGGCATATCATCTTAACAAATTTAAGAACATGTATAAAATATGGTATAAGGAGGTAAAAGCATGAATTTCATTAAGGGGCATCTTGGACCGTCTTGAGGACGTTCAGGTGTCTAGGCGGTTGTTGGTCGACGCCAACCACCTTGGCGCCATGACAACTATGATTATTATTAGTTGTTCCTGGTAGAATAAACATTGTAGCTTGATAAGCTTGCTCTTATCATGCCTTCTTTCCAAATTTTCCCTTTAGAATACACGTTCCAGCTTGATAAGTTGCCCCTATCATGCTTTATTTTCAAATTTTCCCTGTTTGACCGGCACTTTTTTTTTTTTTTTTTGCTAATATATATTTTTTGTTTCTATATCTCTGACAGTGTAAGCCCCACTTTTGGTGGAAGCAATCCTGGGTTGCAAACAGAACTAATTCATTCTGTGAAGGAGAAATTAAGCTTGATCTGTGGTTGTTCAGTCACTGCATATCCTTCAGCATTCGCTTCTATATCTGTAAGTAATGCTCTTAACAACAAAATGTTTTTGGTCTAATATCAGGTCAAACATGACAGTTATATCGAAGGCAAGAGATCAGTGTATTTGCATTGTTCAGCAAGTTAAAACATATTTCATATCGAGTATAAATTACTCATTGTACATTCTCTGTTGTGGAAGGATCTCTAGTTTTTAAATCCAACTACAGAACATTTCATACTTTTAGCATTAACAAATCTATCGGGCACATTGGTTTAGAGCACAGTTTTTAAAGGTGTGGCAACCTGGGGACCCATCTAGGCTCCAGGCAAATCCAGACCTGGGTATTGTGGTTGTGACAAAAAAGGGTCTGTTGCAAACTTGTTTGATGTAGGTTTCAAGCAGAATGAACAGCTTAATCTGCTTTGAACATCATTGTAAATCTCAATTTTCCCTCCCAATAATGGAAATGTTTAAAGAATTTACATGTAGGTAAGGTATCGGTATTACCCCATCAAAATGAAATAAGGGCAAAATTAAATTCAAAATTCAAAAAGTATTGAAGCCTGCTTAATTTCCCTCAAGATCGAAACTTGTGCTTAGGTCCATGGTATCTATTGCATCTTAGGGGTCCTTTTGATAAAGTTTAGCGTCCACCAGAAAATTTGAGGTATTAGGTGTTAACGATTAAGTTCTGAACTTTTGAAGTGGCATATGAAGTAAGAGGTTCATTAAGGGAGAAGGTTACCCTTTAACAAATTAGAGGCATAATAAGGTGGCTTTTGGTAAAATTTAGTGATAAGACTTGAATGCTGAAAAATCAATTTGAATACTCTAGATTAAAACCTGAAGTTCGAACCCAATAATTGTTTTCCTTTGATAACTAATTTGCTGAAACACCTGAAGAAAATATATTTTTCTATTTTATCCTTAGTGTAATGCTATTTTATTTTTTCAATAATTTGTTTTGAATAAGTTTTTTTTTAATAAATTGAATGAATGAATTATGTTTATTGTTCTATTTTTTGTGTTGTTTTTATGTCAAAGAGATCTAAAAAAAAGAAAAAAGAAAAACGAAATCTCTTCTTTTCTTGTTCTTCCTCCTCTTTTCTTCTTCTACTTCTCTTCTACAGCTTCTGGGTAAAATGATTATTAAAAGTCAAAGAAATCTTCTCATGTTCTTCTTCTTCTTCTCCTTTCCCTTTTCTTCCCCTTCCACTCTTCTTCTTCTTCCCATTTTCTTCCTCTTCCCCCTGTTCTTTTTCTTCCTCCTCTTCTTCTTCTTCCTCCATTTTTCTTTATAAAAAAAAATTCAAATCTGGATTGTGGGTTTTGATTACGTTTCAAATCTCAAATCTGGGTTTGATTTCATTTTTAGGGTTTGATTCCAAAATTGGTGGTGGCTGATGGTGTGTTGTGGTGGTGGTCAGAAAGGATGGTGGTGGTGATGGCAGCGGCTATTGATAGTGGTGATGGTCGCTGTGAAGGTGGGAAGCGTGGGAGAGGACGGGGTAGTGTGGACAAATGAGAGGTTTATGGAGGGAATAATGAAAAATGAGGGGGCTATTTTTGTCCTTTGGATCTGAATGGCTCCTCTGAGCGAATTAGACCTAATTTTGGGTCTGATCAAGATCCTACCCAGACAGTCCACCAAACAATCTTAATAGCCCAAGGTCCAAGAGAATCAGATAGAGACCCCAATGAGACCCCGTTCAGACCAAATATAGAGACCCCAATGAGACCCCGTTCAGACCAAATAAATGCCCTCTAAGAGTAAGAGGTTTATTAAGGGAGGATGCAATCCTTGACAAATCAGAGGCATAATAAGAGGATACCAAGAGATGCTATCAAGCACTGCAGAATTGGGTAGAAAATGGATTGCCCCTATTAATAGGCAAATAAGTGTTCTCAAGTTATTCGACTCAAGGCTTAGAGGTTTCATTAGTTTGGACTGTTTATTCTGCGAATGAAATGACCCCTTTGTATCAACCTGGTTACCTGTAGTTGTCCATCTTTGGAGAGAAACAGGTTGGATCTCAGCAATCCATGAGATTACAGGGATTTTATTCTCCTTTTTTCTCAAGAGATGATTTGTTGCTATTGGCCATTATAGTTGTTTGAAACCGAACTAAAATTCATAATGTGGCCAAATATCATCTTTGTTCCTGGGTCTTACCTATATTACTGGCAATCAATCTCAGTCAGTGGCCTGTCAATCCACCCATAAAATAATTGGGTGGGTTAGCTTTTAATTAATACGGGATGAAATGGGTGGGCTGAAACGGGTTCATTAAATTGAACAGCTTGGGAGAAACGACCCACAGTTTCACTTTCTGCAAGGCTGTCTTGGCTCCTGTCACCCCTCTTTTTTTCTTGGAATGCCTCTCTTTGCTCATCATAAATCTGATTCAGTTGCGGGTTGCAATCCTCGTCTCAGTTCTTGCATAATTAGGAAATCGAGATAGCTGCCATCAATGTTTCGCCACAATCAGCCTCATTCTCCATCTGTGTGCAGGTTGAGGTGTACAATTGTACCTTCAATTGTCGATGCAGGTCCACTATTTATACTGTGATGGATGCAATATAGCTCCACCATGGCTTTTCTTTGCCCTGGTCCCGGTAGGTAATCTTGAGATCTTGAGTATGTCAGGTTCACGGATAATCCTTGGGATGGTTCTCTTTTTCATTTAGATAAAGCTGTTTGGAGGAAAAATTGTTGCAGTGATTTGATGATATTTGAAAAAATTGTTTTCTATTTTCAGCTCTATACTGGAAAACCGAAGGGATTAGTTGAGGCGATTGATATCTTCGTGTTTACTCAATTTTTCTTTCTCCGTGTCAATCTGTAGTTTTTTCTTTGTCTGCGAGAAACTGAGTTTCTTTCCAATGGATTGGATGGGAGCTACTGGCTTTTTTTTTTTAATTTGTTTATAACAAGTTGACACCACTATGCTTCCCTGTTTTTGGCTTTTACACACTATGTGAGCTTATGGAGAAACATAATCCACTGAAAGTGAGATTCTAATTGGATTAGTGGGTTTGACCCGACCGTGTTGGCCTGCTCATAAGCACTACTTATCTATGTTATATTCTTGTACAACGTGTTGTGTTGATTTTTGAAGGTGTTTTTTCCGACTCTTGACTCGGTTTGAACTCAGCTTGGCAGGTCCAAGTGGAATGGAAACGTCGGGAGCTCGGGGATAGTTTTGAGGGCCGAGACTCCTCTCCCCCCTGCCATCGGAAGGCCTACATTCTCTGTTCAGTTAAATAGTGGTATTGAGTTCTGAATTTGAACTTGACTTCCGTACAAGTCCTTCATACATAGCCGCAAGTCGTCTTCTACAGTTTTTAGCCTGTAAATATTTGTACATTATCTGAACATGGACTCTTGCAAATGGAACCTCATATTGGAACTGATTTATGTTTTTTGTATTCAGTAATCTAGTCTAAGCGAATTTCTGCGGATCTGGATCACCTGAATTTGAAAGATAATGAATTTATGTAATTTGACAATTCTAATCATTCATTACAAAGAAGGGTTTGGTGAGGAAAATGAAGGGCCAAAATTTTTCAAATTTATAAATTCATAACTTTGCAGGTCAATGGATGAAGTAAAGAAATGTTTCTGATCTATGAATTTGTGAGTGGATGTATCAGTTCGCTGGAGATATTTTATTTATTTTATTCTCGTAAGGGCTGAGCAGTGCCCTGTGCAGTTGTATATTTGATGAATTAATAAGTATAGGTGCATAGGGAGGGAGGGTGTACAAAATAAGTTACAGAATAGACTGATGGGGAATCCATTGTACTAATTGGATTCTGATCTTGCTTTAGGCTCGGTTTGATTGTACTGAATGGACTCTTAATGAGTTCATTCACCAATTCGTTTCAAGGTAAATCTATTTAGAGTGTTTGGTGTACATTTTGAATGCATATGAGTGAATTGAATAAATTTTAAAGTTTAATTCACTTAGAGTCCATTAGGAAAAGGACAAAATTGCTCTACGACATGCTCCTCCACTTTTTCATCACAGCCGTGTCTCTCCCTCTCAGGCAACTCTGTCCCTTTGCAACCCACCAAAATGGCGACCCCCTCTTCTGCCCGCTGCTGCCAATCTCTCTTCCTCTCACTTCTCACCTCTCACGTTTACTTATTCCATCTTTTTTTTTTTTTTTTGACTTTTTAAGGTTTTTGGGGTTTGGATTTCTCTCTTTTTTTTTGTTCTTTCGTCTTGTTTTTTTCCCAGATTTGGGGGGTTTGGGTTTCTTTATTCCTTTTTTTTAAGGTTTGAGGGCTTTGGGGTTCGAGTCTAGGGTTTCTTTTGTTATATTTGTTTAGATTTGGGGGATTTGTGGTTTAACTTTAGGATTTTCTTGTTCCATTTTTTCAGCTTTGTTGGTTTTGGGGACCAGAGTAGGGTGTTTTTTTTTTGTTCTATTTTCTTAGATTTGGGGATTTTGGGTATGAATTTTGGATGTTTTCTTATTCAATTTTTGTAGATTTGGGGATTTGTGGGTTCAAATTTAGGGTTTTTTTGCCCCGCTTTTGCAAATTTGGGGATTAGGAGTTTGGATTTAGGGGTTTTGAATTGGGATTGTGATTAGGGGATTTTAATTTTGGGACTAATTAGGGCTTTGTATTTGAGATATTATAGAAAATAAAAGGAAGAATTGTATTAATAAGAAAAGGAAATTAAAAGATAATGATTGGGTAAAATAGAAAATACACTTATTTCATAAGTCCCTTAAGATGTGTAATAAACCACACTTAATATTACATATTCATAACTTCTATACACCTCCAGACTATCTAGCACTAATAAATGGATGGTAGCTAGGGATGGTCATGGGATGGGGACCTCATTACCAACAGGGGCGTGCATTTAGGTTGTTAGGGAAATTTCCAATGGAACAAATATTTTCTGAACTTTTCTCGAGCTAAATTTGTTTACTCAATTTTTAATTGACTTATACTTTATCCGATGTTTTCTTTACTGAATTATTATAATTAGGAAATTGAGAAGATTTTTTTGATCAAAAAAAGAGCCCTTAAAAATTGAGAACAAATTCTTTAAGCAAAATATGAGCAATATATAATCTCACACAAAAATTATTTTTAGTTTATATACATAATACTGGTTCAAGTAAAATGGGTAATTCGGGTATTCTGAATGCCCATAATAATTTACCGACTTTTTTTCCGATTCTTGAATTAGATATAGTTTTTTTTTTATTCCGACTATTTTCTCGGATTTACCTAGTGGTCAAGAAATTTTTCAAGAAACTTGTGAAATCCGGGATCCTGGGCACCCCTTACTTGCCCACCACCATCCTAATAACAAATTTCATTCCTATTCTCATTTCCCTTCCCATTGAGGACGAGAAAACTACCTAGCTAAATACTAGGCTGGGAATTTTATAGGATTAATTAGAAGAATTATGATGTAAAAATAAAATAAATAAAAATGGAAACATTGGAAATATATAAAAATTATATTATTTTTATCAATTGATTTGAGGATATAAGAATAAACATAAAAAAGATAAAGGCACGACCAAAGAACTCAAAAAAGAATAATATGAGACTAATAAATATGAAGGAAATTTATTCACTTTTACTTTAGCATTAAACGGGTAAAGGGTAATTGGAGCTGGGACCCCTTTATCCATTCCCATTCCCATGCCCGTTTGGTCGAGTAATCTTTGGTTCAATCAGGTTAGGGGTATAAAATGGTCATCCCTAATAGCCTTCCAGTTGGGTTCCTTTGCATTTATGGGGCCAATTGCCCTATACAGTTGGCCGTTAGATGATTGTAACGTGTACATGAAAATATTATGATTATTTATACGGATAAAACTTCTCAAAACAGTGCAATTAGAAAAATAATAAGTATAAACTCCGAATAAATGTTCAAAATATTTTTATGTACATGTGGCAATCATCCAAAGGTTAACTATAGAGAATAGTTCCTACCCTAAATGTGGAGGAATCCGATTGAAAATCTAGCGCCACCACTGTTTCAGTTTTAACTATGTAAGTTTTAATCCAACTATTGAAATCTGTTTGGACCGTTAAAATCTTTTTTTTTTGGAGTAAATATTAGAATCCCATTGTCGAAATTCATTAAAGGCAAATTTTGCTCACTTTCTAGGTCAAAAACTCTCACAAGAGTATCAAATTTTTTGTATCGAAATATCATTTCTAAAAATAAAATAAAACTCAAGTTTCATTAATAGGGTAACAAATTTTTATTTATAAAGCAGTTAATAAAAAATGAAAAAATTATACTTAATCCTCTTGTGATTCAATCGATTAGTAAGAAACGCTCATATTGTTTGAAAATCAGTATATAATCTCATTGTGATTTTATTGGAGTTGCAATAGTATGTTTTACTGTTAAAGTTAACAGTTTGTGAATCTCAAGTATTGTAAAATGACAAAATTATCCTATCTTAATAAAAATTAAGGAGTTTGGTAAAAACAAATTGAGACATAAAAGCCATAACCAGGCTCGTCCATTTGATGGATCCATGGTTATTTCATATCCCCTCTTCTTTTTGTACGATTCTAATTATTACACCCGCCGCAAGGAAATCTTTTGTTATAATAGAAGCAAGGGTAATGTAGATTATTCCAGAATCAGAGTCGATTGTCTTATAAAAAAAAAAGATATCAATATATTTAGGGCGAGAAATGCATTCTGCAGTTTACTGATAGATGATCACCATGTATACATGAAAATACCCTGACTATTTATTTAAATTTTATACTTAGAAAAATTTTGTTTGGAATAAAACTTTCAAAATAGTGTAGTTTGCAAATTAGTAAATATAAAACTTGAATAAATGGTTAGGATATTTTCAAACTTAGCAAGCTATAGAGTGTATTTCAAGCCCTAAATAAACAAACCCTCAATTTTAAAGAAAAATCTAACTTCTGTAGCTCTAATGAAAACACACGAGTGAAGTGTTAATTTCTAAATCATTGGAAGGGATCTTAGTAACCCAATCAAATCAGATTGATGAGGATAAGTGTAATTCGCCAAAAAAAAATGAAAAAGGAAAAAAAAAAAAGAGAAAGAAAACGGGGATGCTTAAATTATTTTGATCTCGAATTTATTGCACCATTAAATGTCAAATTTAAACCCCTAAAAACTATTCAAAATGTCCTAATCCCAACAAGACATAAACATTCCACCAAATCGTAAAAATGTCAACTTTCACATGCACCTGTGACCCCGACTTCACAACCTACACCTCTCATCAGCACCGTCCAAACCGTGGAATCCCCCCTCACGGATCACGATCCATCTCAAACCCCAACAAACCCTAGACCAAACGAAAGCCGCCGTGATGGGACCAACTCGATCAACGCACCTAATTCACTCAAAGAGCGGCACACGGAAGCTTACCGTGGCCCGCCGCTGTACAGTAACCGCCACCAAACCGTTCCCACCCCCCTCCTCCCTTCAAATCAATAAATACATATCAATATCCTTTTTCCATAAGTTCTTTCCCTTTTCTCTTTTTCTTTCAACGGAAAACTAACGTAGAGGGAAACGGAATCTACCCGACCCGGACTCGAAGCCGAAAATCTCTACTTCCATTCTCTCTCGCTCTCTCTCTATAAGAAGGAGGACAAAGGAGAGAGAGAGAGAGAGAGTCGCGGAATGGATTGCGGTGGTTTCTCTTCGACTGCGATTCGGCTTCTTCTCGTCATCGCGGCCGTCTTCTTCCTGGGGAATGCGGCGGCGGCGGCGGTGGAAAAGTGTAGCTTTTTCCGGGGGAGTTGGGTGGCGGAGCGGTCGTCCCCGCCGCTCTACGATCCGTCCACGTGTCCGTTTATTAGCCGTGAGTTCGACTGCTTGAAGAACGGCCGCCCCGATCACCTCTTCCTCCAGTACACGTGGCAACCTTCCGGCTGCGATTTACGGAGGTACGCTCCTCTCCTCCGCCTCCTTAACCTTCTCTCTCTCTCTCTCTCTCTCTCTCTCTGTCTGCTCGTTATGATTCCCTACTGCTCGTCTCTATGGTGATTCATGCTCACGCACCTTAATCGCCGTTCGTTCTTACCTTTATTGTCCTTTCTGTTCTATGAGATCATCATTTTTTGAATCAGTATTAACCATGTTTATTTAACTGCTTCCTGGTCAAAATAAGTCAAAATTGGCACTAAGATAAGGCAATTCAATCTCCATATGGTTCCTTGATTATGGTTTCGAGTGATAAAAAACTTTGGAGTAGTTTAGTTTCGACTGCTATTTTGAAGTGATTTACATTGTTATTGAGTCCATTTTGATTTATTATCCTTTATATTGAAGCTAAGTATTTTGTTTGGGGGGTGGTGAGTGTGAATACAAAAATTAATATCTTAAGAAACAGATTTTGGAGTGTTTAAGTTGGACTTCTAGATGTGTTTGTTTCTTTCAAGTAATGTGCTGAAACATAGTTCAACTTTTTTAATTTAAAAGAAAAAGTTCAATTTTAATATAATACATATAATAAAGACGGCCTATAGGGGAATTATTTTTGTAATTTAACTTTTTATATACGGTCCACAAGTCCCTTTCTAGCTTGAAGAGGTCATGAGAAAGTGAGGCTAAGTATAATAGGGATCCAACTAATAATGCCTTTCATGTAAAGGTCTACTTCATAAAGTTGCGGCCGTATGATTGTGCAATTTTTGACAATATCTGCACATAATGAACAAATTTTATTAATGACGATTGGGAGGACTTTTTAAAGACAAAAAGGTGAGATTTATTGTAAAATTTCTAATATCACATCCTCTCTTGGGGAAAGAAACACGTGCTTCATAAAAATCTTGCATTCATAATCACATTGTAGAAAATACGGTCCCAAAAATATTGAAGATAAACAAACATTACTTAAAAGCATCTTTTAAGCCATCCCAAGAAAATAAGCATTCTTGAAAACCATCTTACCAATTTTAAGAGAGTCATGCTTGACACATATGACCTTGTTTGTTACGATGATTCGACATGAAAACCGACCTAAAATCTTTATTTATCACGAAAATTTAACAATGAAAATATACAATAACCTTACTACTAAAATAACATAATAATAATAAAAAAGATAGAGTTCTCCCATCAATGCTTTAAAATTGAATATGTTTAAAAAATTAATAACCTTTGACCAATATCTCCTGAAATAAACTCAAAACATTTACATCTCTATAATCAGCTCGTTAGCAACATAGCTCACCCTGGCTAGACAAGAAACATGTTTGACTTTTTGTAGAAAACTGTCGCTGGGTACACGTGTCAACCCATCCTCTCGAAAATACAGTAAGACAACACGTGATTTGTCGGTCGTAGTGTATAGCATAGGGGCGCGTCACATGGGAACAAGTGCCCTTATAATGATTTGCCGACACTGGAATTCCCCATCTGGCACCACTACGAAGTTGGGGTGATTCCGTAGGTCTCAGTTGGGCAACAACACTGCACGCACCATGAGCGCGTGTGGGGAATTCGTTTCCCCCGTCATTCGTTCTCCTCCTTTCTTGTGAACTCCATTCATGTCGCCCGGTTCACGGGCTGCGCGGTGCGAACTCTCAGATGAGATATTAGCCCTCTATATACATTGTTTGGATTTAAAAATTTTATGAATTTATAAATTTGAATAAATTTATCTAATCACACGAATTTATGGTATTATGAACTCAAATGACTCATATCTTATTTATCCGATTTTATTCGTTTGTGAGATATATTTGACAAGTTTTGTAATTCGTCTTGACCCATTCGCGGTTCGTTCAATTGATTAAATTTTAATTTTTTTATTAAATTTTTTATGTTTTTCATTCAGAATCAGAGTTATATTTAAGTATCGTTTGGTTAACGAAAATGCTTTTAAACAAAAGCTGTTCTCACGAGGTGAACTCTTGATCTTTCTATTTATTCAATCCGATCCAATCCCCCCGTATTTTATTTTTAACCCATCAATAACCCCTCTAAACTTACCTGTGATTGATGTTTGACTAGGCCATAACCCATTCGGCCCGTTCAATTGCATCTCTGCTTTAATGTATAAGACAAAAGAGTAAGGTCAGACAAAACATAGTTTTGGTTGTATTATTATTTAAAACTATATCGTGTTCGTATCTTTCAAAAAATTTTAACCTTACGAATAAAATGAAAATAAATAAAAATAAAAAAGACAATTGAAATTGATGACCATTAAATATGAGAGTTTGTGACATCCTATTTTAATACTATAAAATCTAACATCTTAAAATTGATTAATTTTTTTAATGTTTTGATAAATGGGTAGGTGTGTGCTACCATAATCTCTTCCCTTATTATGTCAAGGAAGAACAATTCAAACACCAAAGGGTTTCAATGAGCTACAGGTGTGTCCCAGTTATATGATCCATGATTGGTTGAGCTACTGTTGCACGCACTCACATCATAAAAGGCATTTTCGTTTGTCTCCGATAAATTGAATCTGGAATCTTCCACCCCTCATCTCACCCATCGCCCACCGGTCCTGCACTCCAAATATAATAAAGCTCACCCATTAAAAGTGGGATATAGACCTATAGTATAGACTTATATCCTTCACATGCCCTACATGACAAAAGTACACATAATCAAACCCCATAAAGTGAGAAAAGAAGGGGAAAAAAAAAAAAAGAACATTACTTTATTATTGATATTTTTATAGTTTCGATGAACACATGTTTGTCTCTAACTGGTTAGAGATTTAATTTTATTTACCTTTGGGTCCAAATTATGTTTCCATTTTTTTTTTATTTATTTGGCAGATTCGATGGGAGGGCATTCTTGAATAAATATAGAGGAAAAAGCATAATGTTTGTGGGGGATTCTTTAAGCCGAAACCAATGGGCTTCAATGGTGTGCATGCTTCATGCTTCTGTGCCTCAAACTACAGTTACTCAGAAATATAAACGTGATCTTACCATCTTCAACTTCACGGTACCCTCTCTTTACCCATTTCAATTTATTTGGCTTTTAATATTGTTACCATCTTTTAAAAGTTTGAATCTCCCAAGTATACTGAGTATAGCCCTTTAATGGGTCACACCAACTTAAAAGGGCTTATGCTTATTTAAAGCATTTTTGTGATTGCTAGCTAGAAGTTTTTTTAGTTGCTTGCATATAGCTTATAAGGTCATGGAAAATTCTCCATTGTGAAATTATTCCTAATTGAATATAGATGGGTTCCAAAGCAACATCATTTTGATGAATAGTTTTAGTAAGACGGCACATTTTGGGGTGAGACTATATGATTTTGAGGGGTATCAATACCTGATTACGCAAAATAACACCGCGTGAGAGATAGATCCCTATAATTATACGGATGATCTCTTGGGGAGTCCAGAGATTGGAGTAATGAAGTTGGTTGTTAGTTTTGTCCCTTGGTGTGTAATGATCTAGCATTCAGTGGAGGGTATTTTTGGAACGAAATTGTACGGATGGAAGACATTTATGAATGGAAACCCAAAATTGAGACCACCAACAGTTTGCAGCAGCCACGGAGCAACCGAACCAACCTTCTGGTGGGTTGCATTGCATTATGGCGGGGAGGATTGCTGATGGTTTGGCAGGAAAACTTACACATCACTTCCAACCCTCTTGTCCCTTTAGTAGTTGGTTATAATAGAAAACTGAAGCAATGTGTTGGATGACTATCACATTGGCAATGGGCTCGATGAATATAACGTGTCGCTTTATGCCTCTGATGTGATGGATGACCGTCACATTTGCAAATAGGCTCGACGAATATAATGTGTCGCATTATGCATCTGTTCAGCACATCTCTCAAAATGCATCTAAAATGATATCCTTTTTTTAAACCATGATGAACGAAATTTTTTCGGCAAAACAATGTTTGTTTGACATGTAATGGTGACAATTTGCTATGAACAATTTTTTGTGTGTGGACAAGTGACTAACGAAGATGTTAGGTGGTGTTGGTTCGATTTAACAAACTTTGAAAATGACATCATAACGACTTCTTTTACATCTATTCTAGAAATTATATCCTATTTTAGATTTAGCAGAATTGATCTTCTGCGCTCTCAGCCGCTGCTTAATAGAATCTCTTGAAGCTCATTATCTGTGCCTGAAGAACTAATTATGATGTTTATAAAGCTTAAATTTTTTTCTCAAAGTTTAGTGAGTAACATCTGCAATTTGGTTAATACTGTAATTGCAGGATTACAATGTGACAGTGATGCTCCATCACACAGTGTATCTAGTGGATGTTGTGAAGGAAAGCTTTGGGAGAGTGTTGAAACTTGACTCTATCCAGTCTGGCAAGCTTTGGACAGGAATTGACATGCTCATCTTCAACACGTGGCACTGGTGGAGCCGAAGGGGACCCACTCAACCGTATGCGCACCCCTAATCTTTTTAAATTAACTTATCTCGATATATCAGTTCAAATGTGATAATTTGATGTTTCCGAAAGTATGATGTAAGTGGGGGAAGTGATCAAAGTGGGGTTTGATTTTCGTCTGCAAATGCTTTTCAGGTGGGATTACATTCAAGATGGAGGAAGGATATTGAAAGACATGGATCGGACAGCGGCTTTTGGAAAGGCACTCAACACTTGGGCTAATTGGATAGACACAAAGATTGACCCTCGGAAGTCCCAAGTCTTCTTTCAAGGGATCTCCCCTTCTCATTACTCGTGAGTGCCTTTTTATGCACAATTCTAATCATATGCACTGAAAGAATGTTCAGAACGAATAGATATGCTAATTTTTATGACACAAGCGTAAAACGAAAAAAAAAAAAAAAACATGTGAAAACATTGTAGCTTATCAAGCATTTACATGATGGAAAAGCAGTGGGGTTGACTGGAACGAACCGAATGCGAAGACATGCCAGGGGCAGAAATCACCGTTGTCCGGATCGACATATCCCGGAGGCTCACCGCCGGCACTGGACGTACTGAAGAGCGTTCTACGCAAAATGAAGAACCCAGTCGAGTTGTTGGACATAACAAATCTGTCATTGATGCGTAAAGATGGGCACCCTTCCATCTATGGGCTGCAGGGAAGAATGGACTGTAGCCACTGGTGCCTTCCTGGTCTCCCTGATACTTGGAATCAAATCCTATACAATCTCTGTCTTTGATTTCTTACTTAGATTGGTCTTAATTCTTATACTACGATTCGGAGTGCCCCATTTTTTAAAGGATATAAAGAATAATGCATTAAGCATCTTGCTTATTGAAAAGGAAGGCTACAGCCTTGTTTAGGTATGAAAGATGTTGCCGTGTTTACATATTATATTATGAAAGTAGTTTTTCAGACTAAATCATTTCAGTGAGCGGATAGAGTTCATGTCGCTAATTTATCAATGAATGGGGGCAATGTCTTACACATAATTGCAAAAAAAAATCCATATCCCTCCTCTACATGACTCTTTTGGAAGTGTATGTTAACTTCATGCCGTTGTAACAATCATATTAGGGTGTTATTGGTGTCGTAAAATTAACAAAATTGAAGAAAAACTAATGAAGGAATAAATTTTTCTTTAGCGTTGGATTAATTGTCATGACATTCAAAACAAGGAGATAGATCACTGCCAGCTGAATTAATACTTGTCAGTAATTATACAATTTCGATAGATGGTTAGATGGATAAATTAGGATGCCGGAATACTTTTTTTTTTTTTTTTGCTAGGTCTGAGGAATGCCTTTTTTGAGTCCATTTTTATTGTTGTGTTTAGCTGGCCACTGCGTTATTATTAAGTTACATCATAACTTCTTGTTGACAAGTGACATTATTACTAAGCGGTGACTCCGTCCGTTACTACGAATCTTCACCGTAAGTTTTATTGGTGGCCATTCATGCCACAGTAGTTTATTTAATGCCACCTTAATTCGCCATGGCGTCACCATTGACAATTACACTGACGGAATTAATTGGAGCGATGAAATTGTTACAAAAATAAAGATTTGGTGGTGCTGATGTAGCTACAAATTAAAGTACCACCGTAAAACAACTCTTAAAGTTCAGTCATTGCCGGTAAAAATGAAGGTTTCTTAGCCCTTTGATTCTAAATTAATTAAAGTTTATCAAAAAAATTACTAAAATTGAATTGATATTTTATCTATTTCTAATGCAATTTTTTAATGTATTTCTAATGCATGGGCATTATTTCAAATGGCACTAAAAGAAAATCCATTGTGTATTGGGCTGTCATTTAAGAAAAGATATGAATATTTATAAGTATTTTGAATATTTAAACTCGACTTACACATAATCAAATTATATAAAAATTGGATCATTTTATTTTTCAATGTCATCCAATTCATATGATTAAAACCTACAAAATGGACTAAAAATAATATCTTTTTTAGGATGCCACGCACGATTAGAAAAAAAAATTCTACCGTGGCGCGGGGTAACACCAAGCCATTTATATATAACACAAAAATATGACCAAAAGAAAAAGAAAAAAAATGAACTGAGAGGATCTGATCTACTGCTCTCTTCGCTGTATCCAGGAGAGCATTCGAATGGCCTCTCCTCTCCTCCTTCCCCTTCACCTGCTTCACCTTCTCTGTGCTTTCATTCTCGTGAGCTCTCGGCCTTACAATGTCGGCTCCGGCGCCGGAGGATGCAATCCGTTCGAGGGGAGTTGGGTGAAGGACGACTCGTATCCGATGTACGACGCTTCGCAGAGTTGTCCGTTCGTCGGAGCCGGATTCAATTGCCTCAAGAACGGAAGAACCGATCGGGACTACCTCAAGTTCAGGTGGAAACCTACTCATTGCGAGCTTCCAAGGTAATTTTCGCTCACTTCTTCACCCATTAATTGATTGTTTAATCCTTTCTTTTTCTTCTGTGTCGTTTTTTTTTTTTTTTTTTTGGGTTTCGAGAATTTAGTATATTTCTTAAAATATTTGTATGGATCAAATTAATGGGACGACGACGTTTTGGGTTTCGGTAGGTGTGAGCTGGTTTCACTATTTACCCCTTGATTTTAGGCGCCTCACTCGTATGCTTTGACTAATTAGGTACTCATCCCACATCACACGAGAAATTAGCCATTCATCTCTTACATTTGACACGTGTCATTGCATTATATCATTTTTGTTGTGGCATTATTTTTACCTTGTAAAAAATTTTTATTACCATTTGGCATTTATACATGCTTCCATTTCATGAAAATAAACAAAGTAACCAACTAATTATTATTGGAATGAACTATAGATAGTATTAGAGGTTCTAAAATAAAGCATTTGTGCAGTAAAAGGCTAGTAGTACACAAGGCATACCATAGTAATCAACGACTTCAGGAGCTTAATCGTTTACTCAATAATTTAGAAGCTATTTTCATGTCCAAGAGTCAATTTGGGAGAATTTATAAAATATTATTTTTCTAAAAAGTAAAAAAAAAAAAAAAACTACTTTTTAAAGAAGTGATTAATACAACTTTTTGAAATGTTTTTTTTTTTTTTTTTTACTTTTGCAAGTATATTTATGCTTTTTAAAAAAATTAATTTTGTAATTTCCAAAAAAATTTTAAATGCGGGGGTGGGGCTAAGGTGGCGCCCCACCCACCCAAGTTGAATTTTGGTTTTTTTATTTTGATACGTTCTTAAATTTTAAACAATTAAAAAGTAGAAATAAGATAAAACGTAAAAACCATAAATTTGAATATAATTTTCCGGCATTTGAAAAGATTTGTTAAATACCTTTTTTTTTATTGAAAAATACTTTTTCAGTAGAAAAGCAAAAAATAAATTCATTCACGATGATCCTAAGTAATATTCACTAATCATTTGAACTATATTTATTTAAGTTGAGAGGCTCAAAGAATCAAACTCGAGAAAATTTGAAACTTAAACTATCAGTCATCTTCTCATGATTTTGTTGCATCCTATGTACATGCGTAGGTTCAACGGCAAAGATTTCTTGGAGAGAGCCAGAGGTAAAAAGATCATGTTTGTGGGGGACTCTCTGAGTTTCAACATGTGGGAATCACTCAGATGCTTGCTTCATGTAGCGGTTCCATCCTCCGATTACACCTCGTCTCAAAATGGCCTTCTCTCTAACTTTTATTTTCCGGTAATTCTCTTATATGCAATACTGTACGTATATTATTCACACTAAAAGTAACAATATTATAAAAAGTTTGTATGGTTTTATATTATTATTTGATCAAACACTTCTAAAAAAAGGCACACACAAATTTTGTCACGTTATCCTTTCTGTACGAAAAAGGTACAAGTAAAATTTTCTTACTTCAATATTGATATTTATAAATCATACGTATTCTTAATTATTTTCTTCCTGTAGACCTAATAATATCGATGAAAATGGCATAACCCAATTATTTATTTAATTATTATTATTTTTTTATACCTTTTGTTCTTCATTTTATTTTCTACAGGAATATGGAGTGTCGTTAATGATACTGAAGAGTGGGTTTTTAATAACAGAGTCCGTGGAAAAAATCGGCCGGGTTCTGAAGTTGGACTCGCTCGCTAATGCAAATCTATGGGCCGGAGCGGACATATTGATCTTCAACAGCTACCACTGGTGGACTCATGAAGGACGCTACCAAACGTACGTACCCTCTCTCTGAATCTAATTATATTATTTTAAAAAAAATATTAATTTTTTTATTAATAAAATACACGAATCTTATTTAATGATTATAAGAATTCGTACGCTTTATTTTTTTCCGGCATCAATTTTAATAAAATTAAGTAATATTGCAATCAGGTGGGACTACTATCAAATAGGTGACAAGACATTCAAAACCATGGACCACATGCAAGCCTACAGGATAGCTTTGACAACGTGGGCTAATTGGGTGGATTCGAACGTTGATCCTTCCAAAACCCGGGTGTTCTTCCAAGGAATCTCAGCCGTCCATTACAGGTGATGATCATCGTCACAACTTCATCTACGGTTGAAAATGTTCCCCCTCATTAACCTAACACAACTCTTTTTCATTAGGGGTTCAGATTTCAACGATCCCATCGCGAAGAATTGTCTGGGCCAAACTAATCCAATTCCCGGATCAAGCTATCCCGGAATAACTTATCCAGGGCAAGCGGTAATATCGAGCGTGCTGAGTAGGATGTCAAAACCAGTGTATTTGCTAAACATAACATTGCTGACTCAGTTGAGGAAGGATGGCCACCCATCGATTTATCCCGGAGGCCATGGTGGCTCGGTGGACTGCAGTCACTGGTGCCTCGCCGGAGTGCCGGATACTTGGAACCAACTTTTATATGCAGCTCTTATTCAGAAGTAGGGTTTCACACTTTTTTCTCCTTCACCCTTTGTTCTTGTGCAAGTGAATTTATTGATTTAAAACTTAGCATGAAAATAATAAGATTCAATAATCTAAAATCCTACCCCCATCTCGAGTTAAACTTATTTGTATGACTTGAATCGGGACCTCCCAATCACAAAAGAATAACTTTGAACAAAAGAATAATATTTTAATTCTTGAAAATAAAAATCAACAAAAACCACAAAAATGATATGCGGATGTTATTTACTTAGAAAAGACATGTAAAACCCTTAATCAGTATTTAAGACAGCTTATTTAATGTTCAATCCCTCGAATAAGGGAGATTGGGGAATGCAAACCTATAAATATTTAAGGAGTCATCTGACTATATGCAAGAACTTTGCGGAAAAAAATTTTCTCACATGCATCCTAAATTTTTTTGTTTTTTATTTTTTGATTTAGAACTTAATCTGAATTATTGCAACTACCTCAAATTTTTCATAATTTAAATGAAGGCACCACCCATTTTAAAATTTATGAAATTTAATTAAAGAGTTTAAAATCTTAACTATCTGATGCTTTGAAATTCGTTGGTTTTGTGAAAATAAATAATTGGGAGAGGGTGTTTTATGAGGGTATATTATGTAAATAAATAAATGCCTTTTTTGGGCTTGGAGAATGAATGATTAAATGCTTTGAAGTTAAAAAGTGGGCTGTTGTTTAGGTCATTTTAGAAACTTGTCGGTGGAAAATTTGTGTGTGTGTGAGAAAAAATATTTGGGAGAGGGCATTTTATGAGGGCAAATTAGGTAAATAAATAAATGCCTTGAGGAGTAAATAAGTAAATGGTTGAAGGTAAAAAGTAGGCTATTGTTTAGGTGAGGTTGGTGGTGTGTTAAGCCAGACATTGGATCTGCAACCTTTCTCTCAGCCCCCATGTTACCATCTATCTACTGTCCTAATACATAGTAATGAGATAATGCCAAAGTAATCTAATTAAGTACTTTAAGAAATTTCTACATAATAATCTTGAAATGATGCCAAGAGATAAAAAGGACATAAGCAGTTTCCTTTTTTCAAAAGAAAATTCTACTTGTACATCCTTCCCGTACCCTTTTTTTGAGTAGCATTTTAATCAAATAACAATATAAGACCACACATATTTCGACACATTGCCGCTTTCGGTGTGTGAAGGATGTACAAGTAGTATTGTTCTCTTTCAAATAGTTTCAGTAACTACACAACAAAAAAGAAGACTAAGAAAATTCTCCACGTGAATGGATTTACCGATCTGGTAGAATATTATTGATTAGTATCACGTGAAAATGATCCGATGATAATGTATCAAATAAGTTTTTCACAAAACCATCAACCCAAAAAAAAAAACAATCATTACCATATACGTGTGGTGCTCAAGAGGGCAAATGTACGAGAAACACAAATGGCCCGCCCTTTTCTTCTTCATCTCCATCTTCATACCATGGCTGCTTTCTTTCTGGAGAGCTCTCAACACAACAATGTCATCTTCGCAGTGGGCCGCCGTGCTGGCTGTAATTTATTTGAGGGAAGTTGGATCAAGGATGAGTCGTACCCAAGGTATGATGCGTCGAAAGCCTGAAGAACGGGAGAGCTGATCCATAGTACCTCCAGTATAGACGGAAGCCTAATAGTTGTGAACTCAAAAGGTAATTATTCCATTCAATGATCCTCTTTCTTTCTCTTATGTTTCATTTTCTTTTGATTCCTGCAATACCACGATCGTTGCGTTTTCAAGGGCGAAGTGTTTGAAGTATGGCAGAGGAAAAAAATTATTCACTGGAGGTTAGCATTAGAAGGTTTTAATTGAGATGAAGATGTACTTTCCATTTCTTTTCCCAACGGAGGCTAATAGGCTGATGAAAGGGGGAATGGAACCCTTGATTTCTATTATAGGGGGACAAGTTGTTACCAATTAATGTTTTTTTCATTTTTATTATTGTTATTATTATTATTTAGCATTCATGCATGTTCTTTTATTATTATTATTTACGTCTGATGCTTAAAGCATGTAACACCTTCAAACTGGGATTATAGATTATAAACGAAAGTGATCTAGGAGCTCAAAATGGGGTCGATGACTTCATAAAATGGATCTTAGATCCGAACAAGGAAGAAGAAAATGAAAATGGAAAATGAAGCTTTAAGCTCAGTTGATATCGAACCCATAATAAGAGAATCAAAACCCTTGTAGTTTTTCAAGTTTTGGAGCTGTGTTAATTGTTGGAGCATAGGTCACATTGCCATTAGTGGCGTTTGTTTGTTGGTTGCAGGTTGTAAAAGAAACTGAACCTAGGGTTCCAGCTCTTGTTGTGTGTGATTCGCTCTTTGTGAGGACAAGTGACGATCCCTCCCCAAAACCCTAGAGGTTTTGTTTTTATAGCAGAGGATGTCCTCCTTGGACCACAGACATAGAACATTCCCAGAAGGAAAGGGGAGAATTATCCCTAAAAGGGATGGCACGTATCATCATGGACGAATGATGGAGTCAAAGGCTCAAAGGCTATAACCTTTGGAGAGAAATTTTCTAAAGAGATGGGCTATAAGCCCAAATAAGATATTTAATCCCTTATTTGACTTGGTCAATAAAATTTAAGAGAGTGCCACGTGTCTTATAGCGACTAGACAAGAAAGAAAATATCACAAGAGGGGAAAAGCAGCACCAACACACATGTTCTTTCATCACAATAAAAAAGGTATGGCCTCTTTGATAACGGTGGTTTTAACATGTACATGCATTTGATGATAGAAATTGACAACAAGAAATTTAAAAATACTGAGAAATTTATGTGATTTTCCACAAAAGTTTTAGTGAAGGGTTCCTAATTGAAGACAAAGTACAGAATATAGAACACGATCATTCGTTTCATTTTAAAAATTTTAGCGCCAATTTAAAAAATACTAAGAAATTTATGTGATTTTTCACAAAAGTTTTAGTGAAGGGATCCTAATTGAAGACAAAGTACAGAATATAGAACACGATCATTGGTTTGATTTAAAAATTTTTAGCACCAAATTTTAAATACTAAAATCTCTGTTTTATCAAACACACGACGTGTTAATGCCTAACTAATCTACTCATAAAGTAATTAATGCCCATACTCAGCAAAGCCCGCCGCTCTAAAGGCTGTAATTTAAATTTTACCACCTCTGAGAGAGATGTGAAAATGGCACTTAAGCTATAGCTCACGGGCAAACAATCTTTGTAAATTTACCATAATTAGGCCTCGACTGTCATCTGTAATTCGACGGTTCTTTTATGTGCAAGCAAACTTTATTAAATAAAATAATATGAATTACTTCTGATCTTATGACTTTGTTGCATTGCATGTATGTCTCTCTCTCTATATATATAGAATAATTGACTGTGTTAAACTTTATTAAAAGTAAGATTAAACGGAAATTATTAGTAGAATAATTTTTAATGATATTTCTAATAAAATTAAAGTTTTTGGCGAGCAGGTGGGGCTACTATCAAACAGGCAACCCGTTAGACAAACCATGGATCCCATGAAAGCCTACAACATAGCTTTGCCAACACGGGCCATATGCGCCGAGTTCAATGTTAACCCTTCCGAAACCAAGCTGCTCCTCCGAGGAATCTCAGCCATCCATAACAGGTGATCATCATCATCATCACCATCCTCACCCCATCTAACATTGACAGTGTTCCCTCAGCAGTTTAACACAATTCAATTTCATCAGGGGTGCCTGCTAGGGCCAGACCAAGCCTATTCCAGGATCAAACTATCCCCAAACAGCTTATCCAGGGCAAGCAATCATATCGTGCATGCTCAGTGTGATATCGAACGAGGTGCACTTGCTGAACATTACACCGCTGACTCAGCTGAGGAAGGACGGCCACCCATCGATTAGTGCTGGAGTCCCCCGCCCCAAGCTCTACGTGGACTGCAGCCACTGGTGCCTCACCAGTTTGCCTGATATTGGAACCAACTCCTGCACGCTGCTCTTTTTCAGAATTAGGGTTTTGGGGCCTGTATGAGATGGGGATGTGAACTAGAACACAACATTTTGTAATAACAATCCCATGCTGGGAAAATGCAATCTCAGAACTGAACGCTCCGTGAAATACACCATTACAGGACAAAATGATCATCTGAATTGCAAGTCTTTTAAGTAATGTCCAGCACTGGGTTCATCAGATGGCGAGGATGAAGGTTAGAGAAAAGAAAGGAAAGAAAATACATATATATATATGAAGATAAAATTTACGTCCGCTTATGTATCCTCTTGTCCCTTATGGGTAAGTCGATGGGCTTCTGGGCATCGTGGGGATGGTCCGGTCCCTTGTATACCTTGAGGTGGTTAAAGAGAGCTCTGCCAAGCTGCCATAATGCACATATGAACCAGGTCAGAAGCAAAATCAGGAATTAGGCAGTCAGAGACAAAATAAGATGTAGATGATGGCATCTCGAAGGGTCCGTTGAGTTATGAAAAGCTAGTTTTCCATTTTCATACATGGTTTCACACTAAAATATCATCTTTCTCAATTAGCTTTGTTCTGGGGACACCAGGAAAAAAGTTGAAATGTGTTCTCCACATTTTCCAAATTCAAGACTAATTAGAAAACAAGGTTTTTCAATTAATTCAAATAAGTTGCTTGAAATCAACTCAGCACAATATTTTAAGCCTAACTTGGAAAAGAAAAAGCAAAAACATAGTCCACTAGCGTTATCAAAATCAACTCTCAGATGAGATCAATACGTGCATTCAGAATTCAAAGTTAGTGATGCAATTGCAACTCACCCTCCCCTTAGGAAGCATTCCACGGACTGCATGTTCGATAATCCTCTCCGGAATTCTCTGCTGAAGATGATCGAATGTTTCCACTTTCATTCCACCAGGTCTTCCTGAATGTCTCCTATAGAGCTTCTGGGTCCTCTTTTTACCAGATACTGCAACTTTTTCTGCATTCACCTGTTCGTTCCCAAGAAGCAAAGAAAGCGCATTTAAATTTTAAAGGAACGGCCAATCATATTGACATCACAAATCTGGTACAAGAAAACAATTGGAGAAATTGCTTGACAAAATATAACTCATGAGGACAAAATCATCAACCAAGTTCTGATTCATAAAACCAATAGATGTTCATGCATAAAAGGGGAGAGAAAACATAATGGAGGAGATTACCACTCCTGCCTACCTATCACGACGAAGAGACTCCTTGGGACTCAAACGTAGAAAAAAAATAGTTTCTTTTTTGTTCTATGCGGTGATGAACCAATCCTAGGTCATGCCAAGATAGAAGCTATTCAAACGGAAGTGCTGACTGTGATTCTTCTCACCTGTGAACTAAGCTTGTAACAGTCATCATTACAGTAGAAGATATAACCAATTTTGCGCTCAAGTTCAACACATGTCAGCATTGACACTCAAGTTCTGCCCCTAAGCCAAAGCGTTAAGCATCCCCAAACTAACCAGTGCAGGCGGGGAAAACTGATGGCAGGCACGACTACAAAGTTTATTCTTGGATGACACTAAAAGAATCTGCCATCTTGTTCTTATTCCAAGTACATGCACACCTCAATAATTTTGAAGCATACATATCAATTCTACGGCATGCTTGCCTTAATATCGTACCAAAAAGACAAATTAACACATAATAGACTGAGACATAAAAAGCTCAATGGCCACAAGCACACACAATTTCTCATATTATATATTTTCTGTTGTCTGACATATATGGTTGTGGTCAAAGCTGCCAAAAACAACCTGATCACATACCAATTCACAATTAAAATTTCTTTCCATTGAAACGATTTAATTTGAATCCCAACTAATGCCTGTTCAAGGAGTCAGTGTGCTTCATAACAGTCTAGAACCAGAGTTATATGCCTATATCTAGATCAATCAAAGACCATGCTGGAAACATGGTACGAAAAAAGAGAACAAAGGCCTTTGAAGAAAAAACACCAACTAGTGTTCTTCCATTGGAAATTACTGATGGCCAATTTCAAACATATGCCAGGTATTCAAATTACTTGAATCTTTGAACTACAAAAAGAGAACAAAGCTGAATCTCTTACTGGAATCCCGAAAAAATCAAAGCGTTCTAAATATTTGTGCTCACTTAACCGCTTTCAAAACAAGCTGAACTGAAGAAAATAAAAAACGATGAATTTTTTTTTCCCCTAATATAAGAGCCTTAACATAGAGGACGAAACCATAGAGTGCATAGATCAAGTAACCACATAGAATTTTTTGCACTTTTGCAGAAAGAATAAATACATCCTTGATAATAGAGACAGTATAGCTTTGATAGTGACAAATGACCAAAAAGTATACTTGTACAAGGTAGGCTGCATTTGTTCCAGTCGCAAATGGAGAAAGAACCAATTGCAACTGTGGTTATGTAAACACTTACCACGATGACAAATGCCCCCATGTCCACACTAGGAGTATATGTTTCCAAATTTTTCCCACGGATGTGAATGGCAATAGTTGATGCTAGCCTTCCAAGAATTTTGTCAGTTGCATCGACAATATACCATGGTTTCTCTGTGTTTACATGATCTGAGGCTTTAGGATACCATGTCTTATTCCAAATGTCCTGCAATTAAAAAATCTATAAATAAAAGAGCTATAAAAAATTAAGCATTCTGCAGCACCAAAGATATCATCGAAGCTTTGGAAATAAAGAATCCAAACATGGGAAACACAAGGAGAAACTGGCACAGTTCAACTGAACTTTATACCCCCCCCCCCCCCCCCCCACACACACATAGGACTCTTATTCTAATCTTGAAGAAAGCATTCCTCAAAAGAATAAAGTTAACCGAATAAAAAATACAAATTCCAGCCAAAACACAAAGACCTATTTATAAAAAAATTACTTAAATGCACCGAAGCATACTTAAATGCAAGAAAAACAATAAACTGTACTATTGCAGCAGATTACACCTCTTACACTAAATGAGACATCTCTCGGGATGGACTCTATGTATTCAAATAGCATTCAAGGGAAAAATGGGCATATATAGTCGAAACATCATATTGAAATCTGGATTCACGCAGCAAAGCCCAGGCAGAATGATGGCATAGAGTCAATAGACTGAACAGGATAATTGCTTCCATATCAAATCATACTTGGATTTGCAATAGCGGCTAGCACTTTCTGGAACTTTAACGTAGTATAAAATGTAATATGGGAAAATTTAGGCACCCCATCTTACAAGAAATCAATCCCTATGAGCAGGTATGAATCTATGCACTGGATAATATATCATGCATATAAACAGCAGTCGTAATAACAAAAGGCCGAATTAAGTCCTCTATACTGCATATCACGTCAAAATTCTAGACTCCGAAATCATTATTCTTGATGTTCCATTTCATATCAGGTCAGACCATATTCGTTTATTAAACTGAATATTTGGACGTCAAAGATAGCTCAATCCATAATACATGGCAATACAAAAGTACGAGCCTCCAGTACTCTAATTGTAGAAACATTCTAGAAACCAAGCAGAACAGTTTTAAGATTCCCAAAAGCATCCTCACTCGGGAATATTGCAGAATTTTTCAGAAAATAAAAAAAGGTCAACTACGCACAAAACCACAATTTTCACTTAAAATAAACCTATATACTAGCACATTAATCACAAGATTTTCATCACAAGAACCAGCAACTCACTAGCCCCATATTTAACGAGAAACTTAAAGGAGTCTGCTTTTTTCTCTTTCTTTTTTCCCAAAGAAAAAGGCTTTAATCAACATTCAACCACATTTTCTCCGCTGTTCAATTCCATCAAAAAATTGGACTCAACGAAGGCAAATTGCCACATCAACTAAGATGCAACTTACAAAAACTCTCCTTTTTTCGTAAATTACCAGAGAGAGAGAGAGGGAGGGAGAGAGAGAGAGAGCTCACGGGGCCGTAGATTTCGTCTCCTTCGAACATCCACCGTTGTTCGCGGGGGATAAGAGAGGAGACGGAAGCGGAGGGGGAGCCCTCGCACCGAACCTGCAACGCCCGAGTGGAGCCGCAACGGGAGGTCACCAGCACTGGAGATGAGGATGCGGCGACCGGGAATCCGAAGAATGGGTTCTTATGGAGGAAAATGGAGGAGGGTTTTACCGGAGATGGGTGCATCACCGCCGGCGAAGCGTACGGAATCGCCATTTTACGCCTCCACTGCGACTCTCTGTGCGGCTCTTTTTCCCTCTCCCCTAATTTTGGTTCTTCCTTCCAGTGCTTGTACCGATAGGATAAGGTGGCACCTGAAACCGGATGGGGCGGTAATGATGGGAAGAATATAAGGAGAAGGTGACCGGCCAAGTTGGGGATGAGGATCTTTGTTGCCGGTTGAGACTGCCGGTACATTGCTAGGGCTTTTCATTAAGGGCACCCCAACTGGATCTGGGGGCGGTTTGATAAAATTTAGCACTAATAATTAAAATATGAATACTAAGCTGAATTATGTGAATAGAAATTTGAGTCCCTCAATTTGAATTTTTGACCTTATTTGGCTAAAAGAGAATAGAATTTTGGATTTGATTTGGGGAAATTTTTCTAGAAAATATGAATAGAGCCGAATTGGACAACCTTTTTTCTTATTCAACTCAATTAGAGAAATTCAGACGCGATTCAAAGTGCCACTCAAACGTTTTGAGTCTATGAACACCAAAAATTTCAAGACACTCATAGAAGTCCCACATGACACAAATTTAGTGAAAGATTTTTAATAAATGATAATATGTGTTTTAGTAAATTTGTGTCATGTAGGTGTTTTACGGTTTCATTATAAAATTTTTTGTGTCCTTAAAATTGGTCTCACTTTTAATAATATTACTAATAATGTAAGTATAACTGTTAACTATGCTGATAAAACACAGTGACATGGTAAATATGGAACCAATTTCTTTTTTTTTCCACGCTTCATGTGGCGATCATTGAGCTTCAAGGTTCGTTTCAAAATGATTACAATCTTTAATTTGATGAAGAACGACTTTATGCTATGTCTTATATCCTTCCACATAATGTTTTGTTGATTAATTCTATAAAATTATATTATTTATTTGCCCTTAAAAAAGTGAGCACATAATCAAAATATTTTGTATTTAAACAATTTAGGAGATCAATATACTTAAGTATGAAAATGTAGAATTAGAGTATACACATAAACAATTTATAAATAGTATTTCTTAGTTTTCCTAATTTATCATCATTTTATTGGAGCATATCTCTTTAGATTCGGAGGTAAAATGAATTAATAGAGCATTAAATTTAAAGTTCAACTGCTTTACAATCCACGGCTTGAATCCTATTGAACATATAATTTTGTCATATTTTTTCTAATTTTTTTTTAACTTTTTATTTTCTAAGAAAATAAAATATTCACCTTTTTGTTAAAAGTTATAAATATAAAGTAAATTATTTTAATAAAACACTTTAAAGACGAAAACACGTGACTTGTATAGGTGGGGTGCATACTCTATTCTCTGTTATTTAGAGGCCACGTCATCCCCTTCTTTATTTACTCTTTCCTTGCCGAACACTCCATGTGCTGGCCAGTCTTCGCATAACGGATTTCAAACGCACTCTCAAATGGCTGTTGCGGCCCTCCTTTTCGTCACTCCTCCTTCCCCGTTGTTTCCGCGTTACAGCTCTCGTTTCTCCCCCCTCCTCGCCCCTAATCCCTCCAAAACCCTAATTTCCTTTTCCCCGAACCCTACTGGACCTCCCAAGAAGAAGATGAACGGGGCTTTATCCCCTCCGCGATTAGGGTTTCAGCGGGCCGTTGATCTGATCTACTCCACCCCACCCTCATGGCACTCTGCGATCCTTAGCAACCTCATCATCTTCGTCCTTGGAGCTCCCATTCTCGTCTCTGGCCTCTCCCTCTCCGGCATTGCCGCAGCCTTCTTGCTCGGCACCCTCACCTGGCGCGCCTTCGGTCCCTCCGGCTTCCTCCTCGTCGCTTCCTATTTCGTCCTCGTAAGTGACTCTCTGATCGATCTTCGCGTTTTCACGTTTTCTTTTTCTTTTTTTTTTTTCTTTTGTTGTTGTTCCGCTGTTTATTTTGTATTTTTAAGCTGTAGTAGTTTGATCTTGCTGGGAGTTTGACTGATCGGTGCGTGGTTTTGTCTTCCCGCGTACTTATTTACGGAGAATACTCTTTACTGGGTGCCAGTGTTTACTGATTGTGCATAAGTTGACCCCCAAGTCGATGTTGATTTTAAAAAGACCATCCACTTTTGTCAAAATGAGGTCGTTTTTGGCTGCACTTGTGCGCAATTAGGAACAATGACAGTTATTTATTTGTTATATTTGCTAGTCTGACTTTCGCTATGATTATGTGATTCTTCGTATGTTCTAGTCAGCACTGGCTGCAGTTTATGCGTTCCAGAACTTCAATGAAGAGCAAAAGCAGTTACAACTTCATTTTTTAAAAAAATTGTCCAGTTCCTGACTGATTGATGTATGTTTGGATGTTTCATTATTTTGTATATCATTTTGTATCTTTAAGGGCACTGCTGCAACGAAGGTAAAGATGGCACAAAAGGAGGCTCAAGGGGTTGCTGAGAAGAGGAAAGGAAGAAGAGGACCAGGTAGTGTGATTGGTTCAAGTGCAGCTGGTTGTGTTTGTGCTTTTCTTTCTATTTATGGAGTAGGAGGGGAAGCATTTACTCATCTTTGGCAGCTTGGGTTCCTCGCTAGTTTTTGTACCAAGTTAAGTGATACCGTATCGAGTGAGATAGGGAAAGCATTTGGCAAGACAACGTAAGTCAATCGACTGCTTTTAACATGAATCTGATTATGAGCTGCTGCTTCTCAAATTTGAGTAAATTCTATCTGGACATCTAATTTTTCATATGAAAACATATGAATTCCAAATGTTTCAAGATCGTTGATCCTTTTGCAGGTATCTAGTTACAACTTTCAAGGAAGTTCCAAGGGGAACAGAAGGGGCTGTGAGCATTGAGGGGACCGTTGCTGGGTTTTTTGCATCAATTGTTCTCGCTTCAGTTGGCTGCCTCACTGGTCAGGTATCATTCTATATCGCTGAGGGTCATTACATAAAATTACTTGAGATGCCTCAAGTCTTGTTGTTCATAACAAACTAGGTTAAGACATACTAGTTTAGGTGGTGCTGCGGGGGTGAAACAAAGGTCTCCAGTTCGTTTAATTGTGTTAGATAAGAATAGTATCCTAGTGTTCCTTTACTGCATAATGAAACTCTTAAATTAGGAAATAAAACTAAGCCTCAATTTTTTCCCCATTTTTTGTGAAACAGATAAATGTGGCTGAGGCAGTTATATGTCTAATAGCTTCCCAGATAGCAAATCTTGGTGAGAGCATAATTGGAGCTGCACTCCAAGAAAAGGAAGGATTTCAATGGGTAAGCAACCACTGTTATATCCTTTGTTTAATATTCCATCCATTTGTTAGTCCTTCTACTAGATTTACCTGCAGTAGATAACGATGGGTAGGATATGATTAGGTTCGTTGGGGTCAGGACTCATTGCTGGGTTGGTTGGGATTGCATAATAGGAAATGGTGTGATGAGTGACTTCTTTCCATGCACTTTGTGTGTATACAAGCACATTCACGTTTCTTTGTGTATGTGGAGCGAGGGTGTTGATGTTTTTGGTTGGATTCCAACTCGTTGGTCTGTTCTTGGTTTTAGAATGCTGCTTCTTACTTGGCATCTTTACCATCTCTTGTTTTGCAGCTCAACAATGATGCTGTCAATGTTATCAATATATCGATGGGCAGTGTTATAGCAGTCATTATACAGCAGGTTGTACTCAGAAATTGGCGCATGTAAAATACATTGCTCCTCTACGTGGTTTCTCAGATAGCAGAGGCATCTTAATTTCACATAAAAGTGCACATGTACGTTGGTTCGTCTTTTTTTCTTCTCTCTCAATCAGCCGGGGATACATTATATCTTGGTGGCACTGAGGACCCAAATTACGATTCTTGGTTCGTCTTTTTTTCTTCTCTCTCAATCAGCCGGGGATACATTATATCTTGGTGGCACTGAGGAACCAAATTATGATTCTTGCACCGGACTAATCGACAAAGGTTTGCAGCCCTTGGCACTTTGCCCACCAATGCATAATTATGTGTCATCGTCAGAAGTGTTCCAACTTTACATGCATTAAAGCATCTAGAGGATGTGATGTATGAAGCTTCTTTGTCATGATGATCATTTGGGCCTTTCGATCTATTGTCAAGGCGGATTTACATTTTCCTTCTTCCATAGAAATTGAGCTTATATGCTGTATCATGTATTTGTATCTGTTGTCTTATTTTATTCAGTATTGGGATAGTCTGTTCTTTCTCATTTTCTTTTCTTCTCCTCATGCTAGGTTTATGCCTCGCCTTTTTGGGGTTTGCGTTGTATGTTATATCCTGGCCTTTCTTGGATTTTGGGTGTTCTGGCCCCCTTAAATGTAACAACCATAACCTCAGTTAGCACTCTAGTGCATAAATCAAGTTTATGTTTTAGCAAATTTGTTAGTTAAACATGCCTAAAGCTGGCCATGAAATAAGAAAGATGCATATTGGAACTGGTGGTCGTTTATAGTTTTGCCCTACCTTTCCATTTAGTCTACCTTAAGCACTAATACGAGGACTTAGATTGTTTCGAGGTCGATTTCGGCCCTAAGATTTGGCAACGCTAGTTTCACGCATAAATCAGACACGATAAGAAAAGGAAAATATTTTCTAGTTCTGTCCGGATTAGTCAGGCTTCAAGTTTTATGGTACAAATGTTGGTAACAAGCAACGTTGTGTTACAGCGCAATTTTGCAGTGGAATTGGTACATGGGACATAAAGGTGATGTCTCACCCCTTTTCCATTGACCTATAGGCCACTCAAGTGCTTTGGAAGGTTGAAAATGTCCCGGTGCAACTTAGCTTGTTGCTCTAATTCGAGTCCTGTAGTCCTTGAAATACCAAGTTTGGATCCGTCGGAACATATGTTGGAATAAACAAATTTAAAATGATTATAAATTGAAGGGAAAAAAAAAAAGAAAATGCATGCTCAAAAATTTAAGTTTATCTTACAGGCACACTGATCAGAAAAGATCATTAGCCCCCTCGACAGAGAGTAGGGATTCACTCATAAAACCTCAGCAATTATGTCAAAGGACACTGATGGGGAAGTTTGGTAGGAATGGACAATGGAAAGAAACCCTAAAGGAAGGGAAGGGGAGAGGGGGGGGAGGGGGGGGGGGGGGGGGGGGGGGGGTGTGGGAGGGGAAGAAAGAAAGAGAAAAGCTTGTATACATAGCATAATCGGGTAATTCGGAAATGTCGATTTCGGTAAATTAATTTTATTTTTATTTTGAGATTTTTAATTAGGCGGCTTTTTTGAGTTTACACCAGCTTTTTTTGTACTTTGGCATTCTCTTTTTTCTTTTTTTTTTTCTTTATTGAATTCATATGGGAAAAAGAGAAACCACGTGAAAGAGCTCAATTTTTTCCTTTGTATTTCAAGTTTTACAAATTTAGGCCTTCCATAGTAAAAATTGCCTTCACTATTTTTTTTCTTTCAAAAAAAAGCTCATTTGGAGTCATGTGAATATTTTTCGAGTTGCGATAATGCAAACTATTTGTAGAAGGTATGGTTGAGACGGGCACATTCATTAGTGAACTGAAACCCAGTTTGTAAACACAATGTACATTAGACTATGTAGGCGATATAGGCTTCTATGCTTTCATCGATGAGATGCAGGGTAGCAGGGGAACTAACCCTGCCCATGGCTAGTAAAATTTTGTTGGATCAGTTAATGCACCATCCGCCTTGTCCGATCTCTTGGCCATCTACTTTGAAAATTCTTCTCTTTCCTCTCATCCATTTATTTTGAGGTTAAACCATATGTCACAGATTCAGGATTAGATCAAAACCTGGCGGATCTGATCAGCATCGTCAAGCCCAATAAAGGGTGAGGGTGATGAGTCTTTAGGAGGGGAAGAGTGATTTTGAGGTTGCGCATGGCATGTGGGAGCCAAAGAGGAGGGGCATGTGGATTGGAGTTGGACGAGGGGGTTTCGTGTGGAACATGTGATTTGACTGTCGCAACTCAAACAATATAGAAGGAAAAAAAAGAACTCAAAGGTGTACGGATTTTAAAATATTTATTTATTTACTATACTATACTATATATGAGTTCATCCTTGAGTTTTGAAAGATAGATAAAAAAAAAAAAAGAGATAGTAAAAGAAAATAGATCGGAAAATATGCACTGAGGAAATTATCTTGGTCCAGACGTCAAAATTATGCCTTTATTAAAATTTTCATTTAAAAGATGAATCTTATTTTAATTTTTTAATCAAAATGACGTCACTTTGGATTTTAGGCTAATCACTCGTTTGGTTTGCAGCATGAAATAGGCTGTAAATAGAATGGGTATTTTATATAAATATAACATGAATGATGAATTTAGTCTATGAGGAATAACTCATTCCAAGTCCCATTGGTAGAATAAGTAAATAATAGTTATTACACCTTGTTCATTCTAAGCATTGAAAATTCGAAGTATAGTATTATAAAGACTTTGATTTTCTTAGTTTTCACTGATTAAAAGGAATATATTCTTTCAAAATCTCATTAAAATTGAAATATAGATGTATTTTTGTATGCTATTTCAATTCGTACAATTAGAACTATACATGGAGTTATATTTATAGTCTATTATATGCTTGTGTTAGCCAACTTTAAATTATGTATTATCCTTTCAAAATATAAATTTTTATTCCAAATTAAAGTGATTTTTTCCATCGCCGATTTTTGTTTTCCAATTACGTGTCCTTTGCGGTGGAGAGTGAAACTTTATTGGAGAATTTATTTATTAAGAGCTAATTTTTAGTTATATAACTCCTAATTTTTAAAATTGGAACTATGAAAAACTTATGCTTTTAATTCTTAATTAAAGTAAAATTTGATGGAAAATTTTCCCGCCCCACCTGAGTCGGATCCTGGCCCCACCACTGTTAGGATCAATGGGTGCATGCACTACATACTAACGCCGTCCAAATTATGAGCTACGGGTTGTGCACAGTTACAATGATATGACCACCAGTTTTACAAATAAATAGAATATTAAAACTAAACTGCGTCTATAGCTCAATTGACTAAAGTTGCGAATGTATTCCAATATTTACTATTAGGCGATTGTATCCTAGTCTTTTCAAAGAGTTATAATTCTAATCAAACTCTAAATACTATAAAAAACGATGAAAAGAAATTTCTTTCATTATAAAGGAATTAGAGAAATGCATAGCTGCACAAAAAGAAAAACGAAGATGAATTACATGTCAAATGAATTATCAACCATGTAGAGAAACTCTTGAAATTTTGGGATAATTTGGAGGGGAGTGATTTCGGATGATTTGGGACTTGAGGAGAACTTAGAAATTTTGGGAATTTTGGGTCGTGAGCCATTTGAAATGATAATAGAAAAGGAGTAAGTTTTGAACATCACACGCGAGGGTAAGTTTTTTACATTGCAAGCAGGACACACATGATAACGGATCTCACGCTCGTTTAGAATTGGGCTAAAATTGCAATTCTTTAAAATGGTTAGGGGATAGGTTGGGCTAGATTTGTAACTTTTGTTAATGGTCAAGTAATAAAACACAATTTAGTTGAAAATTAAACCATGCCACTATTTTGAGGGAGCTTATTTTTGGTCAAACTACCTTATTTCAAGTGATTATGAGTCATGTGTGTGTTTGACAAATCATGCCATAATCACTTTTTTAAAAACAAATTAATCTATTTTTTGATTTATTGCCAAAAATTCCTCCTAGTTATTTGTTCTCATCAACACTTTCTAAAACTAGTTTGATCCAATAAAAGACCACCGTGTCCCTAAAATAACTCAAAAATTTTCACCCATGTCCAGCTCATTAATTTGAGAATATTTCTACTTTTTGGAAATTAAATTTTATAATTATCACAATTTAACTCATATACATATTTTTCTAGTTATTTTTGTTAAAAAAAAAAAATCCAACCCTTCATATAACAATCATTCTAACTGGTTCATTCTATGCTATTTTTGGTGATTTAATAATAAATAATTAATTTTAACCATTCTCTGCTAGACATTTTAGCTTATATAATCAATTATTTTATAAGTTTAAGTTGTTTTAAGCCAGCACTTAACAACTTATTAAATTATTAATTTTAACCATTTAGACAAGCACCTATGATTTAAAAATATAAATCATTTAAAATAAGCTCCCAAAACAGGCTCTGAAGACAAAACCCCAGTAAGATGAAATATCCTCATGGCCATCTGAAAACATCCTTCACACTCGAAGCTTGAGATTTATTTTTACAAAACCCAGAAAGGACTCGTGGAAGTAGAAACACCCATTGAGGTTGGGTGAAAGAAAATAAGACATTGGCAGCCAAAATCATAAACATATGTTTCTTCTGGATAGTCGAGCCAGAATAAACAGAAGCGAAGGAGAGGCACATTTAATCAAAAAGAAACACCACTGCGCAGGAAGAAGCTTAGAGACGGACTAGAATCGCCTCTGCCTTTTCAAAAGACTGCCATTCGATTGACAAAGATGGGGACTTTGGAAGCCTTACATCGGGCACGAACGGTGAACCTTCTGACGGGAACTGAGAATTCTTTGGCCAATAAAGCCCCGAGGCCGTAGGTGGAGAAGGGATCTGTGGCACGGTCCAGGTAGTCTCTGGCACCTGACTGAAGCAATCACTGAAGTCCAGCTTGTCACTGGACGGTCTTGAAAATGGGGAGCAGTCGGATTCTCCAAGCTTACCACCATTACCCTGAAATATTCATCGCCCAGAAGATACATTATATACTGCATTCAAATTAATTATAAAAAAAAAAAAAAAAAGAGGAACACGACAACAGGAAACAAGGTCTTCCAAAACCCAAGGGGCAAAGATTGCTCATGCTTGCTAATGTAAATAGTGCAAACAACCCAGAAGGGCCAAATACTGTGCCCGTTTCATAACAGTGGCAGGTTGCAGACCTAAATCTTGCACAGCTACAGGTAGGAAGTTGAATCGCAAAGCCAATCTCACATGCTTGTGAAATTGATACACCGATTAATCCAACAAAATTGGATCAAAGATGGAAACTACCCCATGTAAAGGGCGTCCATAGCGGCACAGGATAATGCGAAACATGGCGATCTAAAAAGATGCTGTAATGTCTAAATGGATATGGTACTCACCCCATCCCTCATCCACCCCCCCCCCCCCCCCCCCCCCCCCCCCCACACACACACACACACACCCCCAAAAGTTTGTCAATTCAGTCATCTTTTGCAATATAGAGTAGAGTGGTTAATAAAACCAATAGTTCAAGCCCCCCACACATTAAACACTTAACATATCTCAGCAGAACATTAAGGAACATGACTTATATGTCAATTTCCAACTCAAGAATCCCACTTCTCAATAGCATATAACAACAAACACTAGAAGCTCATCGGGTCTTTAAATGGAAAAGCAGATTGTAGTTTGCCCTGTTTACTCCAACGCAAGTAATTTACAGGAGCATAGAGAGGGACAGCTCACCAAGGTCCATTCTAGCACAACACCTTACCATTCTTCTTTTACCAACAGGAAGATCACTAAACTAAAGGAAAAAAATCTAGAAAATACTACACATTCGATTAGACACATAGCAATAACTAGGAAGGTTATGCATACTTTGGGTGTTCCATGGTCCAAGTGGCCGCACTTCTGATTGAATTCAGGTAGCCCAAAAAATTCATCTAAATGCCATGGTTCATTACTCCCAGGAGCAGATTCCCCAGAAAATGACACTTTGGCCTGCCCAAAGCCCCCAGCTTTGCCAGCCACTGGCACTGGATCACCTCTTCCGGATGCCAAACAAAATTTTGTATCGGAAGCATTTGAGATGTTTACCTCAGAATGTAAATTTCCAGAGGAAGAGGAACCGGGTTCTATTCTTTCAGGACCTACTTTTGCTCCAGTAAGAAGAAACCTTTGATGAGCAGACACATACTCATTTGCTGAATGTATGGCTAAGTCGCATTTCCTGCAAAGTAAAGCTCGATCCTCAAGACAGAAAAAGTAGCCAACCATCTCCTGTAAAGAATATAATTCTTTATCAACGATAGTTGATCCCTAATCAAATATAGAGCATCAAAATCTTTAAAATTGCTTCCCCAAGAGGGAATAAATTAGAAAGCAACAAGATCAAAAGAAAGTCAAATAGTAACAAAAGACACAAAGTTGCTAGTGCAAGCCATGATAAACAAAGTATTGCCTATAAAGTGAAGCTAACTCAGGCTTATTTGTCTTTAAAATGGACGAGTTGATACTTAAACTAAGAATTAGATATAGGTACAATAGAAAGGGAGTTGGCGGAGAGGAGAAGGGGTAATTATAGTCCTCATGGGAATGTGCAGAAAAGTAGTAATAGGATATTCACACTGATGATAAAGCAGAAAGAAAGAAATGTTCACACAGTTAGGTCATAATTTCACCCTGATCTCTATTAATTTTAAACACTCTAATTGTGAAAGCTGAGAAGTTGCCATCCCACAAGGTATTTAGAACCGATAACACATGGAGGGGTTAAATACCGGCAGTTACCTTGTTAGAATTTCAACAACCAGCAACTATTAAATGCAGGCAACAGTAATAAATCCCGATACCGTTTAGTCACAAGTTAGGTAGTTAGCAAGTGAGTCCATAATAAACATCACGCCAAAAGAATCTGCACTTTGTGCGTAAAACCTCTTTAGTATGCCACACACTCCCTTTGAAGATAAACCTATGAAAGCTATCTAAGCTCCAGCTGATGCTACGGAGAAAAGGTGATGGAATAGGAAAACAGGATCAAGAATCTGTTTTGCGGGATAGAGAGTCAAGTCAATTGTAATGGAGAAAGAGCATCTGGGAATTGATCTTCCGCAACACCCTGGAGTTAGAGTTGATCTCATGTAATGGCTAGATCTTTAACTGGTTCGGAACATAAGGTAAACTAGCAACCCACCAAAAATTATACTAGGCTGAAAAGGAAATAAAGAAAGAAAACACAACTGAAGAGTCCCAGAATAGCATTATCATTACAAAGTAAAGATAAAGACAAGATTCTCTGATTTATAGGAAAACATACAAAATATAAAATTGGACTTGGCTAGCGGAGTCAAGGAATAATCTTTTATTGACAGGGCAATATTTAAGAAAAAATAAATAAATTGGACCATGCCAGCTGAATGAATGTTGCAGTTGGTCTAAATAGTTGGCTAGGCCATGGATTATCGGTAATCAGAACCCTGGATTCCTTTCACCCGTAAATCATCCCATGCAACCTCATTCCAACAAAGGAGGGCATACAAATGAAGGAAGGACAGCTGGCTAGGTATGTTTTAGTTCAACTGGAGAGAAATATATTGGTTTTGGACACTATTCTGACGGAAACAAGGGGTGGGGTCTTTGGCAACTACAAAAATCTCATTTTTAGGCAGCCAAAAAACGTGAGCCCCTAGGGAAAATTGCAATCATTCTAAAGCACTAACCCACGCATCCATGGCAGCCATGGGCAGGTCAAAGGGTATCAATATTTTTGGAGATCCAACTTTGGATGGACCTACTTGAATCGGATACATGGGTACTGAAATTATTATGATTTCGGAAGCACGCAAAACTTGGAATCAATACAAAAAAGCACATCAGTTATATTTTTCGAAACCTAAACAAATTAGACTAATAATTCAAACAAACCTACTTTACACTGTCCATAAGATGAACAGAAACAGAAAATCGAAGAAACAGAGGCATCACCTGACAGACATCGCATTTGGGCATCTGCGAAGAAGAAGTGGATAGAGGAACCCTCTGGTGCCTGCTCGCTAGCTTGTTCGCCGCGTGCACCTTCTCGTCGCACGCGCAGCACAGCGCCGCCTCATCCGCGCAGCACACCACGTTCGCCTCCGCCGCCTCACACACGTTGCACTGTATCTTCATCCTCCTCCCTATACGGCAGCTCTATCATTCAACCATTCAGATTCAGAGCTCAAAACCCTAGGATTTGAGGTCAATCGCTTCGGCTCTGCGAATTTTCTCCCAACCGCGAGAAGGAGAGAGAGTGAGAGAGGCCAGCAAGAGGAGCTACTAGCCGGCTTTTAAACAGTCACGGTGACGTGTAACTAACAATATCCGATAATAAAATATCTAAAATATCCTGAATAATTCTTGAAAAAACCTTATGGTTTTAATCTTTTCTATCACATTTTTTCTTCTTACGAAAATTTTTGAAGATCCATATCATACAATTTCATTTAAATTAATAACTTAAAGTTGTTATGAATAAATAAAAAATAAAAAATAAGGAATAAAAAATAATATTTTGATTATTTAATTTTAAAAATATACTTGCAATTAGAAAAATGATATTTTAAATTATAAAATATTTTTTTATAATTATTATTTTTCTCATTATTTTGTAAATTTTCACATTTATTTTATTTTATTAAATATTTCTAATTATTTATTTGGACAGAATTAAATAGTAGGAACCTATTAAATTATATTTATAAGTACAAGAGATATGATACAAAAATTAAAATTACAAAAAATTAATTCAATAATTATTTAAATTATAAGAATGTTTTAGTTTTTTTAACATTTTATTTAAATGAATAATTATTGATATTTTAAAGGCCACGTGGGAAGTTGATGGCTATCTCCGCACACTGGGAACCGTCTTGGCTGGCACTCGCTGGCTGGGTAGTGCATAGCGTAATGCCATCGCAAAAAGAATTACGCTAAATTCGAAAAGGCTATACTTAATTATTAATTTAGTTAATAGACTTTAAAATCATTAATGATTTACTATATTAACTTTTTCTTATTTATTAATACTTAATACCTTTATTTTTCTGTCAAAATATTATCCCTCGTGACATCCTTGTAAAAGAGATATATTTTTATTAAATCTTATGTGATTTCTGACTCATCTCAGAAGATTCCGCACAAAATAAACGTGTCATGATATATTTTCATATTTACTTTTATTCTCTTTACCACTAAAGAGACATGTAGGATTTTCAAGTCAAAATATCTCGTATAAAGTCGCTACACCTTTTTGTTGGATGTTGGGAACATAAAACTTATGTTCTTATAATTTACCAAAAAATAAAACCTCGTGTTCTTATTATTACTATACCTTTTTGGATTTATGTTCGAAATATTTTTCAAGAATTACAATATAAGTGTTGTTGATAGGGTTGTATTTATGTTTGAATTATTTATTAAGTATTATAATTACTATGTTGGTTGATGGGGCTTTTGGACACAATGATCATGTAGGATTCAATGAAAATACTTATATTTTACAAGGATGTCACATGAGATGTCATTTTGACGGAAAAATGATGGGATTAGATATTCGTAAGTGGGAAGAAGTTCATAAGATAAATTGATCTGTTTTAAAGTTCAGGAACTAAATTTGTAACTTAATCAAAGTTGAAAAGGTAATTTAATGTTTTAATCTTTTGATTTGTCTGCTCGACTCTCTGTGTATATGTTAAGCTAGGATATGTTAAAAAAGTGCTGTGAGAAAATATATTTTTTCAACTCAGTCCGTGGAAAACGCTTTTAATCCCTGATTTAACATTGTTTAGAGCTAATTCTCGTTTTAAGACTGACGATTTTATTAGGTTTGAACTAAATCGATCACTTCTAAAATTAACCACTTTTTCGTCGGGGACTGAATTGACGCTACCACAAACTCTCGTGAATTCAGTGAGTTGGAGGCGATAGTGACGGTTCAGCTATGATAATACATTGACCGATGAAAGAATGATACGCTATTAAATGAACAAGTTAAGCACCAGTGTGGAGCTGCCACCTGGCATGGTCGCGGTCCCTGACAATCCCACCGGATCTATATATTATTTTCCCGCCATTCCGGATTTCAAGTTCGACGTTCGCACCATCATCATCCCGCAGCGGCATTCTATCTCTCGTCGTCTTAGGGTTTTGTTCGATTCGACTCGTTCTCCTCCACACCTGCTGAAATTTTTCGAGAAATTTCTCTCCTGCAACCACTCTCTGACGATTGTTCTGAAGGTATCGAAGCCCCGATTTCAAACTTTTCTCTCAGTTAAAGCTGCTCTTCGTTCGTTCTGATCATGAAATCGAGCACAATTTGGGGAAACACCAGTGTAGTTCTTTCTCTGAGCATGATTCTCCACTGTTGGGTGTAATGGCAATGTGCTCATTTCCTCCCTGCGATTGCAGGTTTTCTCTGAAGTTCCTGAGATTGTTTTGGGGTTGGGGGAGGAGGAACGAAGTTCAAGTATGAAATTTATAATGTGCTAAGTCATGGCTTGCCGTATCTTTTGTTCCAACTGTTTAGGGTTTATTGTAATTTGACTTTCTGGACTTGCTCATCTTTAGATTTCATCTTCCTTGTCCGTACTATCTGTATTTCAAGGACGTATTATAGAAGAAAACATCTAAGAATCTTGCGAGAAGAGACGTTTTCTGATAATATATTTATATGAGATGCAACAAAATTCCCTTGAGCTTTGAGAAAAGTTCTCTCTAGAAACTTTTGCTGGAAGGTAGATCGACGATGCAGTTTTGAAGCTTAGGAGTTAATGCTGTAAGAGTCCACAGCTCCTCTTTTCTACATGAATAGCATGAATACATTTTGTTAAGGAAGCACCTAGGTTTAAAATGTGTCTGTGTCTGCAATTCCTACGTCTTTTATTCAAATTTAAGTATTTTTGAACCAACCAATTTGTCTTGAGACCATGCGGTTAGTTGAGACAAGGAGGTGAAGAGTGCCCACAGAAGTGTGATGTTCTTCGCTGGGCAATTTATGCACAAGCAGTTCAATAAGATTGAAAGAGCCCTCCAACAGTAGACCAGATTGGGGAAGTATCCTGACCAATTCTAATCATTACATATTCTGATTCGGATTTTGTCGAGTTATTGCAATGAATTTCTATTGGTCTACAGACTTTCCCTCGTTTGAGCACCTGAACTTCCATATATTTCTGCTCCGTTGACTGTTCTTATGTTGAATAGAATCTAAATCTTCCCCGTATCTTTTTAACTCTGGGCTTCTGCTTATGTGGAAATTTATAAACTTTACGTGGCATCTCACATTCTGTCAAAAAGCTGAGTGGATTAGTTTTCCCATTTGTGCTGAACCTCATCTATATATAATCTTCCATTATAGAAATCTCTACCCTTTTCATGAACAGGCAACCAAACAACTTAAAAGTTCACTACCAGTGTGTTTACTGTTTTCACTTGTGTTAGGTAAGACTCATCCGGATCTCTTTTTTCATTTTTATTTTTTCTGTTGCTTTATTTGTTTGTAAGTGACTTATAGATATAGGTTGACATTGTCTGCTGTTGTGCTTTCATTAGTTAATTCAAGGTCTTGCCCTGATGGTTTAGCGTGAAAGTCGAGTTTTGTGCAGGTAGGCCACTAGACTTGTAAGAATGTTCTCATGGAGAACAAAGAGTGATCAACCGTGTAACTTCCAAGTCTCCAAAATTCCGGGTGTATGATGAAGTCAGAGGTCATCTTTGAACACTGAAATGAAATGCAACGCGTGCTGGCGAGAGCTGGAAGGGCGAGCCATTTCCACCACATGTGGCCACCTCCTGTGTATCCAAATGCATATAATAATCGTGCTTTCTTAAGATGTTTAGTTTTTTACTTTACTGTAAATTGCAAAAGATAGAATTAGTACGTTCGCATTACTTTTCTTAACAGCATAAAAGGCACAGAAGATGCTAACAAAATACTGAGTAATGATGCAGCATGCCCCATTTGTGATCAAGTGCTGTCTAAGAGGTTAGAGGTTTATATTGAATTTATCATTAGCTAATCAATAAGTATCCTTATATGCATAATAATGGAGCATGATAAAGGACATATATAAGGCTTAGTAAATAAAAGCAGTACCCTCTATTTCAGTCTCTGGCTTACTACATTTTCCACCCGGTAATTAACTAGCTTTGAGGTTCAAGAAAACCACAATGACATGCTACTTGAAGAATTTTCTGGTCTTCGATTTTAGCCATGTTTGGCAATCTTTTCATAGTTCCCTTACAGCATTCATTTGATCTGAATTATCTTACTGTGTTATGTTTTTTTTTATTTGTCAGTCTTATGAAACCTGTGGATATCAGCCCAAATGATGAGTGGATAAATGTAAGCTAGGCTGATACCTACCATATACTGCTTGTTTTTCTTTTTACTACAATATTCTACTAAATTCCACACTGCTACCACTTTTGCTGCTTACATCTTCATGTATATGCCCCTTCATCATTTTGACTGTTTTATTGATGATTGGTCACCACATTTCAACTGTTGCAGATGGCTATGGCTGGGGTATCTCCGGAGATATGTATCCTTTACTTCATAAGTTGTCATATGACAACCCTGCTGTATCAAAACCCCTTTTCTTAACGGAACATGCCAAAAAAAGAATTAAGAGGAAGAATTACTTGGTGTCTAAAGAATAATCTCATTTCAAACATGTTTGAAACACACATGTTCATGTATGTTTCCTTGAACAATCATAGTAATGAAGAGCGCGTACAGAAGCGTGATGTTTTTTGTTGGACAAAAAGACCTAGAAATGCAATATAAGATGAATAGAATGGTAGCCCAATGTAGGCAAAAATGTGAGCTAATGCAAGAGAAGTTCACAGAAAAACTGGAGCAGGTGCATTCTGCATATCAGAAAATGGCGAAGAGGTGCCAGATGTTGCAGCAGGAGGTAGAGAGTTTGTCCAAGGATAAGCAAGAACTGCAAGAAAAGTTTGCAGAGAAATCCAGGTTAGTCATCTTCATGCCTATTGTTTACTTGAAATATTATCTTTTTCTTTTGCAAGCCATTCCTCAGTATCCGGTATCTTCATTTGAACCATTATATTCCAGGCAGAAAAGAAAACTTGATGAGATGTATGATCAACTGAGAAGTGACTATGACTCGATGAAACGATCAGCCATTCAACCTGCAAGCAATTTTTTCCAAAAGATCCGAGCCTAACTTGTTCTCAAACCCAGTGGGCATGATGGATAATAGTGATCCTATCAGAAAAGGTTACTGGTTCATTCTGATTCTGCCTAATAAATGAGAATCTCAACTTTGTCAAGGAAAGCTCAGTTTCTTCTTAAGCTTGAGTAACTAAGGTTGCATTTGAGTGGTAGGAAATGGAATGAGAAGAGAATGACACTGGAATGGTCATTCTCTCATACGAGGATGTCATTCTATTTGCTTTCATGTTTTCAAACGATAGGTTGGGAAACTAATTTTCAATTTCAATTCCCTTTTCTACCATCCAAATGTATCCTCAGGGCTCTATTAGCGATTAAAACTCCTTGCTCTTTGATGCCATTGTGACATTGAGTTTGACTTTACAACACATATTTTGTTAACCTATTCAAAGAAAGATCAGTTGACTTATTTGTAGCAGATTGGTCGGTTTTTACTCCTGAAACTCCAGGGGCTAGAGAGGATATATGGCCAGCTAGGCAGACCAGTTCAAACTCTGGCCCATTTGACATCTCCACTGGCTCACCAGCAAAACAAGCAGCAGTCCCACTTGGCGCTAGGAACAGTAGGCCTGGTGCTCACCCAGCCTTTGGGGCTGAAGCCAGTACTAACCCCTCAATGACTTTAAGGAACCTCATATTGTCACCAATAAAGCGGCCCCAGCTTTCTCGTAGCCGCCATCAATTGTTCACGTAAGCAACAGACCCCTCTCTGGTAATTTATCCTGCCACCTACTTTTCATGTCTTTGTGAGAATGATCTGTTTTTGGAATTTGTTGATGAAATCTTGGGTTTTCAGGTTGTAGGATAAATTGCTATGACCTTGCACCCTGCAATCTCTGAATGAAGCACGGCGAGGTATTTGGCAGCTACTTTTTCATTTCCTCAGTCCTGAAATTTGAAGAAAAGGAAAAGAATGAAGCAGAACCATCAGTCAATAGTCATGTTTTCCCGTATGGCTGCTTGTTTCTTTTGTGGCCTATTGATGACCCATATGGCTTGTTTCTTTTGTGACCAATTAATACAAACTGAACTTTACTCTGAGTGAAGCAGCTGATTTAAGATGCATAGAATATCGTCTTGTAATTACGCTGGAGAAACAACAGCTTTCAGATATGCATATTGCAATGTGGAAACCATTTTTTTTTTTTTGTTGGAATTCAATCACTTTGGATCTGTTGTCACACCTCGCGAAAATTCTGTCCTGACACTGTTATTAATAAGTTTTGAGACTACTGTCGTTCCTACAAGCTTGATAGCATTCTCATTTTAGTCTCTCTCCCCTTGCAGGCAGCGGTAGCAGTAGTAAATAATTAAAAAGTTAAATCTTGATGCAGTTGGTAACAATGATTAAGATTAATCATTAAAAAGGAAGAAAGGGGAAAAAAAATGTTATGCAAGTTTAAATTTCCATTTCTTTGGCTAAATACACTGTTGCGGTCATTTACACATGAGATAACAAATGCTGAGGTAAGAACACTTTCAAAACTGGGGCACTGGAAGACACTCCAACTGTGTCTCCATGCTGAATGGTACGAAAAACATGGGAACCATCTATATATATTACACCCTCTCCACAAAACCAGGCAACATCCAGGGACTGGCCAGGTCTTACTACTCCATGCATCGATTGAGAGTCAGCTTCTCTAAGTGAAATGGGTTCCCTCACCATATACTGCAGATCTCGAGATAAAATATGCATTTGGAATCCACCTGCTGAGAGCATCGCTGCCGTCGATCCAGCAGCGGTAGAGATTCTTAGACCGCTGGATCGACAGTGGACTGGAGGAGAGCAGGTCTGTTTGTCCTTTCTACTTCTGCAACCAAACAAAAGATATATAGAGTGAGCATATGAAGCCAAAATGTTTGTCTACAACTATAGGTAATGCAGTCTTGGAAGCGCAAACCTGAATGAAAACCTAGAAACTGCTGCCGGACATGGGTGTGCAATTAGAACATCGTTAAGAGCAGGTGGTGACATCAATTGTGAATTAACAAGTATTGATATCCCTTGACAATTCAGAAGGAGCAGTTTGGCCCTCGAGGATGTCATCTAGTACCTGAAAATTTTATGCAAGAAGGTACCCAGTTGAGAAAAATGGTTTGCCTAAAAACATGTAATACAATATCTAAAATTCAAAACCAGATTAAAAAATTATGTTACTACAGATATAAAGAGAAGAAAGTCAACGGGCTCATTGATTTTACTGCCTCCTTTTAAGACGACTTTTGAACAAGTTATGCTCAATTTATGCAAATAATGTAAGTTAATTTCCTTGAAGCAGATCCTAAAAAAATTCAAAAGAAAAGCGCTTAAATATCAGCAGATTCATCCTCCATCTTGTAGGATATTATTACTCTACTTCATTATCAAGCTTAAGGGATAATCTTACTCTTTCAAAGTTTTTGACAGTTGCCGCACAAAGAAAGCCTGTGCTTCTAGTAGCATCAAACTGATCATTGAACTCTTCCACCTATATAGATCAAAGTTAGATTCTATTGCACTGGATTTTTTGTTTTACAAAGTAAAAAATAAATGTGTGAGAAAACCCCTAATAATTTAGGCATTAATATGATATCAAGGCTGCAAAACTGAAGCTTAGACTGAACTGACCTCTTCAACTCGTGTAGGGTCTGAATTCACTCCTAGAATTGGAACTGAGTCATCCATGAAATGGCTGGCCTGCAAAAGAGTGCCATCACCACCAACAGTAACAACGAGGTCCACATTACGTATTTGATGCAAGAGACTACAACGAAAAATGGGTTCCCAGTCGACCAGCTTTTTCCGTAAGATATCCTGACAGAAGCTTATGGCATCCTTGTGAACTTTACGCCTGTCATCCAGATAACTTAAAACCTGTGATGGACCCAAGATAAACAGAATTATGAAGTTGAAGGGGAAAAAAAAAATTGATTGAAATGATAGGCGCCAACGAGGAACTATTTACAGAAACAGCACTAAAAACTAAGCTTCAATATAGTAAAGGCCAGAATAATATTAATCTCCTTACTGCAAGTTCCCTCGATTTTAAATGAGTGTTCATGGAATCAGCTGTTAGAAGTGGGAAAATCAGCGGTTAGGAACATTTATCTGGGGAAATCATGTGCACAGTCGACCATGCAAGTGAATATCACAAGCCAGCTTGTGACCACTAGGGCTTTCAGAAAACTAAAATTCACTGAAAAAGGGAGAGTTTTGCTTTGATTATCATGGATGCCTTTCCCAACAAATATATCAGCATTTCAAGGTTTAAAGTCTCCCAACCAACATCATTTTGAAGACACAGGGAACACCAAAACCTCTCAGTGATCAAGAAATCCAAAGTTCTGGCTCAATCTTGTGCCTTATTTTATTTTATTTTATTTTCTCTTTCAAGTGTTTCTTAGCAAGTGAGATGAGTTTGTGAAACAAATTCCTTCTGGCATGCTTGGTATGACAAAGTGAAATTGGATGGAATTGAATGGATTTGAAGGGCAAAAGTGATTTCCATTAGGAATGCCCCATTCCATTGTCATTCCTGCCATAACTTATATCAATCTAAACCGTGAGAATGAGCATTCTTACCCGCACACAAAAGAATGTTCATTCCCATGCTTCATACCGTACCAAACGTGGCTTATGAGTTTGCTCCTCTATTGTATTTCGTAATCCTCTTGTAATATCTCAAGTAAGCAGTCAAGAAAGGGTTCTGATCGGTGCCCATCAACACAATCGCTTAGCAGGTCTTAAAGAAGTGGATGCACGGATAATTCTCCAAACTAATATAAGAAACACCTTCGCGCTTCTCTTCCCTTGAACTCCTTATTTGCATTATTAGACATTAGCTCTTAGTCATTTCCTTGCTTAGTTAATTGCTGTGCATTAAGAATTGTAAGGCCTACCCACCCCCTAAAAGCCTATTATGCATCAACAACATCAACGATCAGAAACAAATACGAGCATCACCGATCGAAAATAAATAATGACCACAACAACATCAAGCTTGGCCAATTTATCAACCAAGATATGCGCATAAATGTTAAGTCCAATAGCAATATCACCATTTCATCTCTTCAAGTTTAAAAAATTTAAATAGGATACAACATAGAGGTTGAGAGAAAACCTGAGGGTTGGTTTTGGGACAAAGACGGGGTGGGAACACGTCCAGGGGCTTCAAAAGCAAAAGCAATCGCCTCCTCGCCATCTCCCTCCCTCCCTTCCTCCCTCCCCGCTCTGTGTGAAGCTCTGCCTCTTTCTAGATTCCCTTGAGGCGAGCGCTGAAGCGATGATTCGCGGGGGAGCCTCAAACGCGTCGGAGTGAAGGCGCGAAGAAGGGATCTGGAGCTTGCGGAGAGGCCGTGGGTTGCATTACGGTCCGAGGCGCCATGGGAACTCCGTGAGGCGCCGCTGTAAAAAAGCCCAATTCCAAATAGTACGGCCTTCTCTGGTCCTGAGTGGGCTGGGCCTTACATGTGTGTGCGTGGGGGGGGGGGACCAATTTCATTATTCATTCCAAGCAATTTAAGTGCGTTTACCTGATATTATTTAACTAAAAACTTTTATATATACAATAAAAATTTTAAGCAAAATGGCATCATTTTATGTGCGTTTGGGTGTATATTCCCCTTTTATGTGATTAATTTAACAGATAGGAGCTAAAGAACCAACTATTCTTACTACGGTTATGAAAAATGCTAAGAGGAGCTAGAGAACCAACTATTCTTACAACAACTAGTTCAAGTAAGGCTCATATAAGAACACGAAAAAAGGATTATAATTGTTAGACATCTTAAATGTGAGCGATCACTAATTTAACGGTTAAAATATCCTTTTATGGTCTTTTACGAGTCTTACAAGGACTGACTCTAACCCTAAAAAAAAAAAAAAAAAAAAAAAACAAACCTAGGAAGCTCTTGCTAGCACTGTCCTTGAACAGACAGCTAAAATATAAGGCTGCCTTTTTTTTGAAAAGTGTTTTCTTTTCTTTTTTCTTTTACATATGCAACTTGAAAAAAAAGAAAAAAAAAAGGGTAACACATATCATGTTTGGTTTAGGACGATAACTATCTAATTTCTCATCTATTCCGATTTTACTTGACTATTAGGCTTTTGAAAGTTAGAGACTCATAAGAAATCCAATTGAAATCAAATGCCTTCTAAAAGATCACCTTCTTCAAGGGTTGATTCTAAAAAATCCTGCAATTTACCCCAAAATTGAGCAACATCCTAAGGAGAAGATAGTAATTTCATGCCATAAAAAAAAACATAAAGGTTTTATAATAATTACGGTTCAAAGTTTACTTAATTATCGGCATTGCCAATGGTCGGATAATGCTATCATTTTCTTTATAATTATTTTATAAGTTTAATGTTAATCTTTAATGTATGCATTTTCCTATAAAAAAGAATAAAAACATTGAACATAATGATTTTAGTTCAACTAGACCACCCACACCTAACATAAAGATATAGCGAATTGTCTAGGAAAATGAAATGGAACATAATTTTAAAAATAAAATAAGTATAGATTGTTTCATTTGTGGGGATGACATGTAATGAGTTTGTTTTGCTATCTTATGCAAATTGAATAAAGTTTGATAATTTCTGTTGTCGTTTCTAGGAGAATTTACAATCCAATGCCAAAAGAAATAAGGGCACCAGCTCTTCTATTCATCCTTTTGGTATTTGTCTAGTAAATAAATTAATAAATATCTAAAATTAATAATTTTTAATAAATTAAATTAGAAATAAATAGTCCATGAGCCTACTAATTTTAATATGATTATTTCATCATTATTACATTCTTACAATTTTTTCATCATTAAAATGAATACTTTGAATGCGGTCAAGTTTCAAGGAAATTAAACATGCTTTTTTATCTTGTCGTGCTCGTTCCATCTATGTAGTTAAAATTTTGAAAACTTTAAATATATGTTAGATTATATAATGACAAATAAAAGATAAGCACCATTGTTTTATCATTAAGATGAATGCTCTAAATGCTGTCAAGTTTTAATGAAATTTAATATATATTTTTATTATTCCTTTGATCTATGTAGTTAAACTTTTGAAATTTAAAATATATGTTAGATTATATAAAGACAAATAAAAGATAAGCACCATTGTTTTATCATTAAGATGAATGTTATCGAGTTTTAATGAAATTTGATATATATTTTTATTATTCCTTCAATCTGTGTAGTTAAACTTTCGAAATTTTAAATATATGTTAGATTATATAAAGATAAATAAAAGATAAACACCATTGTTTTATCATTAAGATATCAAGTTTTGATGAAATTTAATATATATATTTTTATTATTCCGCGGTCATTCAGTCTGTGTAATTAAACTTTAGAAATTTTAAATAGATGTTAGATTAGATTATGTAAAGACAAATAAAAGATAAGCACCAATAAACAAATAGAGTATAAGAGCATGTGTTTCAAATCTTATCTTCACTACTTTCATGTAGAGAAGACATGGCTAATAACATATTTTCTCTACTTTCATGTACTCGAAAGGTGGAAGACAAAGCAAATTTAGTGCAAAAGGAAAATCCTTAACATGATTCTTTTGACCAAATAGAGCTTCGAAACTATTTTTAAAATGATATAAACCGAGACCGACTAATTAAAGTGGACTCCACCTGAGTTATCATGGGGTGTTCATGGGGTGGCTTACACGTGGCCAAAAGTCGCCCATCATTTATGGGATTGCCCTCCTTTTATTTTCGAAAAGGAAAAATAATAAAACTTTCGGACCTCATAAAATCTCATAAAGAAAAAGAATCACGTTGTGAAAATAGAAAAATGAAAAGTGTGGAATAAATTTTGTATTGTTCCCGTGGATGGTGGAGGAAAGTTAATAAAAATCTATCATTTCGATGAGTTGTGTGGACAATACGTAAAGTGGCTCCGTAATCAAGGGTGTGTTTCGTTGTTGTGATCAAATTGAGTTTAAAATACCATAAGTGAAATTGAGCATAATAACTAGAGGACATAAGTAGATTAGAATGTTTGAATAAAATTAAGTAGGTAACGGCGGTCAAACACACACTAAAACTTCGATGGGATGGTGGCATGGTCGCTACTCCCATTTAAATCTTGACAAGTTACCGTTTATTAGAAAAACGGTATATAATTTGTGATATATTATCCCATATTTTTATAAAAAGTGTGTGGTGCCGCCATACCACCTAAATATTTCTAGGTAAAATACATGGGTGTTCAACATTAAGCACATGTTGCATAGGCAGGAATCCCGTAGTAGAAAGGCGAAGCGAAGGAGAGTGGAGTTAATTTTTGTTGGCTTTAATGATAATGTATTTACCATCCATAAATTCTGGGCTTCGTCAAGAAATTTAATGTCACTATAACTACTTGGAGTTGGGCGTTTTTTTCGTTTTCGCACTGTGAGCCTAGCGTGCTGCATTAGATAAATTACTTATTATAATATCACAAAAAATAACATAGTTTTATTGAAAATAATTCTTATTCATTTACGATTTCTAATAAAAGCTATATCATTTTGATACGGATATATTCTTTTTTCACTAAAAATTAACAACCGGTAATTTCCCTCCCAATTTAAAAAGTAAGCAAGTAGAGTAGAAAAAAGAACATAGAAAAAGGAGAATATGAGCCCGTCCTTAAAATAATGTAATTTTGATAAAGCTGGTTCATATAATAAAACTATGTTGTTTACAGGACAAATATATATATACACACACATATATATATATACACATATATATACACACACACACATATATATATATATATATATATACACGCACCCAGTTCAGAAGAGTTCAAAACTATTAAAGGGAAGCAGAATAAATTCCCTCCAAATGTTAGAAGGCCAGGAGGAATTGCTCTCTTCTTCTCTCTCTCTCTCTCTCTATAAATGTAGACGAGAAGCGTCCCTTATAAAAATGCCCTTTCAACGTCTTTCTATTTTTTACTCTCTGATCTTCTCGAGAGAAACAGAATCTCTCTTTCCCTCTCTTTCTCGTTGAAGATCGTGGTCATCATACATGCTCTAACCTCAAGGTCAGCTTTTTCTTTCACATTACTGCGTTGGCATTGAATCTAGTTTTAAAGCTTTGACTAGAGTTGATTCTCTGTTCATCTGAATGCTATGCATGAATTATTTGAGATTAAGACACCGCCATGCGCGCGCGCTCCATTTCTTCATGGATCTTTACTGTACCGTTTGGCATCCTTTACTGGTCTAAGCAGTTCGAATGAGATCTTCTGTTTCTTGAATTTAGGCCTTGTGATTATGTATGAAGTTGAGGAGATCGACGAGATCGGAACATTTTTGGATGCAGATGTTGTGTTTGATTTTTTGAATGTTATTTGACCCCGTTTTCATTACCATGAGAGTGAATCTTACTTGGATTTTGAAAACTTACAGGCAATTGTCATGAGTGTAATCAACCTAGTTTGCTGATGATTAATTTTTGGGTCATTACTGATTCTTTTATGTCTTTTCCTTTCTTCTTGTTGATGAATGCACGCTGGTCACCGGATCATTCACAGAGGCATCCCCTTTCTCTTTAAAACTTCAGATTAGCTTTCAATTAGTTCTCATTTCTTTTCATTAACAGTGAGGACACACATCTGATCATTACTTATGGATCTCGGCTGTATATTTCAGACCCCCACAGTCCTAACACGGTCGTACTATTTTTGTGCCCACCCGTGCACTTTCTCTTGCCATAAGTTGGCACCCAATTCAGTTTTCTCTTCGCTTCTACACCAAATCCCAATCCATGATTCGCTTCAAGTGGCCAACAGAAATCTTGTATAAAGTTGAGGCATGTCTGGTGCACTATCTATATTTTTTGATTTATCTTGTCAAACCTCTAGCTTCAAAAGCTCCTCGAGCATAAGATGGAGCCAGCGTCAAAGAATTAGATTAGTAGAGATAAAGGTTATAGCGAGATTTGGTGGTTAAAAGACATGCAATGAAGCACAAGAAGAATTAATACGCCAATACACTGTGTGCATAAATCTTTTCAAATCAGATCGTGTTCGTTAAACGAGCATGAGAGAAAGGACCTATTCCAATGGCATGGTGGGAGACCTCCGCATTGATCCACTAGGGTTCGATAATTGGACCGCTCCACCATCTTTGATTTATCTAGTTTGAGTGGGTGGTGGGAATTGGGTGCACTGCTCAATTATAAGCCATCGCAGCAGAATGTGGTGGTGGTTTTGCCTTTCTGTGTCTCTCTGTCGCTTACACATATACAAGACAAAGTGGTGCACTCAGCGAAGCTATAAAAATGCAGCTGGCAGGCATTGATTTCTACAGCTAACTTGAGTGTGTCTAGATATGTCTTAAGCTTCGTGCATATAAGTTGTACTCATCATATCTCTATTGTCTCTCCCGGGTTGGCTACCATCACTGAGTGTATGTAAATATATATATATATATATATATATATATATATATATATAGATAGATATATGTATGTATGTATGTATATATATCTTCTCGGGGTTCACCTCTCTCTGATCTATAACACCATGCTTTGTCACTGATCATACAAGGCTCCACTTGCCCTTGCTTCGCAGAGAAAAACCGAGTCTGCGTGCGAGTCCTCCTTTCCTTGTCCATTTCCTACTTTTGTTACTTACATCATTTCTGCTTGACGGTGTCGTTTCGTTTTTCCTTTTTTTTTTTTTTTCACGACTCTATTTAAGTGCTTTGATTCCCATTTTCAATGTACTCATTCTTTTTCTCTTACAAGTGTTGAGTGCTTTGGCTCTTTGTCGATCAGGAAAGTTGATCAGAATCTTTCTACTAGTGGGTCGCAACTGTCAAACTACACAATATTGTTTCCCGCTGCTCAAACAAAAGTCCTTAATGGTATGCATTCTCCTCTTCCTCATCTACATATAAATGTGCGCACATGAATAAGTGTCGACTCTCATGACAATTGGCGTGCCTTTATTTTAATTTTCATCATGAATGGGTGTACGTATAGATTTATAGTTCCCTCCAGATTCAAGCCTTGAACCAGTTATATTCTAAGCCTATTACCTCACAATGAGATGCATAGAACTAAGATTTCATTTGGGTGGTGGGAATGAGATGCTGAGAGAATATGAATGAAATAATTATATTACTGAACAATTGAATAGAGATCACTGTTCTCATCTTTCAGTCTTGAAGCAAGGTTTGCTGAGACTTGGAGGTTGTATGCGCCCAAGTATGGGCTCATCCTTCAATTACATAAGGTCGACTATTAATCAAACTCAGAGGGCACGAGTTCCCTGTGCAAGAACATACCTCATGCGTCAAACTTAAAAGAAACAGTAATTTACTGTCATTACATGATTTTTAAAAATATAATTATTTTTCCTTTTACATCTCCTCGCCTTGAGGATTGAGAAGAACACTAGTTCTTCTCACCGGTATCTTTGTTTTAGATTCGGTCTATTGGCGAAATGAGAGATCCTTATTCTGATTTATTAGAATTTGATTCTTACGGCACGTTTTTATTTTATTCAAGCAATTAGTAAAGATCTCTTTGGTTACGAAAATAATAACCCGGATTATGAGATTAGCGAAAAATATATAAAATATGGATTCGAACGCTGTTAAAAACTATTGAAAGTTCAAGTACACCAACTTGGGACGCCTTTTGAAGTTGATTCCGATCGGGGGAGGATACGGACCCCCTGGCTCTTCCATCGCATGTGAGTGCGACACTTTTAGCCACATGTTATATGAAACGCGATTGAATGTCTGGGACACGTTCTCCAAAATTGGTGCGTGCTTTCGGAATGGATCTCTTCACCTTCGTTTTACTTTTATTATATTTAATATTGTCTATGATTAGATTTTTTTTTGGCACCCTTCCATAAAAATCCTAATCACGTGAAACAAAACAATATATAAAAAATATAGATGTTATTTCTGATGAGATAAACAATATATAAAAAATATAGATGTTATTTCTGATGAGATTTGGGGATGTAGATTTTTTAAAAGTTTGAAATTTCAATAGATTGTCTAATGAATTTAATTTGCTGATTTTTACGTATTAAATTATTCGAGTGTTGTATTGTTAAATACTATGAAAATAGCATGGTCGTGCGTTCTGTTATGTTTTATATTTTATTTACTTTTATAGTTAGAAATTTGTATAAGTTCTTGAAAGTTTTGGAAAAAAAATATTACCTCTAGTTACTTAGTCTAATAACGCTAACATGTAAAGCAAGGCCTATATGCTGAACAAGACCAAGCGTTTCAAACTCTTATAATTATTATGCTAGGTGCGCAATATTTATTGATCAATCATATATTTTTTTTTTATCCTTTTCCAACTCATACGGTTGGAATTCACCGTTAACTTTGGACGTATTCACCGTTAGTTACTGTGATCGTAATAATCTTGGGTGAAAAAGAGTATTCCCCCCATTAACCTTGAGCGTAAAGTTTGGAGAGCGTTGTGATTGTGATCTTTTGCAATCATTGCTGTGCATGCAGTCCACGTGTCATGACCAATGGCCTAGATAGTGCATGTACAGCCAAGATTTCACGTTCCCGACAACGCTGGATTTGTCATGTAGGATGTTTTTGCCAATTGCTTTGTTCTTGAAGTTTTGTGGAACATCTACTCTGTTTTTGCATAAATTAGATTCCCAGGCAGGTTTTGTAGATTTGATATGATTGGGTCTTCTTATTTTTACCCCTTTTGTTGAATTAATGTGGGAAAGAGGGAAAATCTAATAGGCTTATTCGCACTCTGGACAAAAAATGCACTCCATAATTCACGATGGTCCCATAGTAAATAAAAATATTATTCTATATTCATCAAATTTATTTGGAATAAAACTTTTTAAAATATTACAGTATTACAAAATAATAGGTATAAACTTGAATAAATAGTCAAAGGTATTTTTTCGTATATGCATAATGCTCATCAATCAGCAAACTGCGTGCATTTTGGGGGAGTCCTATCGGGGAAAATCATATGAAAAACAATATGATTTGGTCTTTTTGCTATAGGATATGTTGAATAACGGGATCTAGACTTCTATAATGATTGTACCACTGTAATTATTTTAATCTCAGCCATCTATTTAATTAAAACCCTATAATATGAAACATCATTAAGAGTATTTTACAGAAAAACAAATTACTCCTCCTCTGCCTCTTTTCATATTTTACTTTTCGCTTCAGCCCAGTCTTGTTCGTTGTTTTCATTTTTTTCCCCCCAATTCACAACTTCTTTTAGACTTTCTTTTTCCACATTTTTTCTCTTATTTTCGCTTACTATCGTTTTAATTTCATATAGAAAAATCAAAGTCAAAAAATTATTTGAAACTTGGAGAATTAAAGGATGATTACTCAAATAAAGCATAGGGTTAACTTTGGTGCAGTAGGTGTACTTATGTTAGGTGCAGTACACACATAAAAAAGAAAAAAGAAACACAAGATCCAAAACGACGTAATTTTGGAACTTGTATTTTTTTTTTAAACTACTAAGGCAGCAGTTGTACCCAACTAATGTCTAGTTGTTTCATGTTAGTTTTTCCCACAAAACATTTGAGTAATAATGGAAGAAGTTATTTTTATTTTTTCCTTAGTGAGAATGAATAAATCTTTTTAATACTCTAATACACTAGGGCTTCATCTGGTTTATGTCGTTAACACTTGAAATAAATGGTTTTCACTTTTTCCTTTGTACAAAGAAATTTTTCCCTGTGATTGTGTTTTTGCATCTAAGTAATATATTTTATTATTATTTTTCTGTATGTTTTTGAAGAATATATTTTCTTTCATAAAATCAAAGTGATGTCAGGGAAAAAATAAGGAAATAAATGAGTGAAAAAACAAAATCTAAAGGGAACTGGGAAGGCGAAAATAAAAGGAAAGAATGACAAAAGATTAGGTTTGGCTGAGAAGGAAAATAAGAATAAAAATAATAACTGAGTTTGAGGGTGAAAAAGAAGGTGGAGAGGGGTAATTTGCTTTTAGAAATTTCCTTTCAATGTTGTGTCAGATTCGAAGCCTTTTGATTAAGTCAATAACTGGAATTAAAATAATCATTAAACGAACGATTATTGAGGATCTAGAATAACGAGATTGTATTAATTTCAATTTTTTAATTTTGTATGTGCGCTAATAAATGTACTATTGACTTAAATATTATTTTTGTACTTTGAAAGGTTTTTAGTTTTCTCACTTTATAATTTCATCTATCCTTATAATACTTATAACATGCCCTTCAATCTTCAATCTGAGGCGATTGTTTGCAGTATTTTTCTAATAGACTTTTCTAAAATAATTACTTTAGATGTACTTTAACCTGTATTAAATGACATATGCATGATTTTTATCGTACATACTTAAACTATCTTATCCGTCGATCTCATCTGGTTGCAATCGAAGCTATCTCTAGCCTTGATCTGATTTTGTATCAATTTCATTCATTTCCATTCTTATCTTTTATAGTCTTGTGCATAGCTGCGACACAAGTGTTCATATTTCTCTTACCCTACCCCGCACTAACTGTACGGACCTTGTACTCGTCCTATAAAATTTACACACCTTGAAGTGATGTTATGATTTCACAAGACAGGGTACGAAATCAATGTGGCCATTGATGGACTGCTAATGGGCTGGATTTGATTAGTCGATCCTTGCAGAAGTTATAAAACTATTAAAAAATCATTAATAATTAATAATAAGAAAATATTGGCATAATTTTAAAAAGATAGTGTTAGATACTGTAAAAGAATATATCCTAACGCTTTAATGGAGGTGGCTTTACATTCACAGAAGATAGAATCTACTCTTCATATGAAGATCAATAAAAAGGCTTCGAGTACACACTAGCCTTGTAACATTTAAGATTATCGAGGAGAGAATATTAGGAATTTCACCGAAAAAATCAAGAATGAAATAAGACACTAGGATGATGCCCTACAAAGAAGGAGAGTAGCTTATTCCTCCACCCCCAAAGTATATTTCTCCATTTGATTCCATTTCCTCCGCATCAACAGATTGTCCTCTGGCGGTTCCCTCCCCTTGCCTCGTATCCGTTCCTTTTCCCCAGCACTTTCTTGAGGCAAATATAAAGCCGCCCCCTTTTTATTCCCCATCTTTCCCTCTCTTTTATAAAAAATAAAAATAAAAAATAAAAAATCGAAAACCTTGTGCCTGCTTGCTTTGGATAAAATTTCTAATACACCCTCGAATCTCGCTCGTCCGCGTCGTATTATATTTATGTGTTTCTTTCTGTACGCGGCCGAATCTTTTGGGTTGTAAAAAAAAAGAAAGGCTCGGTGGATTCGATCTTACTGGAAAAATCGTAGAATTCCCCCGAATTCCTTGTTTGGTTCCATCGGCAATTTTTATTTTTATTTTATTTTTATAATTTCACGAGACAAAGTTTTCAATTTTTCTTTTTTTTTTTTTTTCATGGGGATTACTTGGTACTTTTGTTTGCTTTCTTTCTTTCTTACTTCATAGGTTTCTGGGGTCATTTGCATGGCTAGAGTCATTATGCAGGCTATGAGGCGCACACGAGGATACCGTTGTTCTCTCGCTCTGGTAGCTCTTTCCCCCTACTGGGTGTTTAGATATTTCCTTCTATCTCCACAGCTGGCAGAATATACCCATTTCTCCTGCCACAGATTTCTTGCTTTTCTCAGATCCCCCACCCTCTTTCTATCCCATGGCTTTACTCACTTGTGTTATAATCGAGACCCATGCGGGAAAAATCACGTTTTCGGTACATGGTTGAGGTGAGAATGTTTAGAAGTTCTTTATTATTATTATTATTTTTAAAGTTATAGCTTCATGATTTATTTTCTAGAGTGCTTCTTCTGTGGTAGCCTTTTTTTTTTAATATCAAATTTTAGGTTTTATTGTTAGTTTTAATGGACTGCTGAATTTGTCCTTTGTTCTTAAACTTTGCTCAAAACCTTCTGTAATTTCCATCATGAAATGTGCTTTTTTCATATTTATAGAATTACTTTTCGTTTTTTCACTTTTTTTTTCGTTGTACATCTCTCTCTTGTCGACATGTTCTGAAGATGCTGATGATCCTATTTTCGGTTATCGATTGCAGTTTGTAGTGCGTTAGAAGCTTGGGCTTGGGTAGCAAAGACTCCATGGTAGGCCTTAACTTGTTGCCTCTGTATTGTGTGGTTCCACTTTCTGTTATACTTTCTCCTATGTGTTCTTTCGTGGACTCTGTCTTTCTCTAGTTTTAATTTAGCGGTGTCAATGCCTTGCCCTTTTAATGTTTGCTTCCCGCGTAAACCTTATGGCATGGTCTTAGCACCCAATTTTTTGTTTTAAACTTCTTTTTTTGTTTTTTTTTTTTTTTTTTTTTTTTTGTGGGGGGGGGGGGGGGGGGGGGGGCAATCTATGGATATTGATGCTTGAAACAAAATCTAGGACTTAAATTTGTGTTTAGGAACGCTGAAGTTCATGATTTTAGTTGCAGGTTGGGTTGCCTACCGAGCACATGCCTGGGAACAAGTGCAGTAATGGTTCTGCTATCTCCTCAAATCGAGTAGAAAGGCTCGTGAGAGAAAGAGAGTTAAGAAGGAATGGTAAGGCTTCTCCAAGGAATGAGGCAACTGCGAGTAACAGAGTAACTGATCTCTTTGAGCAAGAACTGCTTTCAAGAGAAGGTGGAAACTTGGGGGCTTCCCATGTGGAGCAATACCTAGAAGGGGCTGCTGCAGCAAGGGACTTTCGGTGAGAGATGTGAAAGGCCAGATGATGGAAAACAACGTCTATTGGTGGTGGCTAACAGGCTGCCAGTCTCTGCAGTTAGGAAAGGAGAGGAGTCATGGTCACTGGAAATGAGTGCTGGGGGTTTAGTCAGTGGTCTTCTTGGTAAGTGGTGTGCTGTTTTTGTTAGGAGATTGGTGTTCCAAAGGAAAACCATACACAATTTTGATGCTGTTCTCACAGGTGTGACGAACTTTGAAGCTCGATGGATTGGTTGGGCAGGTGTGAATGTGCCAGATGAACCTGGACAGAAGGCACTTACCAAAGCTTTGGCTAAAAAGGTAAGAATGCATTACACTTTGTGCCTCGGATCACTGATGTCTTGCAGGCTTCCAGATCTATGACATTCGTGCTTTATAATGATTTGATCCCAGAACAACCCTATTGAGCTTATTAACCTTGCTGTAGTTTTTCCGTTGCAGAACTGTATCCCGGTATTCCTTGATGAGGACATTGTACATCAATATTATAATGGCTATTGCAATAACATCTTGTGGCCTCTCTTCCATTACCTTGGGCTTCCACAAGAAGATCGCCTGGCGACAACTCGAAGTTTTCAGTCTCAGTTTGCTGCTTATAAGAAGGCAAATCAGATGTTTGCTGATGTAGTAAACCAGCTTTATGAAGAGGGTGATGTTGTTTGGTGCCATGATTACCATCTCATGTTTCTTCCCAAATGCCTTAAGGAATACAACAAAAGTATCAAAGTTGGTTGGTTCCTTCACACGCCATTTCCTTCTTCTGAAATCCATAGGACATTACCATCTCGATCAGAGCTGCTGCGTTCAGTTCTCGCTGCTGACTTAGTTGGGTAAGTTTGCTTTTCCCCATATTGTTGCTGACCCAATGGTGTATTTGTTTCAGTTACCATGGTAAATACATAAAACTGCTGAGCATATACCATGTCTACTATTTTTTTCTTTTCCCAAAATAAAGTTTCTTTTTACTTGGGTCATTATGAGAAACTTTTCCAGTTTAGGCAAACAATATGCTTTTTTTTTGCAGCTACAACTTCTTCTAAAAGGGAAAACATGAGAATCTGCGGGTGCTATAATTATAGCATGCATATCTATTTATTCCCTTCCAAGAGTTTGTCTAATTTTAGTAACTAATTCAAAAAATATTAGTCAATGAATGGTTGTGAACATTGAAATTTTTCATCTGTCTACTTCTGATTTTCTGTTTTCCTCTATTTGTAGTCTTCTGAAACACATCTTGTTTACTTTTTCTGTCATCATTAAATCTTAACTATCCCAGAAAAGAAATATATGATGATAATCAGAAGTAAGGCCCTCAAAAGTTTTAATCTGATTTGCAATGCAAACTTTTTCTTACTATAAGTTACCGTATATTGCAAAGTCAACTAGGTTATTTTTCCCTCATTAGAAAATCTCTTGCCATCTTCCTTCCAATGTTAGTGTTGAAGGATTTGGAAATTCTATATGATAGTTATAATTTTCTGTAACTCCATTGTATGAATTATTACATATCTTTCCGTTTCTATTGGCCATTTTCATTTGCTTAATCATGCTGTTTGTTATTTTTCTATCTCATTAGATTTATAATTCTCAAACTCGGAGGAAATAATTTTTCTTTTTCTTTTCAGTTTCCATACATATGACTATGCAAGACACTTTGTCAGTGCTTGTACTCGTATTCTTGGACTTGAGGGCACACCAGAAGGTGTAGAAGATCAAGGAAGGGTTACTCGTGTGGCTGCGGTACATTCTGTTGAACTGTTCAGTTGACATGTCTTTCATTATTATTATCTTTGAGGCATTTAATCCTGTAAAACTGCTTATTAGGTTTTTCTGTTGGAGTTTCAGTGAGCTTGTTTTGTATAGCAGTAATGAACTAAGCAAAACACAAACTGATTATGCTGACGTATGCATTTCTTTGTCTTGTATCTCCTTCAACTTGCAGTTTCCAATTGGGATAGATTCAGATCGGTTCATTCGAGCTCTTGAGGCTCCTCAAGTGAAAGAACACATTAGAGAATTAAAGGAAAGATTTGGTGACCGGAAGGTAGGAGCTACAGTTTCCAGTCTGATTTTCTTCTTGATATTAAATTGTCAAGGTTGACTGATGCATTTCATTTGCATAAATTGTGGCACTATAATTGGCATCACTGACTTTAATTTAGCATACAGTTTTTGTGTATTAACATTGTTTTTGTTATATGATTATATTTCTTCTGCCAATGCATCAATTGCTTACTTAAAAATATGTTTGATATCGATAATCAACAGTTGAATTTCTGACCTGGTGACTTAAAACCTGCCAATGCCTATATAGCTTACTTGAGACTTGAAAGTCGTCGTGCATAACTGCCTTCACTTTGGGAGGTCATCTTTTGTGCGATGTATGGGTATTCGTCGATTTCATATGCTCTCGGAATTGAACATTTCCATGCTTCTTTGCAATTATGCAAAAGTCTTATTCTTCATATCATCTTCACCTTGTTGAACTGAACTGCAAGTTTACAACATTATGACTATTATAGGTTGATGTGTACAGTTATTCATTTCCCATATTGTTATTGTTATTGTGGACAGGTAATGTTAGGCGTTGACCGCCTTGACATGATTAAAGGCATTCCTCAAAAGATATTGGCATTTGAGAAATTTCTTGAGGAAAACCCAAATTGGCGTGATAAAGTTGTTTTGCTGCAAATTGCTGTTCCGACAAGAACAGATGTTCCTGAGTGTATGCTTCTTCCTAAAATCCTCATTCTTCTTCTTTGTAAACTATTGTTTTATTTGGTAACATGTTTCTTGTAAATTATTGCCTACTCTTTTAGTACTTCTGTTAAATAGTTTACTTTTCTGCATGCGAATTAGAAAATAGTTAAGTCTGGATTAAGAATGTTTGGTTTCCTTTTCTGTTTTCTCATGCTGGATGATCCAGTTTGCTGGATTTGCAGTTTATTTTCATAAAGCCTCTCCCGAAGAAATATACTCACAGCCTGAATAAAGCTGCCACACCATATAACTAGAGAATTTCGTTTTGGTTTGTTGCACACTAAAGTGGCATTTGTTTGGTCTTGATGACATATGGGTCGGGCTCGTACCTGATTCGGTCAGACATAAGCCCATTCAACGCATCTGGTAGCAGCATCTAAATGGGTCTAAAGATGCTCTGACCGAATTAGATCCAAGAATCTCGCTTATTTAGTCAGAGACCATATTCACATGTCACTGGACCAAAATACCCTTCAAGAAACAACTAATTACAGAAAAATCAAACCCTAATTTCTTTCTTCCTCTCCCACTTAGAATGCAGCCTCCTACATTGAACAACTAATTACAGCCGAACCTAAAATACCTCTTTTTGGGTTTTTTGGGGGGGGGGGGGGTACTTATCGAGGAGGTTGAAGAATATGAGAGATGAACATCATCCCAAAGATCAAGTTCAGTATAGGAATTTAATGGGGGGAGCTATGGATCCAGGCTATGTTTAAGTTCCAGAGATCCTGGCTGTGTTTAAGTTCAAGAATTGTCTCCCTTCTTAATAGTAATTTGGGTTGTAGGGGATTTAGAGAGAGGAACAATTTTAAACCCCACTACCCCATTCTATCCTTTTAGACAAACCATTACGTAAACCAGATGCTCAGTTTATCCAACCCAAATCCCATTCATGAAATTGGTTTACACGCTCAAGTAGACAACCCAATCTATAATCCATTTGTTTTTAAGCAAATTGCGCTCAAGTGTAATTTTCCCAATACTTTTTATTAAACAATTTTATTTTAAACAATACATAAGGGTTAAACTGCAAAATAGATGCTTCTAGATGTTTCAACCATGTTGTAATCAAGCAGTTTTAAAAATTCAGATACGTATTCAGTATTTGGGCTTGAACCCCTTTTTTATTTTTTTCCCCAAATGCCACCTATGGCTACGTCAAGCTTTTCATAGTTATCATTAAATGCATCTTCCATTCATCTAGGATCGATTCAGATATAGAGTTAGAATGTTCAGGTCATAAAATCAGACTTTAGAGCACTTGCATGTAGCCCACCTACTATTTGGAAACCTGCACTTGCTTTACTGCTTCCATCTGACGCCAAGCAATATTTTTTTTCACGAATGCTCTCATCAAGATAGAGAGAATTTGAGTTAGAGTTACCAAATTCTCTGAAACCTCTTCGTACTGCAATTTAGGATGCACATACCAGAATGCGGCATAAAATTACTTGTAGATATATACATATTATGCTGAAGCGATTTGGATAAATGAACCTAAGCATATTGTGCCTTGTAAAACACACCAAGCCTACCCTCATGAATCTCGTATTGCTAACCTAGTGTACCCCGTACCCATATTTTTCTACGTGTACTGCAAATCAAATTACATCGGATTAAGTGTATAGAATTTAATGTATAGATTTTGGAAACCCATAAATTTTAAAGATTTTTGGGCTGTACAGTATTTACAATTTAATGTCAATTTTGATTTTCTATAAGTAGGAAATAGTCGCATGCTTCACTTCAATCATGATATCCAATCCAGCTCGGAATTTCCAGTTGCATTACCTTAAATAGATGCACTCTATGTTGTCTGCTTCAATATTTCCATATTGTTAGCACTTGGTCATATCCGGTTCAAGTGGCTAGTGGGGTTTGTTTGGGCCAGGAGGTAGTTGCCCAATTCATATGTATGCCCGTGTCAGCAGAAAAATTAACAATATTTTTATTTTGTTAGGATACTTAGTTCAGATTGTTTTAGGCATTTTTTGGATGTATAAGAGTTAAGAATGTAGCAAATATGTGCTGGTGGCTCTTCATTAGAGTGTTTCAGTAATGGTCCTGGCAACTGGTGATTTACTCTAGTCCATTGTTTCCTGATTGGGATGGCAATGCCTTTTATGTCGTCCTCTTTATCCTTTTTTTTTGGAGGGTTCAAGGTGCTTGCTCTTTTAGTAACAATTTAACAGATTGAATGGTATTATCACAGTAAGCTATGAGGGTGCTTGTAGTGCCATCTGTTTACCTCACTGAATACAAGGATAAATGAGGGCTTTATAGTGAGTCCTTCAAGAGCAAATAATGATTTCCAGTTGAATCATCTTGCATTCTGATTTTGTTAAGCAGTAGTTTGTGGTAAGTTGAGAAAAAAAGTTGCTGGATAGGTGACAATGTTTGGAAAATATGTCTTGTTGGTCCACAAGATGACAACAGTCTTGGTTCAGTTTATATTGCTGTTGATGGGTACTGTTTCCTAGCAGTAATGCAGCAGTGGAGTTACGTCATTTTCATGTGATTCACCTAGAACACTACCTAATAAGGTTTTGATTGTTTTTTAATAAAAGGATACAAGTTTATGTAAATTGAAGTGTTGCTGACAAAATTAAGCTATAATTATCTAATTTAATAATAAAATAAATTCAGAAAATTAGTGGCAAAAAGAGATTACGTCCTGATCATGTCAGCAATTGGAAAAAAAAATGTTACGGAAAACTCAAGAATCAAGAAAAATGCAAGAGTTGGTTTAAATTTCATTTTTTCCTTGGCTCTCTTGAAGATGTTAGCAGAAAATTTATTTTAAAAGAGCATGAAGCATGTAGAAGGTGAATGGACAAATAAAAAGAAAGCTAACTTTTTGTTATCTTGGGTGAACAGCATGAGATAAGTATATAAGAGCATCCGATGAGTTACCATGGTTAATATGGATAATTATTTTATAAAGATGGATTTTCTACAGCCATACAACATGACGCAGCAGTCGGGCATTATTTTTAAAAATTTTATATTTTCCTTTGCCTTTGTTGTTTCCTTTTCTGTTTTGCTTGGTCACAGTTTTTCTCTCTGTTCAAAAACATGCTAGTGCCATAGCAATTTATGTTCCTTTTTCATTAGTAGAGCACATTAGGTTCCGTGGGTAATGCTGCTTATTGGGCAAAAGGTATAAGAACTAACCCTCATCTTAGTGTGAGTATGCATAATCTTCATGCAATATTCTGCTCTACGTATTCGACTTTTATTAGTAGAATTTGATGCATTGCTTTACAATCATTATGTGGCTCCGCAGATCAGAAACTGACGAGTCAAGTTCATGAGATAGTTGGTCGCATTAATGGCAGATTTGGAACGTTGACTGCTGTTCCAATTCATCATCTGGTTAGCTTCATCACTTCAGTCTTGATCGTGCTGCAACATGTTATTTATTTGTCCAAATATTAACATGAATCTTTTTGTATATACCATTAAAGAAGATTTGATCTGCCAATTTTAGACTTTAAATTGTTGAGCTTGCCTTATTAGCTTTATTTTTTGCATCTTTGTTATGCTTGCTCTTTGATAAATTTGCAAGTTCTGTTTCCTATGACCACAATGCATTAACAATTCAAGATGCAAGGGACAATTTCTTGGGTAAAATGCCACCATCCAATCCTAAACTTGAAACATTTGAATTTTGTAGATCCAGTTATGTATATGGAAAAACTGGAGTAAATATTTGAGTAGACCAGTATTAACTCTATATTAATTATGTCCAATATATGTTCTTTTGGCTTTGTGTAAAAGCTGTGCGTTCTCATGCAAGTTTACACTTTTTTATGATTAATCCCGATCCATGTTTTTTGTAATACATTTAGTTTTTTAGGTGTTATTTATTCTGTTTAATATGCAACTTGTTTGCTGAGAAAATTATGTTTTGCATCTACAGGATCGGTCTCTTGACTTTTATGCCTTATGTGCACTGTACGCTGTTACTGGTACTAATTCGGGCTCATACATTTGAGTGATTTAATTACTATTTTTGGATCACGCTCTTTTAAGGTGAATAATATTACAATGTAAATTAATGATGCACTGGAGTTGGGAGAAGAAAATGATTTTATGAAGAATTTCTCTGTGATGCGTTTGCATTTTTTACCATCTGTGCATATCAGGGGAGCTGTTCTATTTTCATGTTCACTGAACTGTGATTTACAAACATGTGTAGCTTTTGGAGCTCAGTTGTTTTAAAAGTGAGACTTATTATGTTAAAATTTTATCAAAGTTTCAAATTTTAAATTCATACAAAAATCGAGCAACTTGAATTGGGTCTCTTTTCCTGTTCCTCTTGTTCAGATGTAGCACTTGTCACGTCACTGCGAGACGGTATGAATCTCGTCAGCTATGAGTTTGTGGCATGCCAAGATTCAAAGAAAGGGGTTCTCATTCTTAGTGAGGTAATAACTAATGCCGTGCACTTGCACCCATGCTTGATTTTAGTTGTTTCTTGTTGCTTGGAGTGGATGTTGAGGCTGTTAATTGAAGAGTCATCTTCAGTATAATGACAGACGGGGTTCTGGTTAATGTGATAGAGGCTGAATACCAAAATGAGATTTTTAACGAGGGGGAAAGATTTGAGTCAAACAATAATGTTTTTATAATGAGGAGAACAAACTGCAGGAAGCCCAGAATTTCAGTTTTCTGATAGACCATCTTCGTGCAATATTGTGGTCCGTTTGTATTCATGAACTATTCCTTAATGTATTTACCCTTTATCTAATGTTTTACATTTTCTAATGAGCAGTTTGCAGGAGCTGCACAGTCTCTGGGTGCTGGGGCGATCCTAGTGAACCCTTGGAACATTACAGAAGTTGCTGCTTCAATTGGCCAAGCTTTAAACTTGTCAGCTGAAGACAGAGAAAAGAGACACAGGATTAACTTTGCACATGTAACAAACCATACTGCTCAGGAATGGGCTGAAACTTTTATAAGGTATGTGTAGGTTAGAATGCTGAAAGGTGCATCTCTCTCTGAACCAATTCCCTCTTCACTTTTCTAGGCTTCCTGTGATATTCCTAATCACACTTGTTGATGACTAGAGTTTTGAGTGCTCGAGGCTTTTCATCGACACTTGTATAGCTCCAGTTGACTTTTAGAGTTTCCTTTTGAACCTTTTGTAGTGAACTGAATGATGCTGTTGTTGAGGCTCAACTAAGGATAAGGCGAGTTCCTCCAGATCTTCCATGTGAAGTCGCAAAAGAACGTTATTTGCAGTCAAATAATCGATTGCTGATTCTGGTACACACCTATATCCCTTGAAAACTTTAAATGGTGGTTTGGATTAGTTAAGAAGTTTTGTTGAAGATTTTTAAGCAAATCCTTTATATGGTAGATTTGTTGAATAGTTTAGATTCATACATCTACAGGACAGGTGGTAATTTTATTATTTTTTTAATAATCGATACCATTCAGTTTTTTACTATCTTGATTGTCTTCGAATATACTCTTCCTGACAGGGTTTCAATGCAACTGTTACTGAGCCACTGGATAATCCTGGTAGAAGAGGGGGAGAGCAAATTAAAGAAATGGAACTAAAATTGCATCCAGACTTAAAAGAGCCCTTGACTGCACTGTGCAGTGATCCCAAGACAACCATTGTTGTTCTCAGTGGAAGTGACAGAAACGTTTTAGATAATGTACATTTTCTGTTTCTTTTGTAGTTCTTTCCTAGAAACATAAACCATATCCAGCTCTGAACACAGAATACTGCAGAATTTTGGGGAGTTCGACATGTGGTTGGCAGCAGAGAATGGAATGTTTTTGCGCCCGACAGATGGAGAATGGATGACAACAATGCCAGAGCATTTAAATATGGAATGGGTTGACAGCGTGAAGGTGCTTAATTTTAAAGTTGGTATATTCTCTTCTGATTTCGGTATCTTTACTTCTAATGATTTGAAACCTTTACAGCATGTTTTTGAGTATTTTACTGAGCGAACACCTCGGTCACATCTTGAACTCCGTGAAACCTCACTTGTGTGGAACTACAAGTATGCAGGTACTTCTTTTAAAGGAAAAAAAGAAAAAACAATCCTTCTAAAGGCTTGTTTTAACCATTTGAGTCATTTTTCAATCTACTTCTTGTTTTCGTTTTTATTCAAATGATAGATGTTGAATTTGGAAGACTTCAAGCAAGGGACATGTTGCAGCATCTCTGGACAGGCCCAATTTCTAATGCATCAGTTGATGTTGTCCAAGGCAGTCGATGTGTTGAGGTGCGAGCAGTTGGTGTTACTAAGGTAAAGAAAATTCAGTTAAACGTTCACTATGAGCTGAATATATTTATGTTAAGGCTTGATACTCATTGCAGTGCCGCAATCTAACAGCTTAAGCTTTTAGCCCAAGTAGTTGCTAATCCCATTTCTCATTTCCTCATTTGAATTTCGTGGCCAACAGGGTGCAGCAATTGATCGCATTTTGGGCGAGATAGTTCACAGCAAGTCGATGAATTCACCAATTGACTACGTGTTATGCATTGGCCATTTCCTCGGGAAGGTATTGTTTTCCTTCACTTTTTTCCCTTTAATAATAGTGAAAAATCCATATGAAATGCTGTAAAGTTCTCAATTTGTGATTGGGAATAAATATCTTAACTAGGTCCTAATTCCGTATCGTAAACTCATAACCTTCTTTGTTCTACTGAATATATAGCTTTTTGGGAAAACAAAAAAGTCAACCCTAACACTTCTAAACTTTGGTTGTTCTGATGGAGCCTCGTGCATAATCGGATGGGGCTCAAATTTTACTAGTCTTAGTACACTTAAACTTTGGCTGTTCCAATGAAACCTCATGCATAACCAGTTGGGACTCAAATTTTACCAGCATTAGTATGCATCTTTTAATCTGACAATCAGAATCGGTTTAATGTGATCTCATGCGATCGCTATTAGCATTGCCTGATGCATGCATTATATGCTTTAGATTAGTTTTTCTCTAGTTTCTGTTGGTGTGAATGAATGAGATTCTGTGGACACGTCTTTCATATAATCCCATACCTGATCAAACATTTTATAATTGCTTTAGGATGAAGATGTGTACACATTTTTTGAGCCAGAGCTTCCCCTTGATGGTGTCGGAGTGTCAAGACCCAAGATGACCGATGCGCTGAAGTTGCCTGGGAACCAAAGACCTTTGCGACTTCCAGGTAATAAGGCCGGACCGAAATCATCTCCCAGCAGGACACAAAAGCCTTCACAATCCTCAGAGAAGAGAACCGGTAATCATATCAATGGGAGAGGGCCCCGGCCCCCGGTGGAAAAGGTTTCGTGGAATGTTCTTGATCTTAAGGGGGAGAACTACTTTTCTTGTGCTGTTGGGAGAACTCGAACCAATGCTCGTTATCTCATTGGATCATCGGATGATGTTGTCCAGTTTCTGAAGAGCCTTTCCAGAGGCCTGTAGGCATATTCCCTGGTGAGCTCGTCACTGTCAAGTCGGGAGTCGAATAATGTCATCGGTTTGAATCACAAATCAACAGTTAACAGCAATAGTTACCCAATCCCAATGTAATCCACCTCCCTCATATTATGATCCCAGTGCTGCTTTCTGTGGTGCCTCCTCTCCAGGCTATGACAGTGCATATTTGGGAATCTTGCCATGGCTTGTTTCAATGGAATGGGTAAATCTTACAGGAACAACAGGATCTAAAGCAACAGGAAGACCTCAGATTAATCTCTCTTTTGTCCGTTTCCTTCTCTTTTTTCCCGCCTCTTTGCTAATTCGAAATGTGGCACCCACTTCATTGAATTCACCACATTCATTGTGGCTCTGTTTGGTTCGGGAGGAAAAAAATTTCCAGTGAAATATTCTTTTCATAGAGGAATGTTGATTTTCCTTCTGAAAAATGCACTACTTTCTCCCTTTTCCTAGTCTACCAAACAACAGAGTATAACTGATGCTACAGTTTTTTTCCCCCAACCAACTATATGTAACCTTGCTTCCCCTCACTATTTCTGAAAAATTCTTTTTAAGGAGCTTATGATTTATGGGCTTGGTGAATCCCACCATGGTGTTTGGTTTAAGACCGGATTAGGGTCGGATTATTTTAAAAACATCTTGTCCTATGTTTGGGCAGTCATAGGATTTGATGGGATAAAAGATCATTAATGGTTACTTGTCTTACGATTTGATACAACAAATATAACCTAAATAAATACCCAATAAATTAAAAGTTCATGGTGTTCGGTTTAAGACCGGATAAGGGTCGGATTATTTTAAAAACATCTTTTCTTATGTTTGGGTAGTTATAGAATTTGATGGGACAGAAGATCATTAATGTTTACCATCCTTGTCCTACGATTTAATGCAACAAATATGACATAAATGAGTACCCAATAAATTAAAAAGCTCATGGTGTTTGGTTTAAGGCCGGATTAAGGTTGGATTATTTTAAAAATATCTTATCCTATGTTTGGGTAATTATAGGATTTGATGGGATGGAAGATCATTAATATTTACTGTCCTTATCCTACGATTCGATACAACAAATATGACCTAAATGAATAATACCCAATAAATTAAAAAGTTTTTTTTTCGAAACCCTTTACCCATGATTTATATATCGCATTAATAAGCGTTTCCTTCCTTTTTGGAGTATTGATTGTTTATCCGGGGGGAAAAGGGAGTATCAACTGATTCATTGAACAAGTAACGGAGAGGCCGAAATAGAAAACTATGGAGAAGGGAAAGCTTCAGTGTCTCAGAAATGAATAGAGAAAAAAAACAATGGAGATGCGGGGTATCGATCCCCGTACCTCTCGCATGCTAAGCGAGCGCTCTACCATCTGAGCTACATCCCCAGTTGATCTTCAAAACATCTAAAATTTAATATAAAATATATTGATTTGTCAGAAAACATTGTTTCCACTTACAACGGGGATCCTACAGATAAATTTGGCAGGACCCATGGACTCGAGCAACTCGCATGCTAGTCTGAGCAAATCGAAGACAAGTATTTCAGGCTCACTTTTAATACTGGATTGGTCTCAGATATCAGTCCCTTGAAATTCGCTATAAAATTTCATGTTAAGGGCATTGATCACTCAACCTTTCGAATTGCTGTTGACTCTATGAGGGGAAAATTTTTTTGAGTTTTAATTGTAAAACCAAAAAAAAAAGAAAAAAAAGTACATGAATGAGTGAGAAGATTAGATTAGAGGTCTTCATCCATTAAAAGTCAAGAAAAGAAAATATGACACGACCCTTTAGGTTTGAACAAAAAGAAGTGAGATTACAGTATCTTTAGATTCAGTTGAGAAGAGGAGAGACTGGTACCAAGGGGAATGACTTCAAAAGCTATAACAAGAGAAGATGGAGGACATCCTTGAATCAACAAAAATTGAAACCGTGAAACTCATTCATCAAAGTATTTCAGTACATTTTTTAAAATATACTGGTATTGCATCTGAGGGGAAAGGAAAAAGAAATTTGCATGCTCGTATATCTATATGTTCTTTCTATTCATTCGATAAGAATTGTTTGAGAGTTCTTAAATATTTTTAACGTGCTGAAAGCTAATGTTGACGGATGAAAATAGGTCAGATCCGTATAATGAAAGTAAGGCTAACTCATATTTATCTGTCCCATAGTTTCTGAAGGAAGCAGATAAGCAGCAAATTGTATGATGCATCACACAAAGGCATTAGTAAATCATCCTCAAAGGACAAAAGTAGGAACAACTTTCACCTCTAAATTTTATAGGCAACAATGAAAAGATGAACAAGAGGAAGGAATTGATGGAAACATTCTTCACCCTCTGCTTTGTCATCGCCACCGCCCGTCCAATCTCCACCGATGCCTGTTCACTTGTAACAAACGCTCAGTTGGGTGCTCTTAGCCATCACCTGGAGGATGTACAACTGATATACAAACCTAACGGAAATAATCGCCTCTTTAAATACAACGATACTGAAGTTAGCAACAGTGCAACACAAAATCCAACCAATGCCATCTTCATCGAAAATCATAACAAAATTTTCTGCATTATACTTGCTTTTCTCATACTTCTTCTGTTCCTCAAGATGGAAAACCCAACTGCACTGACTAGTAGAACAGCTTCAGTAGCGCTGGAAGGAAAGAAACATCTATCGTTCTCATGGGTGCAGGAGAGGAACTAAAAGGTATCCATAACTTGAGATTTAGGTGAATTTATTTGGGCCCAAGTTGGCAGAAAGGAATATCAATCGAACTAATAACACAGATTGGGATAATAACTGCAACTTATTAACATTATCAAATTGGTCCAAACCATATTTCTTGAGACAAAAGTGTAGAGGTCAGTCCCTCTCGCCTCCACTACTGCCAATTCCTCACCTCAGACGGTTCTCTTGTTGGGTTCAAACACATACCGTACCAATGATTCCTTGATTGGGAGCAACTCAGGGAACTCATTCTTCAATTTGGATGAATCCATCTCATTATTGCTTCTAGCAGCAACAATCACTTCAGCTTGCTCTTCCAGTGTGAAGTTAGCCCATTTAAATTCCGGGTCAATGTAAGTCCTGTACATCTCTAGAATTTCATTATGGCTCACAGCCCCAGGGTTTGTAAAGTTCCATATACCCCTGCAGTTCCTCTTTGCCATCTCAATTGAGATGGGTAGAAGCTCATCCAAGATTGTCATACTATTAGGAATGTTCACAACTTTGTTGTAACGAGAAATCTTGGTAATAAAATTGCGTGGGTTGTTGAGGTCCGACGAAATTGGCATTCGGACTCTGAGCGTGCAGACATTGTCATATTCCTTCAAGAGCTCCTCAACCTGGTTGCAAATCAAAACAAGGTTTGTAATATTTCTAACTGAAACTGTGCAGATTTGATCAACACATAGATTTAGACTGAATTACAATAATAATAAATAAATAAAGCAGAAACATATATTAAGATTACCATAGCCTTGGTTTTTGAATAGAAAGAACCAGTGAAATTGGGTTTGTCTTCCTCCTTAAAACCAATGCCGGAACCTTCTGGATGAACAGCATCATATTCAAAAATGCACCCAGTAGCAAAATTCATCATCAGGATACAGTTCTCTCTGCAGACGTCAGCTAGGGTTAGAGTCCCAGCAACATTTGTGTGAATGGTTTCAGTTTTATGAGTTTCACACCAATCAACATTGGGTCTACCAGTCACACCAGCAGCATTAAAAACGTGTGTTGGTTTGATCTTCTGAACATCTGCCAAGAGTTGTGACCGATCCTCCAGACGCCCTTTTCCGTACTCAAAAGGAATCCCTTTCTTTTCACACAGCTTGCCAAGTACACTGCCGATCCAACCTGTCCTACCATATATAAGAAACTTTAGTGATGGTTTTCGGGATGAAGCAATAGTTTCAGAAGCAGGAACCACCATCCTACTCTGATTAGGGCCACAGGAGATGTGAAGAGGGTGCAGAATCATTACAGTCAAATCCATCAAAATGCTGCTCAGTCCCACCAGGCATCACCAGCATTCTGGGGTGAGGAAGCAACGCACCTGATACATCACCCCACCAATCAGGGTTTTGGGTGTACCATTCAATAGTCTTCCTCAGCCCCTCTCCCCATGTGGTCTTCTCAGACCACCCTAAGTTCTTCACCTTCTCATCACCTAGGAAGTATCTCTGGTCATTAAATGGTCGATTATCTACAAACTTGATACTTGTGTCTGGATCCACAGAGAACAACTTGCATATGTCCTTTGCCACATCAATGACTCTCTTTTCCTTCATTGTCCCAATATTGTAAACATGGCCTACCTCTCCCTTATGAAGAATGACTTCAAAAGCCTCAGCAACATCTTCACAGTATAGGTAACTACGCACATTTGATCCATCCCCATGAACTGGAAGAGGTTTCCCTCTCATTGCCAAGAGGATAAACTTCGGAATTAATTTTTCAGGAAACTGATTGGGTCCATAAACATTATTTCCTCGGGTAGTTATAACAGGTAGCCCATATGACCTACCATAAGCCATAACAAGCATTTCGGCTCCAGCTTTAGTAGCAGCATATGGGTTTGTTGGTAGGAGTTGAGAAGCCTCATAATTTCCAACAACAGCATTCTCATCAGTTTCACCATAGACTTCGGCTGTGCTTACATGGATAAATCGTCTGATCTGGCCAGTGACCTTGCAGGCCTCTAAGAGGACATGGGTACCATAAATATTGTTCCTGGTAAACTCAAAGCTGTTACCAAAGGAGTTGTCCACATGGGTCTGTGCTGCAAAATGCATTATTGTGTCAATCGACTCGGTGACGAGTAGGTAGTTAACAAGGTCAGCACTGCTGATGTCCTCTTTAACAAACTTGAAGTTGGGGGATAACTTAGATGGAAGTAGGTTTCTCAAATTCGAACAGTAATCGAGCTTGTCTAGCACGACAATCTTGTAGTCGGGATAGTTCTGGACCAGCCGGTTCGCGACATGACACGCAATGAATCCCGCGGCCCCAGTAATGAGGATGTTCTTGGGTGTATACGTAGCCATGTCAAAGCAGCCTCCTTTACAAGAGGAAAAAATCACAGAATTTAGTCCAGTTCCATATCAATGGGATGTCAGACAAAATTTGGACCTATATGGTGCAATAACACACATTTAAGTGCAATGACATAGTAAACAATAACTGCGGCAAAAGAGGAATAGAAATCGAAAGTCTACAACCATCTGAAAGGGACATGAATTCTAAGATATTAGTAAAATGAGGGCATATACACATCGTGAATTGCAACATCTCGAAGCAATTTCCATCTAAATGCCTACAGCTTATACCAATAATCTATCCAATTAAGATGTGGATGCAATCTCGATTCGGCATTGTTGTCATTCTGCATGGACCAAAATGGATTGGAGCAGAGCAATCTCAGCAAGAAAAGAATCTGACCAGCGAAATCAGTTACATTGAATGGTGGCCTTGATCAAAGGATCGTGGTGACTTTCAGTTATGATGTACTCCGACTAGTCGGACATCTAATTTATTTTGAATAAACCTGTCCACACACTGTTTCTTATTCGGCCGTCACATAAGTGCCACTATGTTTCTCTCATCCGACTACCAAATCTGTTCTCCGTCTTATAGACAAACTATACATTAAAACGACGCCGCCTTGACTTCTCCCGTAGAAACCCCCGGCACCCCCCCCCCCCCCCTCTCTCTCTCTCCCTCCTAGCAATCCGATCGTCACTTACTCTGCAACTCCTCCGAATCCAACTGCTCCCCCCAACCAAACGGCTCGACAATGCACAACACAACACGCGAAGATCCGCAAAATTCAATCCCCAAAAGGAAATAAAAGCATCAAAAACAAGCGCCGGCGAGATCAAACGAACGAGGAACTTACGAAGCGAATTGTAGAAGTACTCGTCGGAGACCATGTAGACTCGGGGAAGAGAATGCGATTGAGGAAGCCGAGAGCGTCGTAGAGATCGCGGTCGAAGCCGCCTTGTTGGAGGAAGAAGGTCAGATGGTAGGGCTCCAAATGTGGCCTCCACCACTTCTCCAGGAAGTCCCGGCTTCTGATCCCAACAAATTTGCCATTTATAGTTTGTTTAGACTTTTTCTTCTCTCTCAGCGAGTTTGTGATGTGTCAGAAACAATGGGGTTTGAAGGTCTGATATGGCAATTCTGTTTGCAAAGGGATCAACGGACCCCTGTAAATGTTCATCCCACCTAACACTCAGACTTTAATTACCCCTAATGTTTATATTATAATTAAAACGACCTTATTTTGGAAGGCTTCAATTCATATAATTTCTTAATGATTATTATTATTTTACCATTTATTATTATCATAATAATCAAGATTTATGATTGATATATATAAATACACACGTATTCTTGTGGGTAGGTATGAGAGCATTTCTATGGCCAACGAACATTTGAAATTTTTTCCGGGTTATAATGCATTATTGCCATGCACCCATGTCATACGGACACAAATACAATAAGATTGAGACACTACAATAAAAAGAATATACTTTGAAATTGGAATATAGGACTTAAGTTTGGGGAGGACACTATAGTGGCGGAGTTAGGGTTCTCCTTCCAAGGGTGGTATATTAGTCAACTTTGAAACATTAATGACAGACTATATAAATAATATATTTTTGAATTCAAAATTAGAATTTTTACTAAATATTGAACGATGTATGAAGGTACTTCAAAAAAAATAAATTATACTAGAAACGTGAACCTTTGGCTAGTCATAATATAGCCAAATCCTGCAAGGCCTGTAACATAATTTTGATCCGCTAGGTCTTAACCTGTAACTTATGTTTTACCTCGTTACTAACCTGTCCAATCCGTCCAATTACCACCACGAATAAATTGGAAATGGAAACTAGCAATTCTTCATTATCTACCTATAATACCAATATTGAGAACGGATCAAAATGGCATCCTTTTGCCTAAAGTAGTAACACCTAAGATAAGCCTATATAATCGCCATGTTCATTTTCCGAATGCATGCATATATATTATCTTTTCAGAATAATATTTTAATGGACACAAAAAAATTGATAACAAAATAAAAAAAAATGACATAAATTTAATTATAAAATATTTTAATAACTAACAATACTGCAAGGTTGCTGGGCGCACATAGAATCGTTCATCTTTTCAGGCTACAGCTTGATATTTCCTAACCCATTCATTGATCAATCCCATCAACTTCATTGGGAAGAAATTTGACTTTTTAACCTTAAAGATGGGCCCACCTCATGTAAGCTTGCTGTAAACCTTTCTTTATAATGGATCGAAACTCTCTTGCCTTCTTTGAATAACAATAATTTTAAATATAAAAAGAATTTTATGATAAAATTACAAAAAATTTATCCTAATATAAATTTAATCCGGAGTATCTTAGTAAATAATAAAACATACTCTTATGAAATTTAATCTAGAAAATAATAAAATATACTCTTATGAAATTTAATCCATAACTATCTTAGTAAATAACAAAATATACTCTTATGAATTTACGTACATAACACTGTTCCTTTGAATAAACTTTTACGGATTAAAAATACTTCATTTGGTCTGGGGGGTGAGAAGAAGCAATCCGCTTTTAAAGGAGGAAACAAAAAGGAATATTCAGAGGAAAATTGAACATCGTATTAGATCATAGAATCCAGCTGTTACCCAATTACAAGATTGCATGTGACATCAAGATACTTCTATAAAGGCCACGACTTGCTGCAATAATAATGGAACTGAAAAACCTAATAAGACTCTCCTAACACAACCTAGAGGAGCAGAAACAATCACACAGCTAAGGATAATAACTGGAATTGACTAATAGTATGAAAATGGTCCAAACCGTATTACCTAAAAAAAAAGCGCAGAGGTCAGTCTTTCTTGCGTCTACTATAGGAAATTGCACACTCAACAGGTTTTTTTGTTGGGCTCAAACACATACTTTATCAGTGATTCCTTGATTGGTAGCAGTTCGGGGAACTCATTCTTCAACTTGGATGCATCCATCTCATTGTTGCTCCTAGCTGCAACAATCACTTTAGCTTGCTCTTCCAGAGTGAAGTTAGCCCATTTGAATTCCGGATTAATGTATTTCTTATACATCTCGAGAATTTCATTATGGCTCACGACCCCAGGGTTCGTAAAGTTCCATATGCCCCTGCAGTTCCGCTTTGCCATCTCAATTGAAATGGGTAGAAGCTCATCCAAGATCGTCATGCTGTTAGGGATGTTCACAACTTTGCTATAACGGGAAATCTTGGTAATAAAGTTGCGTGGGTTGTTGAGATCAGATGAAATTGGCATTCGGACTCTGAGGGTGCAGACATTGTCATATTCATTCAAGAGCTCTTCAACCTGGTTGCAAATCAAAGAAGATCGTCAGCATACTTATAATTGCTCACCTGAATTTCTTCAGCATATAGATTTTGAGTGAGTAATAATAATTAAAGAGAATTGTATATAGAGATTACCATAGCCTTGGTCTTTGAATAGAAAGATCCACTGAAATTAGGTTTGTCTTCCTCCTTAAAACCAATGCCGGAACCTTCTGGATGAGCAGCATCATATTCAAAAATGCAACCAGTAGCAAAATTCATCATCAGGAGACCATGCTCTCTGCAGACGTCGGCTAGGGTTAGAGTTCCAGCAACATTGGTGCGAATGGTCTCAGTTTTATGAGATTCACACCAATCAACATTGGGTCTACCAGTCACGCCAGCAGCATTAAAAATGTGTGTTGGTTTGATACTCTGAATATCTGCCACGAGTTGCGACCGATTCTCCAGACGTCCTTTTCCATACTCAAAAGGAATCCCTTGCTTTTCACATAACTTCCCAAGTACACCACCGATCCAACCTGTCCTACCATATATAAGAAACTTTACAGATGGTTTTCGAGGAGAAGCAACACTTTTAGAAACAGGAACCAACATTCGGCTAGGGCCACCCGAGACTTGAGAGGCTGCAGAATCATTATTCTCAGATTCATCAAAATGTCTCTCAGTCCCACCAGGCATCATCAGCATTCTAGGGTGAGGAAGCAATGCACCCGATACATCACCCCACCAATCTGGGTTTTGTGTGTACCAGTCAATGGTCTTCTTTAGCCCCTCTTCCCATATGGTCCTCTCGGACCATCCCAGGTGCTTCAATTTCTCATCATCTAAAAAGTATCTCTGATCATTAAATGGTCGATTCTCTACAAACTTAATACTTGTGTTCGGGTCCAGAGAGAACAGCTTGCATATGTCCTTTGCCACATCAATCACTCTTCTTTCCCTCTTTGTACCAATGTTGTAAACGTGACCGACAACCCCCTTATGAAGAATGACTTCAAAAGCCTCAGCAACATCTTCACAGTATAGGTAACTTCGCACATTTGACCCATCACCGTGAATTGGAAGAGGTTTCCCTCTCATTGCCAAAAGGATGAACTTTGGGATTAACTTTTCAGGAAACTGATTCGGCCCATAAACATTATTTCCTCGGGTAGTTATAACAGGTAGCCCATATGACCTACCATAAGCCATAACAAGCATTTCCGCTCCAGCTTTTGTAGCTGAGTATGGGTTTGTCGGTAGGAGTTGGGATGCCTCGTGGTTTCCAACAACAGCATCCTCATCAGTTTCACCATAGACTTCATCTGTGCTAACATGGATGAACCGTTTTATCTGGCCAGTGACCTTGCAGGCCTCTAAAAGGACATGGGTACCATATATATTGTTCTTGGTAAACTCAAAGCTGTTACCAAAGGAGTTGTCCACATGGGTCTGTGCTGCAAAGTGCATAATTGTGTCAATGGATTCTGTGATGAGGAGGTAGTTCACAAGGTCAGCACTGCCTATGTCCCCTTTGACAAACTTGAAGTTGGGAGATGACCTAGAAGGAAGAAGGTTTTGCAAATTCGAACAGTAATCAAGCTTGTCCAGTACAACAATCTTGTAGGCAGGATAGTTCCGAACTAGCCGGTTTGCAACGTGGCATGCAATGAATCCTGCCGCCCCAGTGATGAGGATGTTCTTGGGTGTATGCGTTGCCATGTCTTAGCAGCCCCCTCTACAAGAGAATATTACACAATGTGAAGTACAATTTCATATCTTAAGTAATTCGGGGACGAGAAACAACTCTGGGCCTCTACTGTTCGAGCTAATCACGAAATGATCCAAAACAGATGTAAAATTTACAACCATGGTAAAGAGACATGGATTCTATTAGGAAAACCAAGGCCATATACATCACAAATTGCAACACCTCAAAACAATTAGCTTCTGAATGCCTAATTTTATCAGCATGAATTACCAAATTAATTAAAATGTTGGTCTTGCCACAAAAAAAGTGATGATTAAGGATGCATCCTTGATTCGTTCAAGTAGCATGCTTATTCTGGCAGGAGATCAATTAAAGTATGTGCTTTTAAACAAGGCATCTTGGCAGATTCCAAGTATTACTCCAATTAGTGGAACATCAACGGGATCAGCCTCAAAACAGAATGCACACAAACAAATATACACGTTGATAGATCTAGAGCAAGTGAATCAAAGCCTTCTGATGCATCAAAAACTATGAGGAATCAAAGAACAAAATTATTCATTTTGAACACTAGATCTAAGCCAACGGAGCACAGCTTATCTCAAAACCAACTACCTCCATTTCGTAACCAGGCAGATCGGAAATCTACCCAAGATTGCCTAAATCGCAGCCGGAGGAATTCAATAGCGATTACCGAAGTCATGATTAGACCCAAATTAAAAATTATAACCAAGATCACCACGAACTCGTCTCAATGCACGAGCACAATCCTTTTGTACGATAAAAACAAAATAACTTTTGTACAGCATCCTGAGATTTAGGGATCACCCCACCATATGATTCTCCAAAAGCCTAAAAACTCAAAAAAATTCCAGTTACCAGGGTCATGAATCAGATGATCAATCATAAATAAAGCATTACCTGACAAATTCGACCAAATCCGATCAATGCGCCCGGCAAGAGAGAGAGCGTTGTCGAGGAAACTAAGATGCGATTTCAAGGGCGAGCATTTACACAGAGAGAGAGAGAGAGGGTTCAGACAAAGGGGAGAAATGGGGGAGGAAGCTGAGGGATTTGTGGGAAGCGAGGGAATCGGAGATGCCCTATTTATTGTGTGCGGTAGGAAAAGAGAGAGAGAGAGAGAGAGAGAGAGAGAGAGAGAGAGAGTTGAGAAAACTGAGTCACCAGTCACCGCCGGAAAGTGAGACGCATTAAGCCAGCTCACCACAAATGATGGCATTAGACTTACCATTGGAGCCCGTCCCATGGCTCAACGGCTCGGTTCATTTGAATGGTTGAACATAAAAATGATTTCCTACGTGGCCAAGGGTCTTTTGGGTCGGGTCTTGTTGAGCTTTTCTTATTCGAACTAATCGTCAAACGGTTCAGCTCCTTAATGACGAGGGTGTCCTCTCATCGATTTACCGAATTTCATCAGGCTCGTCTATATTTACTTTAGAAATACATTTTATATTTAAAGATATTAGATAATCAACATGTATATTTAGAAAGTCTTAACTATCCATTTAAATTTAAAACTTATCAAATTTATTTAAAATTAAATTTTTTCAAAACATAACTCCTTGTAAAATGATAAATGTTAAACTTAAATAAAAAATTAGAATTTATTTTTTTTACTGTACATAATAATTGTTTAACGATGCAGTGTGTATTTTTTGTCTCGGGTGCAGACAAGCCTGAGTGCGGCAAATTACACTCAGCGTCCTTTGGGCGCGTGCCAGCAAATGAACCATGATGTTTTAGGATCAATTACCAAATGGTCAAAGGTTGGCTTTTGGGTACAATAATACATTAGTTGTCGCTCATAAAAAGTTTGATCCTGAACATGGTGGTGTAATTTTATGTTGTTTTCAATGTTTTGATGAGTGAATTCCACTGTTACGGTACTGATTAATTTGAGGAGTGCACGTGGATTTTTACATTCAAGCCCACGTGATCGATATAAGATTACAAAATTAAAGTTTGGTATGAGCTGTAACTTCATAATCTTGGCGCTTGAATGTTTGATAAAGTGCTTGCAAGAAATAAATTTATCATTTGAGCTAATAATCTTGCTTGCATAATTGCATTACCATTCATGTGATGGAAGTTTGATTAAATAATTACAATAATAGAATTTATAAGATGAAAGTAAAAGATTATTCCCACTATTAGGCTAGAAAAGAAAAGAAAAACACAAACTATTTAAGTTGGACACAATTTACCAAACACATTCCCTCAAAAAAAAAAAAAAATCCAAAGACGTTAATGCTATAGTTAAGTGCGAAAGTTTTTCTTTTTGGCCGGTTCGTACTCATTATGATGCAATGTGTGAAAATATAAAATAATGGGCGCATCCCATCCACCCTCCCTAGCAAAGAAGAAGACAACAGCAAAAATTTGACACTCAAATTCATTTTATTTTTATTTAATATTATATTATGAAAAAGAGATATTAAAAAAATTCAAATTCTTGAACTAATTTTTAACATGAAACTCATTTACCACCTAAGCTACTTTATATTTGTTGTTATTGAAATTAATAAAGTTATAATAATCTACCTATAAGAAGTGAAACATAATAATAACAAAAAGAAAAGCACAAAAGGAGTAAAAAGAACGAAAAATGCAATGACTTCATTTAAAAGCATATGAAGAAAAAATCTCAAAAATGTTTCATCTTTAGCTAAACAGATATGTATATACGTGAAGGCTTTAAAAAACCAATACTGAAATGAAAATGCACAGAAAAGCACATGAAGGAAAAAAAAAACCCCAAAAAAATAATATTGACAAATATAGACATATCTAGGAAAAAAATAAATGTAAAATTGTACTAACATCAGTTTCAAAATAAAAATAAATAAATAAAGAAAGGATGATAAAAAAGACGCACAAGATATAAATAAATTTATAAAAATAAATACAATTTAGATGTATAACAGGAGTAACAAAAAAAAAACCATATAGAATTACAATAAAAATTTTAAAAAAATACATCAACTTCAGCTAAAAAAAGACATCTATATTTTAGAAAAATTATTTTCTTATTAAAATAATTATTTTATGATGAATTGCAACGGGCCAATGGCCTGGGTATGACACTTGTGTTTTATGAATGCTTCTCCACTATCAAAATGGGACGATAATGCTATTTTTGAATGCTTCTCCACTATCAGAATGGGTCAGAATGGGACGATAACACTAAAATAATCTAATGAATGAAGACTTAATAACATTCCTATGCCAAAGGGGAGGATAACAGGTTTAATGATTTAATGAATCGGAAAAGAAAATGTTTCCCTTTGATTGCCGGAATGGAATATATATACATATAAGTGAGGAGAAAAATAAATGAGGAATAGTGCCTTTTGGGAATCATGAATATTTATTCCACTTGGGATCATCAGGAATAATTATTTCTTATTTAGTACTCTTATTGGTCCATTACAATTGGTATTCATTAACTATTTTAATCATGAGTAATAAGGATATTATTATTTTTTATATATTATATTCTTATAAAATATCTATTTTATTCTAAATATATTTCCTTTCAAAAATAAATGAGTCGTTAATATTTATTGCTGATTTTACTAATATGTAAATAAAGAGAGAGGGGATCTCAAGATGGTGAGAGATAATTCAGAAAGGAAAAAGATCTAGAATACATCTATACTTTAGGTGATTATCGATGAGACTTCTAGTAATGTCCAATTTTTTTATCTCACGCCATATATTTATAAAAATCACCCGATAAGTTCGTCTCATCTAATTTTGTTCAAAGTGGCAATAAAAAATCTTTAATAAAATAAAATAAAATAAAATGTGAAAATTACTGAAGAAAAATAATAAAAATTATTTACTATAATTAAAAAAATATAAAATATATTGTAATTAAAATACAAAAGGTCATTCCTCGATCTCGTCTTCAACTTCGGGACTTGCACTGAGCTCAATTATGTGGCTTGAGCTGTGTAGGGCCTCACGCACCCTGCTACCATCTGAACGACTGTTGTGGCGGTGGAGGTCGACTGCCTCACACAGCAAGCTATTAAGAGGTATAGAGTGAGAAGAGTTTGTTGGATGATTAAGATAATAAACATTTTATCCTAATTATAAAATATCTTTTTCTTACTTATAACAATTTAACAATTTTTTTAACCTTTTTCTCATAATTTTCACATTTAATTTATTTTTAATGATTTATTGTTATTATTTTAAATAAAATTAGATGATAAGGACTTACTAAGCAAATTATTGATTTAAAAATTAAAACTAAGGGAAATATTATTACAAACACATTTTAAGTGTGCATAAAATGAGCACATACTACCTAGGATTCGTTTCGAAAGTTTTATAATTATGCTATGAATTTTTATGCAATTATTACATGAGTAAACCAATCATCTAAAGGATTAAAGTTAAAATATCTAAAATTTATTCATAATTTAACATTTAAAATGAATGCCTTATGCATCACAAAATTATATGAAATTTTTGGAATGAGTCCAAGGTAATGTGTAATACCCCGAAAATACTTCGTAATTTTGGCATATTTTTGTATGAGTGTTGTTTATAATTTAATAAATAACATTAAATACTAAAATGTGTGATGTATTACAGTTATGGGTGCCTTATAGTAGTTATGGGGGAATAGCGTTTCTAAATTCAAAATTTCGCGGAAAAAGTCAGGTGAATCAGTAGACAAAAATGCACAAACTAGGGAGAAAAGGGGTGGAGAGTCACATGGGTGGGGCCCACCCATGTGATCTCCACGTTTGGGAGATTTCTTCTCCCACCAAATAGATTTCTCCCCCTCCCCCCATGCCTTTAGGTAGTAGCAATTATGGATAGTAATTATTGGATTTATATATATATATATATATATATATATATATATATATATATATATATATATATATATATAAATATAAAGATGGGTTTTTTCACTTGTCTCACAAAGAAATAGAAAGAAGGAAAGAGAGGGTGAAGGAGAGCCGTGAGAGAGGGTGAAGAGAAGGAAGAAGGCTTTATCACTAGAGGTATTTTTTTTTCCACACCTTTACCCTATTTTGATGTTCTTCTTTGATAAATGCTTAAGGGAATGTTTGATTCCCTAGATTATACTTATATTTGACTCCAAAGCATGTTTATGTGGTGACCTAGACTGTAGCAAGGGGCTGGTTTTGGGTTGTTCATCAAGGATGTTGCAAAATCTTATATTTTGACATAAAGATGTGATTTTGGAGTTTTATACTTCTAATCTTAAAAAGAGGTTTCAAAATCACTTTATTTATGTTCCTGGGAGTAAATAAAACACTTTTTGTGTTGGTTATTTAGGCTGAATATGCGCAAAAAATTTTCTATAGTTTTACTTTCAAAAGATCACATTGCGCATAGTTTAGAAACAGCCCTGAAACGTAGCCCTAGAGATCGAATCAGACCTGAACTATTAGAGACACTTTTGTAGAGGACTCGAAGATGGAGCTATAGGAACTGGAACCACACAAATCGGAATTAAAATGTGCTCCCAGATCCTGTTCAAAGTAAACAGACAGAATCTGGAACGAAAATGGGAGAGGCCAGAAATTGGGCTTCTTTGCTTGGGGCTGTTTTGAGCCCCTGTAGGCCTATAAAACTGATTCAAACTAATTATTTAACTGTAGTAAGTATCAAAGTCATGTGTTTGGCTTGATGTCCTGATTAACCCTAAGTTTGAGCACACTTATGGGGGGTTATGCATAGAGACTTATTATGAGTTTTATGTTGCAAAATTGGTGAATAATTGTGGTGTTATTAATTATAAATTATAGGTTGATTGTCTCTTGGAATAATTTCAAGGGAAGCATTGCAAGGTAAGTTTTGCTACCTTCTTGTGAAATATATAAAAAATGCCGATTTATTGTGGGATACTTCCCTAATTATTGGATGGAGTCTTCTTTTGACTCAACAATTGTTGATATTGATGTTAATATTGTAAATACTTGCTGATTTTAGACTGAGTATGAACAACCGTCGAAGACGGGTTATGGGTGAACTCTAGTACTAGAATAAGTATGATGAGTTGTCTTGGATCCAAAAACATGGGTGTTTAATGCAGGTTCATCGGCTTTGTTGCCACTCAGTCAATTGTATTGATGTATGCTTAGCGATTGCTGAAATGCTGCATTGTTCATATACTTGCTATATATTATTGTTTATTGCCAATAAATTCCTGCACACTACTTGAGTGCAACCCTTACTGAGTACCTTTCATACTCACTGTTTGCTGCGGTTGTTGTTTGAACTGCAGGTGAGGATTTTGGCCGTCCGTTAAAGGACAAGGGAAAAGGGGATAGCATATGATTAGGGTGTTTAGTTAAAAACACCGTTTATTATTTTTGTTAAACTTGGGTTGTAACAAAGCTATAACTAATAGTGTGTGACTGTAATATTAACTCTACTACCTAGAACTTAGCCGATATTATTCTACTTTTAATGATGCTAATTTGTCGTTCGGTTAGGCACTCTCCACCTTATTCTCCATTTAAATTGGCGTACAAATTTAAATGAGAGGATGAAGTGGATGGCGCTTCCGGTAACACCGCCAATTTTCGATGAAGACTTGGAAAAGAAAAAATTGGGGGCGTTACATAATGTGTGCTCATTTTATGCTCATGTTATTTATGCTCATTATAGCATCAGCAAAATTATTGTGCTTCTATACACCTCTGTCCCTTGATAATTTTTATGCACGATTGGTTTTAGCATCTAAAATTTTACAAGGAAATGAAAAGAAAAGAGCCCATATATTCCTCCAGCACACATAAGCATTTTTTTTGGTAAATAGGTTTTAAATGAAACATAAGCATTTAGTATCTCATAATTACTCCAAAACATCCCCTTCTCGCAATTAAAAAACGAAACACGAGAATAAAATTACTATTATTAGTCTCGCCAAATGGTATTTAGATAAGATTAATAAAAGTCCAACTCTTTAAAACTAATTAAGTTGGCGCGTGTCTTTACGAATAAATCGCAAGACTAACAGTTCATGACATGAGAGACATTCCTTTGAAGAACGAGTCGTTTAATTTGTAAAGCATTCGAATAATACTATTTTTTTTTTCTTATTAAAGTGAATCTTACATAAGTAAGTTTCACTTAATTACATGTAAATACTAAAATTTATTTAAAAAATTATATTTTTTTTTGAGATAAATAGATTTATTCAAAGTATTTATTGACTATGCCTTTTATTTTGTGCATTAATTTCTTGACCTTGTCTTTCTCTTTTATTGTCGGTAAGATTTTAATAGAAATATCAAAGATTTTGTCACATCAAACTTATTTTTTAATGTCCATGTTCTTCACATGATTGAATCTCTTTCGTCCAGTAGGTCATATTATTGCCTGCCGGTTTGGCACGGGGCACACACTCATGCCTCCTGATATTTTGCGATATTACTGGAATGAGATAGTTTGAGACGTGGGTGAATCAAATATTAATAATTATAGTTTTAAAATATCGTAGGCTGTGATTTCTTTACGTTTAGTGTATTTTATACTAGAATATATTAGGTGTGTCGATTGTACGTTTAAATCAAGAGTTTATCGACATACTTCAACTTAAAAGTAAAAAAGAGAAGTCTAACAAAATAAAAAATAACATACCAACAGGTCGGTGCTCTTATTACATGTACTTTAGAATACGAGTGTAATTTAATCAGATAATCTTAATTTATATTAGATTCAACTATACGTGCCATAGATCGGATGATGTGTATAGATCAAAGTACATTTCCGAATCCATCTTTTTTTTTTATTTTTAATTTTAATAAAATGCATCTACAACCTTAACAAGAAAAAAATAATAATAATTCAATTATTCCGTTTCCCCCCTAATCTAAAAGGTAAAAACTATTATAAATTTCCTTTATATCATAAAAGAATTCTTTGGGGATCATCATTCAACCGGGGTCTAAGGTTCGAGGTTGAATATTCAAACTTAATTCCCACACTAAGGTCTTTTTAGGTTGCTTGTTAACATATGTCACCACTAATTAACTAAGTTCTTTGTCGACCTGATCTTAATAAAATCGAGTCCCACTTAATGGGTAGCCGCGAATTAGTTTTATATCTCTATGACGAGATTGAATTGGTTTGGGAAATAATATATAAGAACATTAATTAACTTAGAAGGGAGGCTATTGGATGAGCTGGAGAGGTGTAATCGACGAGCAAGAAGAGAACGAAGCGACGGAGGCGTGTAAGAAAGGGGGTCTCGACAGCTCATCAGTGGTTGTCCTAATCGTTCAAAGGATGCTATAAAGGGAGAATTTTTACGCTGGGTCCAGTGAATGAAGACACTGTAAATAGAAAAGGGGCAACAAAGGCGTGCGAAATTCTTACCCCCATTTCCCCAAACTCGAGAGATTTATAGAGGCAGGCAGAGAGCATATTAGATTTCTAGAGAGGAGGTGCGGGGGTGTGTAGCTTAAGAGAGAAAAGGGGGACACTGTAATATAGGCGTTTTTGATATTTGAGTGAAATTACATAGATGATCAGCTGTGATCCTCATCCCATCCTTCTAATTTGCAAGGATGCTGCTGGAGTCGCTGGTACCCTTTTCTCTCTCCCTTCCTCTCTTGATTTACGATGTCTCATAACTATTCAAGCTCCTCTTCTTTTTTAAGAAGAAACGGATGAAACCCATGTTCTTATTTCCGCAATAACCGAGTCATACAGTTGTATTAAGTGTATTATCAACGTCTGTTCAAATTTATTCAATTTCCCCCCACTTCTTCGCTGCGGAGAAGTTTAAAATATGGGTTTTTGGTCATTCTTGAATTTTTTTTTTTTCTGTTTTACCCGATGTTACATCTCAAATTTGGAGATTTTGGAAGTGGGTTGACTTGAGAAGGCCACAGAGGCATTTGTGATAAAGTTTTATTCTTGTTTACAGAGGTTTTCCGGGTTTCCACTTCATGGAAATTGCCTGAGTTTTAGTCCCGCATTTTTATTCTGCATTTGGTATGCAAAGGGATTCTGTGCTCTAAAATTGATTGCCCGAGACTTATTACTTGTACTGGGCCTTATCTAAGAAATTGTGAGACAAATTTGAGATGATAAAAGCAGAATAACTTTAAGCGGTGAAGAGAGATGGTGGCATAGAACAACCGATATTTGATAACTTTTAAGTTTCCAAATGGAGAGAAGGGATGGATGCCAAGAAGAAGGAACCAAAGGCTTCTAGCTGAGAAGGATTCTCTTGGGAATTCGGAAAACAGATAGAGAATTATATGTGATGTTCATCATCACATTCGTGAATTATTAAGTAATGAGGAAATGTATTGGCCTTCCTCAACTGTCAATTTGTTGGGAAATTGAGTAATTTGAGTTCAGAGTTGCTTATTAGTGCTGATAATGGCATATTATATTGCAGGAAATGTATCTGCTTTTGGGCTGTTTGTGTCGCCAATGTAAGTCTCCTTCCCAAATATTTCATTTTCATTTGGTAAAGCTACCCATAAACTAATTTTTCTTCCTTTTTCAATTTTGTAGACATACATTTAGGAGAATTGTTCGAAACAGATCAACAGAGAACTTCTCGGGATTGCCCTATATTTATGCACTCTTTAACTGCCTGATCTGCCTCTGGTATGGAACGCCCCTCATATCTCCTGATAACACACTGGTTACGTCCGTCAATTCAGTCGGTGCAGTTTTCCAGTTAACCTACATAATCCTATTCATCGTATATGCTGAGAATGCAAAAAAGGTTAATTTTCAATTTACTGCTCTTGTTGTTAGTATCCTTTCAGTGTTGTTCTAAGCTCCTAAATCAACCCCTTTTTTTCTTTCTTTTTTTTGGATGTTGGCAGCTGAGGATGTTTGGATTGCTGCTGGCAGTTCTAGTCCTTTTTGGAATCATAGTAGTAGGGAGTTTGCATATAGTTTATCCAGATGTGCGCAGGATGTTCGTTGGGTTGCTAAGTGTATTTTCACTCATATCAATGTTTGCTTCTCCACTCTTCATAATTGTACGTTCATTCATATCATTTCAATAATATTCTATGCGAATGGTCCTTTTTTTTTTTTTAATGGCATTCGTTTGATTTTCTTGACATTTTCTATATATATTCTCAGAATCTGGTGATACAAACGAAGAGCGTTGAATTCATGCCGTTTTATCTATCGCTTTCAACGTTCTTGATGAGCACCTCATTCTTTGCCTATGGAATCCTCAATTGCGATGCCTATGTTTACGTAAGTTTTCTTGGTTGCGTCCAGTTCAGTGTCCCTCTGAAGCTCATACTCTTTCTTCTGTGCTTGTCTTTGTACGTAATCACACTTAAAGTGCTGAGTTTTGTTGTAATTTCAGGTACCAAACGGTGTAGGAACTGTATTGGGGATTGTGCAATTGGTATTGTACTCCTATTACAAGAATTCAAATGTTGAAGGCTCAAGAGAACCCCTAATAGCTTCGTATGATTGAATTGCTATTTCGGAATGAAAGCGAATGGTTCATTTCTGTAGCCATTTTTGTTTCAATATTTTGGTTCTTTCATTGTTATGCCAGCATGCCCATTAGACATTTGGAACTATCGTGTGCAATGTTTAGCGTCTTTCTCTGCATAAATTGTTGAAAATGGTTTGGGACTTCGCGTCGAAAGGGCTATCTCTCCCCCTTTCTTTCAAGTCCCAAACTATCTCTGTTTCCGCTTCTTGTTTAGTCATGTGAGTTTTAGAGGCTCTAGAATGCCATCTTCAAATATTCGGGGCTTCTATCCTTTTTTAATTGTGTAAAAGTCCCTTGCTTGGATTTGTCTGCAGTAGCCTTGTGATTTAATATGATTCTGCTTTAAAAAAAAGCCTTTACATTTATCAAAAAGATTCTGATGTTGTTTTTAGTATGTGAAGCTAGGGGACAGAATTCTTGATGTGGAAGAGGATGTAAGCATCATATTTGATGCCCAGAATCATCCTCTTAGAGTCATTCAATGTTTATGTTTCTCTCCAACCCGCAGCTTTGACCTTGCAAGAAGTGATTGTATCATCGAGATTGTGTCTCTCGTCAGCTGTACATTCTATTCGACATCTTGAATTTATAGTCGCCGTGAAATGAACGTTTCTTTTTCATGCCTCATGATGTTTAGGAGGTAGTTTCTATATCAATTCATCGTCAAGTATGTGCTTAGCGGTGCATCAAACCTCGTATCAGGAGAGGAAGAAGATCCAACTGATAAATCCTTGCGTAAGTATGCCTAATCCTTTTTAATCCAACTGCTGCACACAATGCATCATGAAGAATTGTTTCCTTGAAGGATTAACATCAGTTTGTTTGGCCCATGAGCCATGTTTATGTTCTGGTAGCTGCATATGGTTGAGATTCTCATTTCTCACCCCTTTCGGAAACCAGAGTGCCATTAAAATGATGCGAGGTGGCAAGAAAGCTTTTTATTTGATTCGATGTAATTAGTCGTGTATGATTTCTCCATTTTAGATTCCAAAGAATATGTAGCCATAGCTCTGAAAATCTCTCTCTTTTTTTTTTTTTTTTCCCTCCAGGTGTATATTTCCTTTTGCTGTTTTCATGAACTGCAAGGTGGGACTAGTGCTGATATACAACTACTTGTACTGTAAAAAACACTTATTACATATTAAAAAAATAAAATAAAAAAAGCTGATACCTCAATCCCTACTGAAAAATTCACTCTGTTCGTCACAAAATACAACCAGATTGCCATGAATGTGAAGAAAGCCAAAAAGGGTTTCTCATTTTTAATTTGTTTACAAGTAGTCCTTCAAAGTAGTTCTCACCACCGCTGGCTTCTCCTCCTGAACACACCAGTAGAATAAATGTCAGCAGGGAGAAAGAAGAAGGTAAACTTCTGTGCACTGAGGTTCCCTAGGAAAGGGAAGTTTGAGTTTGTGGGTAGCTATTCTTAAACATTGACTAAAATTCAGTGTACCTCTCTTTTCTGTTCTATCATTTATTTTTTTATGAGATAAAATATATTGTGCCACACTTGTACTCCAATTTACCGATACTTAGCTATGTTGAGAATGTGAATGGGAATGACCAACCACTCCATTACTTTATGCCGTGTAACTGAACAATAGAATGTGAATCAAATTCTCACTTCCATTTCATTCTCACCATTAAAATGCAACACAAAATCAAACAAGTTATTGATATTCACCTGGTGAGCCGCCTCATTAGGGAACAACGGGTGACCTCTCTCATCATAGAGAATGAGTCCGCTGAATTTCGGAAGCTCGCACTTCCCTCCCATGAGTATCGGCCTCTGCCACACGGGTGAAGTCGAGTTGTGACTCCTCCACCCTGCCGTGTCCCTGCTCGCCCTCCACCCTCCACAAGCTAGCAATGCCAAGGGCATGGTTTTCCTCTCTTTCCAACTCCTGATTCCTCTGATGCTTCCGCCTTCCCATTTACTGCCCCGGCTCCACCGCGCCGAGCTCATCAACGCCCCACAACTAGGCCGCGGCTGGGACCGTTGCACGCCAAGTGGTTCTGATTGCACATCACCGCTCAATTCAGGGTCAACCGCGATGCGATTCTCTTGTCGGGTCATCTTTCGTGCAGCGAACGTTGCTGCACAGAGCCCGACCACAGCAAACGCGGTGAGAGCAAAGAAGACGAATGCTCCTTTTGTTGAGACCTTCAGTTTGTCCTCTAAACTCCACAAAGCTTCCATAGCGACTCTCTCTTTCCACAACGGTGCAACGTTGCGTGAAATTGGTCGTGTTTTGTGCCCCTCCGCTGGATTTATGAAACCGTCTTGTGAGGAGACTTTTGCTTCGTACGAGTATGGTGTGGTGAGGTTCACGTGAGGCCCACCGCTGTTTGGGCTTGGGCCGTGAACGGACCTTCTGATCTACGTCCTCATTCCTCACCGATTAAGAGGGATTCTCACGAGGCGCTCGTGGGGGGAACTAATGAAGCTCTTTGGTGAAAGAGAGAATTGTACATTCTTTTCTTGACGAGGAAAGGGAAACTAAATTGCTTCCTTTTGAAGAATCTTAATGAAAGCAATGGAATTGACGAGTTACATCGTGTCGAATTTATGAATGAATGAGCGACTTTGCACATCGGTTTTTCATATAAGGTTGTTACCATCCGAAAGTTTTAATAGAATGAGATATGCATGAATTATTGGCCATACCAACATTGTATATTGTCTGAAAATATACCGTACATATGTTGTATGGAAAGCGGCTGTGCTATACGTCCAGCATTGAACTAAGTGGTAGCATGAGAGACATATGAACAATGGAGGTGACCGTGGTATTGATTGGAGAATTAGGAGAATCTACTTGCATCTAAAATAGAAAGCAGTGCTTATTAAAAATGACATGACGATAAATGTACAGTCGATTTGCAGAAGGATTGGTAGACCTTTTTTTATAGTACTATAACCAAGAAAAACATAGTTTGTATATTTAGGCTGTAATCGCTTTTTTTTTTTTTCTTTTTTTTAAACTTTTTTTCAAAAAAGATAAATTGTGATTTTACAAGGAAACTACATGTGCCTATGATTATTGACAATAAAACCGTGCATATCGCTCTCAAATGTATGATATTGACCACCGGCCCTATTTAAGCTTGAGAAACTCATTAGACGACGACGTTTGTTCACGTTTTCAATTTAAGTTACCAGAATACCCTTTCGCACGATTGTTTCCCTTCTAAGCAAACAGCTGCGTTCGCGCAAGATTCAATTTGTTAGGGTTTCGTTGTGAACAATTCAGTCTTCATTGTTTCAGCTGATTTTTCAGTTTCGTCGTCCCTCCCGTGAGAATCAAAGCCTCTCAAAGGTACGTCGTTCGTCTTTCTGATCAAGTTTTAGGGTTCAAGTTTTCATTTCATCTCTTTCTATTCCTCGTCTTTGTTCATATCTGAAATAATGTAAGAAGTCATTCGCTATTTCTAGGGTTATGATTTCGCATGCTTCGTTACTATTATCATGATAAATTTCTTTGTTTTTTTTTTTTTTTTTTTTCAATCTTTGTGTATTTTGATACGCTAGAATTTCCATGACCTTCAGGTATTGGGGAAGATATTTGGGGTGGTTTCGGAGATTTATTAGTGATATTGAGGGAGAATGTCGGGAAGAAATCGCGGACCTCATGGCCTACTTCCTCCTCATGGTCACGAGCATCCGCGTGGAAGACCCCTTCCGCCTATGCCCCATCCAGCACTGCTGGAGGAAATGAGAGAATCCCAATTCAGGATGGACCCGAGAGGGCGGCCTCCGCACCCGGCTATTGTTGAAAAGCACCTAGCGGCCCAACATCAGGAAATCAATGGCCTCCTGGTGGATAACCAGAGACTTGCGGCAACTCATGTTGCACTTAGGCAGGAATTAGAACTTGCCCAGCATGAACTGCAACAAATGGCCCATTTTGCGGGTTCAATGCATCCGGAGAAGGACGTTCAGATGAGGGAAATGTATGAGAAGGCGGTTAAAATGGAAGTCGATCTCCGTGGGGTGGATGCTATGAGGGATGAGCTTATGCAACTGCAGGCTGATATTAAAGAGCTCAATGCGTCGAGGCAGGAGCTTAATGGTCAGGTTCAAGCAATGGGTCAGGATTTGGCTCGAGCAGCCACAGATGCTCAGCGGGCTCCAGGCCTGAAGGCTGAAATTGAGGGTTTAAAACATGAATTGCAGAGAGCGAGGTAATGGTGTCCTTGGTTGTTATTATTTGATGTATTATATGCCAATTTATGCCACAATGGAGGCGTTGATGTGGTGATGATTTCTGTTTGTCTTAGGGCTGCTATTGAGTATGAGAAGAAAGGATATGCAGAGAATTATGAGCATGGCCAGGCGATGGAAAAGAATTTGGTTTCAATGGCACGAGAGCTGGAAAAGCTTCGCGCAGAGATTGCTAATGCGGAAAAGAGAGCGCGGGCTGCTGCTGCTGTTGGGAATTCGGGTGTGCTTTTCTTTTTCTTTCTTTCTTTTTCCTTTCAATTTGGACTCTCAAGTTGGTATAAAAAATTGAAGAGATAGTTGATATTATTTCTTCTAGTGCAGTTTATAATGGAAACTATGGAAATCCTGAAGCTACTTATCGAGTAAATCATTATCCTGCCAGTTATGGCATGAACCCTGTAAGTTTTTGCTTAAATTTTTCATATTTTAGAAAAGGAGCACATGCATGTTCGTGGTGTTCCTGTTTGTGAATTTTACAATATCCATCCTATTCCAGGCGCAGACTGGTGCAGAAAGCTTTCCTCATTATGGGCCTGGACCTGGTTCTTGGGGTGCATATGATATACAACGAGGACAAGGACACAGATAGAGTACTTTGCTTTCCTCCTGAGCTGTCAACTGCTGGTCTCTCTTTAATATGCCTACACAATGGTACTTGAGATTGCAACTTGCTTGGTGCTTAAGTTTGGGTTTGAAGTGATGCCTTATGGGAAACACTATTGGAAATCTTGTTGTCTGTGTTGAATTTTGGATCTATGTAATGAATTTAGTTCATATTAGCCTGCTGATGAAGTGTGCTGTTGTCATTTGCACCGCAATCTACCATCTGTCAGTTTATTTTAATATGATATTGTGCTTATTTTCTTCTATGTTTCTTCTTTCATCCTTTAATATACATTATTTTATGTGGTTGTTACTTATTGAATTTCTGATATGAAAGGGGTGAGGTCTGCTTACTGTTTGGAAGGGATGCGAGAAACTTGATTTTACTACTGGCTAAGGCTGAATTTTCCCATTCCTGTAGTGTGTACTGACACTCTTACAACTTTAATAGTACCATGTAGTAGAATATGGGCCAACTTACCTTATTATATCATGTGGCACCTTAAAAGTATGGGTTGTTTGCTGGGAAATACCTTAGCGATTTAGAGCTGGCTTGTTTTTCTGTTGAGATCCTCTCAGGTTTATGTATCGGCTTGTTATTTTGGCAATCCCATTGATCATGTATAAGGTCAATTTTAAGATCCTCCGTACCCACATTTCTGTTGGCGAGGCTTGGCGAGTGTGAATTAGTTGGCTTTTCCTAACATACTTGTGAATTTAGAGAAGGCATTTTAGTGAATACCTGGTTGGCTTCGGAAATCTTCATGTTCTTATAATGACCATGTCTTAGGTCATTATACTTTTTCACATGTCTAGTTATATGGCCATTTTTACTATCTTTGAATTATACTAAAGCAGTTTTTTTGAGTTTCTAATCTTGAGAGCTTTATGAATGCAACTATGTGGCTTTCATTGAGTTATTTTCAGTGGAATGGAGACAGATAATCTCCCAAATATTTGAACTAGCTGAGGATTATAAAATTAATTCCAGTAATAGAGAGTTAGGTACATATTTCTGGAGCACCTCAATTGTAGGGATCATATCGTGTCCAACAGTTCTTTGTTTTGAATGGATCTTTATTACAAGTTTTAAGGCTGGGTATGGCATTTTACCATCCAGCCAAGGGAGAGGGGGTTGTGGGCAAGAGCAGATCCGCAGGTAAACTTCATAATCAGAATGAAATGACTGTTTACTGGAGCATGTTGCTGCATCATGGTATTCGAGCTGTGATCTATCTTATGAACAGATTGTCGATGGTTCCTGAAACTGCTCTTGTTTGGAGTGTCATGTTAACCATTGACTAGTTTTGTCTGGGGTAGGGATATACCATGTCTTTCAACTCAACAGGCCATTCACTCTGTGTTAAGTTGTGTGACTAATATATGGAAATTACAAGAAGAATGGGTTTCTTAGCAAGGTTGCAAGGTATATGGGGTTGGCATTCTCCCCTCCTCCCAAAACAAAAATGTACCGTAGGTATGGAGGCTCATTTTCAGGCATTAGTGGGAGTTCTATCCAAAATCTGGCTCTCATGTTTCATTTAAAAATGGAGTGTTGCAGTCAGGTTTGCATTTCCTGTTTTTTATTGTATACGAGATTCAACTGTTGGCTAGACATCAGCTAAGAAATAACAGAATGAGTGAATCTTTACAGGTTCATGTTTTTATTTAGTGAGATGAAGATTATTATACTGGGCATCTAGAGTGTTGGGGGTTTGAGGAGAAGTTTTATTATATGGGGGAAATGCCTCATCTCATTTCCTTTAGAATTACAGCCTCAAGAAATTGAGGAAATTGTATTGAATGCATGAGGTAGGCGGGTCGTTGGCAGGTCATGTTCATAATGGTGCCTCTGGATGATGAATTTCTTGCTCAAGTAAGTGTTTCATCGTTATCTGACTGTTTCATCCTCCAGCAATTTGTCATCTTCCAGCTGCCTTCCTGTACCTACTCTAGAATCTTTTTTGTATATTCTGTTATACGTCCAATCTTGTAGGTTTATCCAAGAGCCTTTTCTAGCTGTGTGCTTGTGAAAGTAGGAAACTTCCTTTTCTTGATTTTGGTATGGTTCCCCTGTAAATACTACAGTATTCTTCAAATTAGCAAAGAGACTTGATTGCTGATTTTTGTGTGAGGAGAATGGCATGGAGGAGCAGTTCCTTTCATTGCATTTCAAGATTTATATACTCTTAGTTATAGGTTAAGATTTAAGCTAAAGTCAGTTTCCTTTCTGAGTTTTATTTTTCTACTACATTTGTGGCTGTTCATCAAATTGATAAAGTGACTGAGTTTTAACCTTTTGTTTGCACCCTAAGCTATTAATGTCAGGTCTGATACATTTAAGTTTAGATTGATATTTTATAATTGTCTTTTGCATTGCGTACTTCTCTAATTTCAGTGTCCTCCAAAGTCTCTTCTTCAGAAGAAGCACAGGTTCATTGTTGCAAATAAATGACAGAGTAATTTGATTCTCTGCTTGATGCACTCTTCGGTGCTCCTCCAGTTGCTGTTACATAGCATACAATTGTCATTATTACAACCTTTAAAGCAGTGTTATCAATAGCGCATAGTGCACAAAAGCGCAAACATCTTCTGGAGCTATAGCGAGAAGCGCAGCGCGAAGCGCACGCTTCACACATATGTAGCGCATAAATGCAAAATAGTTTATATATATATATATATATCAGTATTTTATCAAGCAATTATATTAAATGCTGTTTTATACGACTTATCCCTCCTTTTTTTGTTTGCCCACAAAAACCGCACATTACCGTCTCCCTATTAGACGGATTTGGTTGGTTTGCATACTTCCAAGACTGTTTGGTGTTTCACTACTTTGGACTTCAGTCATATTGTAATTTTAATCCTATAACAGTAACATAATAATAACAAATTATTAATATTAATAGCATAATATTAATAAATGCAGAATCTTCATACAATATGTTGATGTAGATTTTATTGAAATTATTGAAAATTTAGATTGGAGTTGAAGGAGCTGTGGAGGAGCTGAAGGAGAAAGAGAAACAGGTGAGAGATTGGAGAGAATAGAGAGAGAGAGAGAGAGAGAGAGAGAGAGACTGGAGAGAGAGAGAGACCGGAGAGAGAGAGAGAGAGAAAGAGAGAGAGAGAGAGAGAAACTGGAGGAGCTGATGTTGGAGTTGGAGTTGCTGGTTGCAGCTGCTGTAATGGAGGCAGTGTATGCGGTAGAGAGGGTGGTGTTGTTTTAGGGTTTTTTTGGTTTGGATCCCTTTACTGTTCTCTCTTCTTTTTTTTTTCTTTTCTGTTTTTGGTTGAGATTGGACCTTTTTTTTTGGTTTCATTTGGGACCATATCTCTTATTTTTAGGTTGGGCTAATTGGGTCACTTGGGCCTTTTTTTTTTCTCCCTCTTTTCCCTTCTATTCTTGGGCTGCGCTATTCAGCGCCTTAACGCTACAACTTGGAGGCCTGAAGCCCGCGCTACATGGCGCTATTACGCGCTACAAGCACGTCGCCGCGCTTCAGGGGTGGCGTAGCGCGTGCCATGCGCTACGCTGTGCTTCGCGCTGTAGCTCGCGCTACAGTGCGCTATTGACAACACTGCTTTAAAGTGATTAAATAATGGTGCTGTTAATAATGTATTACAATAGAGTTTAGTCAACAACTCTTTTTTCGTTGACTAACTAGCTATGGAGGGTGATTGCTTGGTCTAGTGGCACCAGCATGTATAATAAAGCCTTGATGCTGCCAAGGTCTAGGGTTGAATCCTTATAACTAAGAAGTTCAGTATGTGTGTATTTATCAATCAGGGGAAAAAAGTAGCTATGGGAGGGAAGGCATTAATGGGAAATAGTTAAATATGTGCCATTACTGAACGGTGCTAATTCACCTGTCTTACGAACTTAATTTCATTTTTAACTAGGTTTCTTTTTTTGGTTGTTTAGATGTGCAAGGTGATTCAATTACTTTCATCATCTTACCTGAATATGTGGAAATTTTGTTAAAATACGGTATGGGTCAAAGTGGAAGCAATATTATATAGATTAAAATACTATTTACCCAAGAATAGTATAAATTGAGGGAACTAAAGGGTTAGCAAACCAGAGTCTTGACATAATATGCAGTTGCATAGCAAATATAGGGACTATATTGGAGAAACATGAAGCTGAGAGTGTGTTCTTATTTATTAAGTGGTAAGTTACCTAGAAAGGTTAGAAAGTTTGATCTTACAAATTGAACAAAAATTATCTTCTGTTTTTTTTTTTTTAATATGGGGTGTTTCCTTTCTTGAACCCTGTGCATTCGAATCAACAGATGCATTGAGTAATTCTTGAGCGAACTAATAAAATAATAAGAACTGTGTAACTTTATTCAAAAATGAAATTCCCTTTTCATACATGGGCTTCTCCGGTACGAAATGAGCCACTTCAAATAGGTTCATTGCCCCAGCCAGGTATCTGTTTGGGACTAAGAATATGCATTACCATGATTTTAGCTTGAATAGACCTGAAAGGGTGGGATCCGTAAGTCATTCCCATGAGTAGAATGATATTTGTTCCCCAAGGTCTAGTATTTTTGTTTGATTGAGAATACATCATGGGGAGGGTGAGTATTGCCGCAACTGAAAAGGTTGCTCCTATGTGACTAGAAAATCATGGGTTTGAGTTGTGGAAACAACCTCTTTGCTGCAAAGCAAGGGGAAGGCTGCATACTGTAAATGACCCTGCCAAGGCTCACAAATTGGTGAGGCTTGCATGCGGGGACCACCAATTTTGTGAATATGCCATTGTGCTTATTCATCCAAGTGGGAAGATATACATTTTTGAAGTGTCATGGTCTTCAAGCTTGGTTGCAATGGTCGAACCAATGAGGTACGGCATCAATTTACAGTTGTAACTATTTCAAGCTCCCCATCTGAGGCTTGAGTGTTGCTCAAATCTCTTAGAATTTCTAAAGAGATAATATAGGATGAAGCGGTGAAAATCTTTGCTACTACCATACATCTGCTACATATGCTTAAATCTATCGCCGCCTACTTGTTTTCTTCTGCATGATATGCTTTATAAGTTGAATCTTGTTTTCGTTCGTGCCTCGTTGGGTGCCTACTTTGGCAGTTCTGTAGGAGATCTATTTTGCCCATATAGGTGATTATGCATAGGTGCAATATTTATGTGAGCTTTTAATTTTCAACACCCACCAAGAACTTTCTGTTTGAAGAACTTTCTGTTTGATCTATTCCTCTAGTGAAGTACCCACATGTTGTATGAATATAATTTAGGGGTTAAAACCACAACTTTTTTCGCCTATGTGGTATCTATGATGATTTACCTTCATTTGGTTTCATCACTAGTTTAGTGGAGTTCTTTCTCACATTTCTTATCAATTTTCTTGGTCGTGAGAACCGGCTTTTAAATGATTTGAGACTTGACATTTGCCTTCATAAATTTTAACAAGTATTGACTTATAGTCTTTTGTTATTGTATATTCTCATGTATGCTTGACGTTTCAACTTTTGGTTATCAATATCCAGGTTATTGCCTTATGTTCTGACTACTTTGCGATTTCTGCGATCTTGTACCTACTCTGAAGTCCATGAGGTATGCCTTTGTTCTTTTCTTTAGAATATTTTGGCATTTACATATTTTGTAATTGTGTATTCCATCAAAGCATCAAAAGAATCATTTATGGCATTACACATTTAGGCACGGTCTTTGAAGCTTCTTTCAAAAAGCCGTTTGAAGTGGGGGTGGGTTTGCGGGAGAGGAGGAAAAGGAAAGGAGAAAAAAAAGGGGGGGGGGGGGGGTTTTGGGGAAATGGGGTGAGTGGGGAGTTATATTTTAAGGGACAAGGTGATGAGTGAATGTCGTGAGGTAGAAACTTATGACCAAGCAGGTCAGGAATATTGAGGTGATCAATTTGGGAGATGTCTGGAAGTCTAGCAGTAGATCCCCGAAGACTCGAGCACTAAGAAGGTAGTTAAAGACAGTATTTTATAAGAATGAGTGGCGTAGAAAGCTTCAGATAAACTAGCCGACTTGACTTCTTGTTTTGGTTTTGCTTAGCAGACCCCAACTCCTCAACTTAAGGCTTAGTGTGCTGTTATTGGGATGATTTTTGTTTGAGGATCTTGATATATTTTTCAATTTAAATGTTTAGTTTGGCCTATGTAAAAAGTGAGACCTCAAGGGCCCTGATTTAATGGCATCTCCTCTCTTTGTAAGGGTGTGGAAAAGATTCCAGGTTGTAAACCTGTGGGGTGTGTGTATTTATTTACCAGGCAAAATAAAAAATCAGCAAGCCCCAAGCATTTCGTTGAATGAGGTTGCAATGCAGATAGGGATCCTAGATTTTGTTCTTTATGGTTGCATGCTTGACTTTTATTCCACGTGCTTAAGAAATAATAGTTTACACACGTGGGTTTATATGTAGGCTGTTGACTGCTTTGCGACGATTTGCTATTGCAGTTTTATTTTAGTTTGATCTTAAATTTGTTCATTTCCATCTCTATAAGATCTGTCTAAATAACTAACCTAACAGTTTTCAGGTGGCAGTGCCTGTAAATGATACACAAGTGCCGCTCTGTCCTGTCCTCCTTACCTGCATAGCAGAAACGAACTGTCAGGTTTGTACTCGAATCTCATTTTTCTGTTTTTCTTTGTTTTCAATGTTGTTTTATGCCTCAGTGTTATTTGGCACGTTATTCTGGGTAACTCCACAAAGGAATTCGCTAGTTAGGGCTTTGCCTTCCCCTTGGAAGTTGGACCACCATCTCCATCCCCTAGAAAAAGAGAGGAAGGAATGTAGAAAAAAAAAAAGAGGGGGGGGGGGGGGGAGTAAGTGTAAATGGCTGCTCTTTGGAGATTGTTGCAGCAGCAGAAGGCTTCTGTTGTGGAATTCTTGTCGCCCATCTTATCTGTACACAAGTTTATTTTCAACAATCCAGTGGCTTGGATTGACTTATTCTTTCTCATGAGTGGTACTTATCGCCTGTCTTTTCGGATTTATTGATCAATTTGTGAGTGTAACGTGTGATTTCTGCCGTGGATTGGTTGTTCCCTTGCTAGTCTGTAGGATGTGCATGTGCTTGTAATTTTGATTGTTGTCTTTCATGATAGGAACCACCAGTGTCTCAGACGCTACTGAGGCTTGTGCGCGTGTGCACTAACACAACCTGCCACAGTGGGAGGACTGTTGGTGTCTCAGAAAGGCGTGGGGTTCAGTTTACTGTATACAAATTCTGGGATTTCATGTTCTTGCTGCAAGTTTCTTCGATCCCAGCTCACCAACTTTAGCATTGCATCAAATGTTGTTTTGATGAAGTTGTCAAATTACACAAGTGCCGGTTGCTCCGGCTGCATTCTGGGATTCCATGTTCTTGCTGCAGGTTTCTTTGTTCCAAGTTCACCATCTTTGGCATTGCAGCAACTGTTTTTGATGAAGTTATCATATTAGAAGTGTCAGTAGTCCCCCTCTGCTAGGCCTCTGTGCCTGTGCACCAAACATTCCACCACCGTCCAACGCCTTCTATCCTCGCCGAAAGGGTGAAATGGCTTCAACCTGTGAAGCAAAGCAGTCAAATTCACGGCCACCAAACCATTGAGGTTTTGGCGGGAAAATGAAATTTGAAAGAAAGAAATGAGAGCCTTATGTGAAGCATTCAAAGATGAAAAAGACGTGGAAAAACATTCCGTAGATTGAGCGTACCCATGCCAAAAAATTTCAAATTCCTTTATTTCATCGGATTCATTTAGAAACTTTTGGTAAGAGATGCCAACATCCTTCTACGTTTGTTAAAAAGACGTTGACATTCCATGTAAAATGCAGGCACTTATAGTCCCTAGTTCTTTTTAAATGATTTTTTTTACACGTAATATATGATAAAAATAAAATTATTGAGTTATTATTACTTTAAAATGTTGTTTAACATGATATTATCATTTTTCATACTTTTTTTTTCATGAAACAGAAATTTGTGATGTAAATTTCTTATTTTATTTAATAAGAATTTTGGATTGGATAGGAGCTTGGTGTTTTATCATTATAAAACAAATGGAAATTGCATTTTTATCATTTATAAACTTATGATAGGTAAAAAATCAACCTGAAAGAATCAAGGGTTAGAAGTGCTTTTTTGAAAAGTAGAAGGGCGTCAAGTGTCTTTTCCTTAAGGTGAGGGGCATTAATATCTTTCATCCAAAATTTTTTTTCAAAGTTTTGTCCCCCTACAGATCCAAATTCCAAATTAAATGTATCAGCGTTTAACAGTGATGGGGGAAAATTCTCTTAACGATTATGTTGTTTTGAATTCTGACCAATAATTATAAAATAAAACTCGGATAACTATAACCGTTGTACCGTTAAAAATGGGATCTAAACAAGCGGGGGTCAGAAGAGAAAGAGTTTAACTCCAAGGAACTTGAAATAAAATTGGGTAAAAATCATTGACATCCTTTCACCTTTATAAACGTTTGCGGATTTTTGTGTGGGTTACAAACTCAATATATTTATTTTGAAGGCTTCGGTTCACATCATCCCTAAAGGGATATGATTTTTTATATTCAATGCCACAGGCAAGAAATACCTTCAATTAGGATGTTATGAGAAAGCCAATGAAGTAGATGATTCCATTAACAGAGGGCCATAAACCTAGATCTAGAAGAACAGAGGAAGGATGAAAAAGATGATGAATAGTGGAGAACAATGGGGTTAATAGACTCAGAAAATGGAGAAAACAAGAGCTACTATGAGAGGAATATGAGAAAAAGATGATAGGGGAGGTCGGATCCCATGAGATTTCCTATATATCTTTATAGGAGAATTAGGCTATTGTGGTTCTTTTAGGCTCATGGAGACCACTGGGGCAATGCTGATCTTGTCATAGGTGGTGAATTGGTGAGGTTGAGGGGGGAGGGAATGGAGTTGATCTTAGGCTTTTCTCTCTTCTTCTCTCTTTTTCTCTTCCTGCGACTTGTGAGGGTGATCTCCCTTTCTGCAAAATCCTAGGTTTTGTTTATAAAGGAGAGGGAAGGATGCGACACATCCTTCCTGGGCCTTGGACTCTAACATTCTCTCCTCCTACAACAAGAGAATAGGAAAACTCTAAAAGGAATCATAATCTATGTGCCATGGACCCAAAAGGCTTTCTCAGGAAAGGATTGAAGTCCATGGATTCAAGTGGACGAGTCACAAAAAGGTTACTCCTTATAGAAATCCAAATATTATGTTTGATGAAATGCTTGCATGAATGAAATTCATAATATCTATGCTTACGTTCGTCTCACAACGAAAGCTAAAAAGATGGAGACCGACTATATCATTATGTTCGTCGTCACTGGCGTTTTGATCACAGCTTCAATCCTCATCAACTCCTCCTTCCATTCAAAAACAAGAAACAAAACCATTCCCAGGCTCCCTCCCTCACCCTTCACCCTTCCTATCATCGGAAAAATGCAATACTTCCAAAAATCCTTTCTAGACCTCGAGCCCAGCCTCCGTAAACTATACGCGAAGCGTGGCCGCATCGTCTCCCTCCCCTGTCGGCAGCGACAGCTCCATCGTCTTCATCAACAGCCATTACCTCGCCCACCAAACCCTAGTCCGAGATGGGGCAATTTTCGCCGGCCGCCCTAAAGATCTCTCCATTCGGCCGAATCAGCATCAACTCCTCCACCTACGGTCCCACCTGGCGCTGCCTCCGCCTCAACCACGCTGCAGAAATCCTCCACCCGCTGCGCCTCAAATCCCACTCGGGCTCCCGCCGCCGCGTCCAGTGCATCCTCGTCGACATCCTCGAGGCCGAGTCGAAGTCCGGGTCGCCCGTGTTGGTCGAGGTACCATCTTCGGGTACGCCAAATTTTCCTTGCTGTGCTTCATGTGCTTCGGCAGAGAGGTTTTTGGGGAACACTGAATTTGATCAGACGGCGGAGTAAGGAGATTAAGATGATGCCGTTTGGCGCGGGGAGGAGGGTGTGTCCCGTGTATGAGGTCGCCGTGCGCCATTTGGAGTATTTTTTAGCCAACTTGGTCTGGAAATTCCAGTGGAATGCCGTTGACCACGTTGACCTCTCGGAGGAGGAGGAGTTCACCGTCGTCATGAAACACCCGTTGCTGGTCCGCTTGGCTCGGAGGCTTAAATGTCCGCTCGGTCAACCCCAAGTTTGAAATTTACAGAAGGGTTGACTTAAGCTCTCCGTCTCTCCTTGCCGAGTTATGTAACGCCGACTTAGGCCTGTTTGTTCCCCGGTGCTGTACGCGTTTGCCTGTGGTGTAGCTTGAAACGTCTAGTTCAGCTATTCGAGTTTCAAATAAATATTTTTCGTCCAGGTCAACTTCTTGATTTTTATTACAATATTAATTTTGAAGCTTGTGGATAGCTAGTTTTGAATCTAATATAATTGTTATGCAGTTTTCAATCAAAAAATTAATCGATAATGACCCTTTGATGATTAAAAATATTTTAAGAATTCATGCATGGACCAGTAAATGAGTGGACACTAATAAACCACCCTATCACTCCTTCCTCCTCAAAATAAATAAATAAATAAATAAAATAAAAATTCTCTAAAAAAATTATAAAATAATAATAAAATATTAGATAATTATTATTTTTAAAGATGATATGAGCGTGAAATCTCCCGAATCAAGTAATCGATGCATTTGCGTCGATTTTTTTTCATGCAAATAGTATTATTTCGGGATATTTTTTCCTTTTATCCCTGAAAATAAATAAATACAAGCACTGCAAGCAACGCAACGGAGCCATTCATTACGATTATCTTCTTCGGCGACCTAAATTCGATCCGCAACGAAAATGCCTTCTCTCGATTCGTTCAAGTTGCCATGGCTTCTGTTAGGGTTTCTCCTCCTCTGTAATAATCCCTATCGGAGCCTCTCGTTCCCGGAATCCGGCAAAATCGTCGCCGCCGGCCGGTTCCCGCCGACGTGCAGCCGCATCGAGTGCCCCGAGTACGACGTCCTTCACGCCGGCGATGGCTTCGAGATCCGCCGCTACAATTCCACGGTTTGGATTTCCACTTCTTCGATTCTCGATATCTCCCTCGTTGGAGCCACCCGAACCGGCTTCTTGCAGTAAGATTTCATTCCTCTTCACCAGCTATCTTACAATTTTTGGCGATTAAATTTTCTGTTAATATGAACTCTCAAAGTTGATTTAGTTCCCTGTTATTTGGAATTTCCACTAGGATTTTTACTGGAAGTTGAGATTTCAATTTATTAACTGAATTTAACACTAATACTATAGCTTTTGTCTCAATGTTTATGCATATTATATTGCCAAACAAGAGGGGGGGAAACGCATTTCTTGTACTGAGTATTTTAATCTCTAGCTTCATTTTTTTTTTTTTATTATCAATCATCTCTTCATGGTCTCTTGTGCTTGCCTAATGCTGGAATGCAGAAATGACTTTGTGAGATTTGTGGTAATATTTTTTTATAATTTATGCAATGAGAGTTTGGAACCCATGTTTGATTACGTATTGAACTCATAAAACAGCATAGTAGCTAACTCCATAATGTGTAAATGCTTGGTGAATTTCTTTTGTAGCGAATTATAATCACCTGGTGCAATTGAAAGTGAAGAAAGGTTATTATAATTGTTGTGGTTTTAGACTCAATTAATTGTTAATTGTTCCAATCGAAACCCGAACTTAGTAGCACTAATGATCATGGGATGGAAGGTTCAAATCGTTGCTCAAATTCTCCCTATTTGCAGGCTATTTGACTACATTCAGGGAAAGAACAACTACAAGGAACAGATAGAGATGACGGCTCCCGTGATCACCCAGGTCTCCCCCAGCGACGGCCCTCTTTGTGCATCATCCTTCGTCGTGAGCTTCTACGTGCCAAAAGAGAACCAAGGAGACCCACCACCAGCAGATGGCCTACACGCCCAGAAGTGGAAGCCTACATACGCTGCGGTAAGGCAATTTGATGGGTTCGTGTCGGATTATGAGGTTGGAGAAGAAGCCGCTGCCCTGCAAGCCAGTCTTTCTGGCACTGCCTGGTCAGCTGCAGTCGAGAAGAGCCGAGCCGCTGATCCCACATTGGTTTATACGGTGGCGCAGTACAATTCTCCATTTGAATTCGAAGGCAGGGTGAACGAAATATGGATGTTGTTTGACATGGAGGATGATTCTTCGGCATGAGAAGAAAGGATTGCCAAGCGGATGGTGGATTATCCTTCAAGAAGAACAAGTGAATGAGAGACCATGGAGGGGTGACAATAGGTCATTATGCTTATGGTGCATTTTATATGGGATTAGTTGTTTTAATTGAATCAGCATTAAACTATATTTGGAATGTCTAGTGTTTGGACTTACATCACATGTTTCATTGCGTGATCGACGAGTGTATATCCTGTGCCATCCTGTATATATAAATATTGCCGTAACCCGATTATCCACTGGGATTTGGACAAGTAATCTGTTCTATACTTGATGGGAATGAGGGTGGGCATGGGGGCAACTTTTACAATGGGACTCATCAGCATTTGGATGATTAATTTTTTGAGTACCCAGTGGGGATGAGGATGGGTATGCGGGACTTTTATAATTAGGGTTGGAACGGGTAAGGGATCCATGCCCCAAGCCCTCCCCAGCCATCCGTAATTCACTCGTAATAAACATGAACGATAATAGTAAATTTTATTGTTACAATGATCTAGCCAGTAAAAACTGCCTCTATAATTAAAGGCGGGGAAAAACGATGGAGATAATTTTGTTAAAATAAATAATGATAAGTTTTAAGTGTATAAAGCAAAGGAGATGTTGTTTCCCTAATAATCTCACGGCTCTTTCCAATTATCAATCCTTCAGCTGTGACATAGCTATAATATCTTTCTGTATAAATATTCCGCAAAATAAATTTCATAATAGATTCTTTCCGATAAATTAGTTAATAGAATACAACAAAGTTTGACAGCATGAAAACTATTAGTTATGTTATGGAACAGAATTTGATAACATCAAAACGTATGCAAACTATATATTTTTGCGTCAACAAGTAATTACCTCATGATAAACATGAATGATAATTGTAAATTTTGTTGTTATGATGAACTAGTAAGTGACTTAAAATCGCCTCTATAATTGAAGGGGGGAAAAGATGGGGATGATTTTGTTAGAATAAAAGATAATAAGTTTTAAATGTATAAAGCAGTTCGAGGGGATGAACTATACCTTGTTTAATCTCTTAAAATTCCAAAGCATCTCTTTTATTTTATTCAACTTATAATTGTTGTGCGTTAAGGCTAACATCTGGAAATCAGTATTATGATAATATTGCTTCTTAAAATACAAAAGGGCTTTTATTCATGCTTTTATTATTTTTCCAATTCTAAGAATCGTGTAACCACAAGCGAAGCATGTGGCCACAACTAGTAAACGTACACTCTGAACTTTCACTAATCTAAATACATTTGACCATTGCGTAAGGTTTGTTTGTGCCACGAGACAATTAATTTTAGCCTTTGGATACTGATTTTGGGGCTAGAAAAACCCCTTCTCTACCTTACATTATGCTTGATTGAGGGAACAAAGTAAATGAAAATAGAATAGTTATTTCATACAAATTATAATGCGTATAAGGAATGGATGACTGAGGGATAAACTCTCTTCGATGAACGTGGGTGAAATAGGTAAGCAATTCTTATTCCACTTATGGCTGTTAAGAGTGGATAATTCATAGTTCATGCGAGCAGTTATTCTTTAGTCATTTCATTCCCGATTCATGGAGATACTATTTTTTTTTTTACATATTATATTTCTATTAAATATCAATTTTATTTCCATCCCATTCATTCAACAAACCAAATGTACCATTAGTGCAAGAGAAACGCAATTTCAATGATCGCACTCGCCCCTCTACTTATTCATTCAACAAACCAAATGTACCGTTAGTACAAGAGAAATGCAACATCAAAGATCGCACTTACCCCTCTACCTCTTTCAATTAAGCCTACACCCTGAAATCAGAATTTGGTAAAGATCTTAGATTTGCTAGTTTTTTAATTATTACAATATACAAGCAAGACAATCCTAAGTCTCCACATCCTTTCTATCCGTACAATTAAAATTGTTAATGACCTAAAAACATTTAAAACAGGTATATTTTTTGGTAAGTTAAATATATTAATCACCAAATCAAAAAATTACAAAAACTCGCCCAACAGGGGCAAGAGCCAAACACAAGATACAAACAAACTCACTCCAAGCAAAAGAAGGCTCAACTCTTCTTCTCACACCACAAAATGTCACTAAAGGTGTCAGGGAGGAAAGAAGAACAGGCAAATACATCAGCAGTCAATTGAAAAGGTCCCCATTCAAGCCCTATAAGCAATGGAGCCAAACATTGGTGCTATTCCGCTGAAAGCCTCCTAGGCCGAAGGCCTTATCACGCACCACTCCTTGAAGCAAATTCTGCATAGTGCGAATGTTCACACCTTTACCCCAGAGAATAATGCCATTTCTTTCCTCGCAAATAATATAGCAAAGAGCCCCAAAAGACATTCGAATGAGAACATGCTGGAGTTGATGACCCCTGAAGATACAAAGCCAGTCCCAATTCTTGTTGTGCCAAGACAGGTTGCAAAGACTGGCCCAGTAGGAGGTCAGTCTGCCAGTCACCACACACTCAAAAAAATAAATGATCCCGTGAATCTGAGCAGTTCCCACAGAAGCCAGAGGCCCCTGAAGGTAATCGAGAAGTTACAATGAGCCTAGCCTGAGTGGGAAGCCTGTCCAGAACCAAGAGCCAGAGAAGGAGTGGCGGGGTATCATAACTTTAGGCCAAATAAATTGTGCCCAAGGTTTTACCTGGCCTTGGGTTCGAGAGAAAAAATTGTGTTTTCCACAACGAAATCTGATAAGTGAGGTTTCGAGTTAAGTGTTTACATAATCTTCTTCTGTCCGAAGAAATGATTGATCGAGATAATGAGAGTTTATGGGCGAGCTGCCGTAAGTAGGCCAATTTCCATGATACGCATAACAGCATCAGCAAGGGTAGCCGAGCGAGGTATACCAGATCTATAGATCTCCCTGCTACTGACTCTGTCATACAAAGGACCATCAGGAGTCCAAGTGTCAAACCAGAATTTAATAGCAGCACCATTACCAGCTTACCACTTAAGATGGGGACGCATAAATGGCCTAAGCTAGAGAAGTTTCTTCCAAGCCCAGGAAGAAAATATGGGAGCCTTTACCAATGAACCCACCGGCACCATAACGACTCATTATCCGTAAAGAAGAACCAAATGTGGTTTATTATAGAAGCACAGATGTAATCACTCACACGCCTAATGCCCAGGCCTCCTTCTTCCTTGGGAAGGCAAATGTCCTTCCACGAAATTATAACTCCCCCCATATCAAGCCCCGATCTCTTCCGGAGAAAAGACCCGAGGAACTGTTCAATCTCTCTAGTCACAGCCTCAGGAAGGATGAATGAACTGGTCCAATACGATTGAATCACAAATAGAACTGACTTAACCAGTTGAAGCCTTCCTGCAAAAGAGAGAAATCTGTGTGTCCAAGGCTGGGCTCGAGTAGTGATGCAATTTATGAGCTGCCCACAACCAGAGGCCCTTAGCTTTGGGAGATAATTGGAAACCCCAAGTATTCCACAGGGAGAGAACCCTCCGAAAAACGAATCACCTGCGGCAGCTAGAGTTTTAACTTATTATCCACTCTTAAGAATAACAACACTCTTAGAGTCATGGGCCGTGAGCGCAGACCAACTCGAGAACAAAGAGATGCCCTCCTTAACCAGGGTCAGGGTATTTTTATTTGCCTCAGCGAGAAGTGGCACATCATCAGCCAAAAAAAAAAAAGATGCGTGAGACCAGATTACTTGCACCTCCGGTGATACTTGAATCCAGGCTTTTGAGCAACAGCACAAGGGACTCCAGAGAATACCTCCATGGCAAAGTAAACAGGTACGGGGACATGGGATCACCATGACATAGTCCCCTGCCTCTCCCAAAAAAACCAGTAAGCTCTCTGTTCAAGTTAACCGAGAAACTTGTCGTCTCAATACAAATAGCAATCCACCCAATGAACACCATAGGAAAGCCAAAACTGTGTAGCACCACCAGTTAGAGAAAATCCCAGCTTGATGTGTCATAAGGCTTTACAAAAATCCACCTTAGCAGCACATTTAGGGAGGTAGGGGTTGAGATGGAACCCACTAAACAGCTCCTGAGAAATCAGAATGCTGTTTCTAATGCGCCCACCTTTAAAAAAAGCTGTCTGAGCTGGATTTATCAAGCTAGGCAACAAAGGGGCCATCCGAGTGCAATGATTTTAGTTATGCACTTGTATATTGTATTACAAGCAGCTATAGGCCGGAAGTCCGACCACATGCTAGGGTTCTCCACCTTCGGTACAAGAGAGATTATCGTTGAGTTTACCTCACGGAGTGATTTCCCAGATCGAAAAAATTCCTGTATTGCAGCCGTGGGCAGGACTCTTACTTTTGATGATCTTCGCGGTGCTTTGGCTATGCCTGAGGAACTACTTGCAGGTTTCGTCCTCCAGTACTCGGTTCGTCTGCTCCTCCCTACCTATTTTTCTTTGTGCTTTACTGCCCTTCTGAAGTTTATAGTGCGATACTATGAATAATGCGTGTTTGAGTTGGGATTTCATAAATCATTTAAACGCCCTAACTGCATGTAATTATTATGTAAATATATTCTTCAGACCAGTTTTAAATGTGTATTAGTAGCATTTGAGGTGTCTGACTTATGTAAACTTTTACTGGGGGCGGATTGTGTTAAGCTACGGAGTGTACATCGCTACATTATGTCGTACGTTGCATCTAGATAAATTCATAAGAATATTCTTACAGCTTAAGCCAAGAATTCATCCGATGTGTTAGTGATCTACAAATTCTTTTGTTATAGACATGCTTACAACCTTCTACAGATAATTTACCAACAAAAGAAAATTAAAAAATGCAACCTTCTACAGATTTGGATTGGGTTATAACCTTGTAGAATATATTCATGGTGTTGTTATGTGTGATTATGTTAGAATTTGGCTTCAATTTTGATTCCCATGTTGATTTTGGAGAACCTTGGTGGTCGCCTATTCTTTTGTCACTATTAGAACATTCTAGGATTTCAGAGCGAGCATACACTGTGCTGGAATTGCATATCTCGCTTATGGATTATGTCCGCACATTCTACTGCTGGGCTTGAGAGTGTTTGCGTAAGGTTATTGTAAAATGGCGTATGACAGGTTTAGGGCTCAGGTTCGTGTGGAAGTATGCTTCTTGTACCGTTTTGAAGGATTCATCTGTTCATGGCTGTAGGCTCAGTTGCCAACGCCACATAAACTCCTCTGTTTATCTTTTGACCATTACTGTTACTTTATTTGTGGTGATCGTAGTATATTTCTGGGGGCCTGAAGTCACACAGTATGCTTATAGCTCACAAACAGCAAATTGATGATGGTACACTTGGGCCACCCATCATGCATTTTATATTCAATTAGTAATCTAATAAAATAAAAAAACAGTGGTGCAATTAGGTTTGAATTTTTCTTCCCGGTTCCAGTTTGTTAAGGTCCCTGCATAAAAGCTATTGCAGGTGATGCCATTATCAGCATTTTTTGTGAGCAAGCTCTTAAGGTTGCTGTACTATTATGCAGCTGGTTTAACATTGGTTGGCTGCTGCCCTGGTGGTATGTCTTTGTTTACTTCTTCATGTGTTTTTCCCACTTATCCTTGACCCATTTTTTGGTTCCCTCATTTACTGGTGCAGGAACGGCAAGTAATATTGTCACTTATATTGCAAGGTGATCATACATATTCAAACATAAGCATCATGCACTGTTACTGGTAAACTCCTTGTCTTTGATTTAACCAGATAATTATGTTTATTTCCTTTATTTTTTGTGGTGTTGGGTTCTCATTTTAGTTTGATGTTTCAGAATTCGGTGCTTGGGGTGGTTCTAGCTAGTCAGCACTTTGGGAATCCATTGACTGCAGTTCCATGTGCTGTTTCCAGCGTCTGTCACTCAAGTTTTGGAAGTGCCTTGGCAGGAATTTGGAGACGCACCAGGTCCTCCCAGAGCCAGTGACTCTGGCGTCCATGGTTCCTTAAATTGCTTGGGAGAGTAAACGCAGTTAAATCAGCTGTCGAAAAATGGATTCACTGCTTCTTTGTACTGTGAGAGTAGCCGCAATGAGTTGATCTTTACTGATCTTCAGTTCTTAACTATAAACTGAGGGATCTGAATGATCCATCCATGTTTCCCAAGCGCAGCTTTCTGTCATGCAACCTGAGCAAAATTTGGTTGTTTTATCTGAATTGCTCAAAACATTGATCTATTGCCTGGTGGTGTTATATGTGTGGAAGGCAACCTGGGTGAGCCCTATGCATGGGCTGAATTGAGGACATCAATTGGTCGGATTTCTGCGGTGTGACGTAGCATGGACTAAATCGATAGTAGGCCTTTGACAAGGTTATAAGCTTAAACCCAGCCACAAGGGGGTAACCTCGTCAAAGGCTCCAAATGTGGGATCGAGTAGTTGCTCTGTAAAAAATCAAAAAATAAAGAGGGAGGCTATTATCATTTGAAGATATAATTGCCCCTTTAATTCGGAATCATATTTGAAAGTAACATTGTAATTTGTCATTGAGAAAGCATCGAAAAGGTAATTGTCATGAATCCACTTAAGCTGTTAGATGTATTAGCCAACTATTTAGACTCTCTTTTCTTCCTTTAATTAGAAATTGCAGCCACCTAACTATTCCTTTGGATGATCACTTTTTGGCGCTCAAACTCAAATTCATTCGAAATTTGTATTTACAAAAATTTTAATTATGTGAAAATTCAAGTGAGGGAATCAATGCATAAATTGGCGCGCTTGAAATTTCCCGCGAAATTTGCAAGCGTAAACCCTAAAGAAACAGGTTTTGCAATCCCCGGTAACTCTTCCCACCACAAATTTCTTCAATTCAAAACCCAAAAATTCCCCCCAAACGGCTCTCAAATATCTCCCAGAACTCTTGAAAAATCCCCAAATCCTCGATCTCACTCTCCTTTCTCTTTCTGCACCCAAATCTGTAAAAGCTCCGAAACCCAGTAATGGAGTCCAAGTTTCAGACCTTACCTCCTCTCAAAAGGTTCAGGCTTATGCAACAGCAAGAAGAACTAGGTCACAAGAAGGGCGACGTTTCGTTCCACCTCCCGGCAAAGAAGCGGAAGGGATCTCGCGCCACCATTGCTGAACCCACCACATATTGTTTGCCGGCAAAGAAGAGAGTATGGGCTTTCCCACCACCCACCCTCAGTCCCATCAAGAACTCTTGTCCTTTTGATCTCAATTTGGAGTACAGCCCATTTTCCGGGGAAGATGAGCAAGACAAAGATCAACGGAAATCCCCAGACGGAAGTACAGATAGTGAATCTATCGAAATTATGAGGGGAAAGGAGTTTCAAGATGGTGAAGAGGAAGATGGGAGATCTTTATCTGGGTATGGAGATGGTCAATCTATAGAATCTAGCAAAGAAGAGAAAGATGAATCAGGAGGAGAAGAAACTGATGATGGGATTGAGTGCGCAATATGTCAGAGCACGGATGGGGATCCATCAGATCCCATAGTCATCTGTGACGGATGTGACCTAATGGTGCACGCCACCTGTATGGGAAATCCCCTAATTCATGGTATTCCAGAAGGTAACTGGTTTTGTCCTCAATGCTCAGTTTCTCAATCTGAGAAAAACAAAAATGAGGTACTTTCTTGCTGCCTCTGCCCAGTAAAGGGAGGTGCTCTAAAGCGCACCAACAATGGCCGATGGGCTCATGTCATTTGCGCGCTTCTCGTTCCCGAGGTCTTCTTCCATGACCCAGAAGGTCGGGATGGCATCGATTTTTCTAAACTTCCCACATGGAGGTGGGAACGAGTCTGTTACTTGTGCAAAACCGCAAATGGGTGCGCTATTGATTGTTCTGAGCCTAAGTGTCCTTTGGCATTCCATGTCACCTGTGGGTTGAATAAGGATCTTTGCATTGAGTACAAACAAGTGAAGAAGAACAAGAGTGCCATTGTTGCTGGGTTCTGTAAGAACCATACTGAGCTGTGGAGGAAGGTGAACTAGTGTTTAACTTGAATTATGTTCTTTGATTTGTTGTTAATGTGATTGACTGACTGATGTTTGTTTTGTTTGATGGGTGTTAACCCGTTCCTTGCAGATTGTTCGGTTTGTTGTTAATGTAGTTGACTGACTGGTGTTTGTTTTGTTTGATGGATGTTCTTCTATTCCTTGCAGCAACAAGAAACAGGGAAGTTCAGGATTGTGGCCAGGGAAGAGAACAAGAGGTAGGGAGACAGACAGATGGTGGGGCTAATTTACACGATTATCAGTACGATTGGATCTGCCTTTTAGAACTTGGAATTTGGATGAGGGCTTTCAATTAGCAGAAATTGAAGAGCTTCCGTGATTATTTGCTAGTATCTGCTTCACATTCTAGTGATTAATTTTCGCTTGTATCTTGTTATTTTCCTTTTTTCCATAGTCAATTTTCATACCTCATCTATTTGTCCCCTAGTCATGTTCAAGTCCAAATAACTTCTCTTTCTTCTGTTAAAAAACACTGTTCAATGAACTTTATCTTGGTTATCCTGTCCTTACTCAGCCATATTTGTGTAATAACTGAGAAAATTGTAATTAGGGGTGCTGTATCATATGAACAAATGCCTCCCAGTTTCATTTAGTCATAAAGAAAGTATAGTTTGCTTCTGAGAGATTCCATTTTTTATTTATTATTATAGTTAACCAAATTCAAATCACTTAGGTAGTGATTTGTTGGGATTGATGAATATGAGATGAAGGAAAAAATGGAGGGTTGATTTCAAAAAGAAAAAAGGGAAATGGAAGGAACTTTCTTTGAGAAAAATACACGTCGCAGGCATCACATGTTTATAGCTGGCGCACTAAACATATTCTGTATTATCTTCTAAACAATCATTAACCCATTTTGTTTGACCTGGGAAGTCAATAAAATGCAAAGCCCACAAAGAATAGACCTCTCACCAAATACTACTAAAACAAAAGTGCTTGAAAATGAGTTTTCCTATTAGATTTGATCAGTACAGGTCAAACCTTTTGGCTCTAATGGTGACCCCAAAGCCAACACCGACTAAATATTTCAAAAGCCAAACAAGAAAAACAAATCAAAGGAAAGCTAAATCTGCAAAAGCTCAATATATATCCTCAAGGAAGATAAGAGGTAGTCTGGGGAGAACGCATGGAGCCAAAATCAGATGGGACCTTGGGGTTGAGCTCCCTACTCGTGCCTTGTGTCCAGGAGATGGCTAAGGGACATCTAACTGCAGTGCCGCCACGGTACGTGCGGCTTAGTCAAGAGACCGCAGTTCCACCTGCAGCTGCTCATAATGGGTCCGGTCTTCCGTGTCATCGATATGCAGAAGTTGCTATCTCAAGAATCCATGGATTCTGAATTGGCAAAGCTCCACTCTGCTTGTAAGGACTGGGGCTTCTTCCAGGTAACCCTCCCTCAGTTTTTTTCAATAAAACAATGAATCTTCCCCCCACCCCAAAGAAAGTTGTTACCAAAATAAATAAAAAACTAAAAAAAACCCCTGCACTGAAACTACTCCTATTTGATATGCGTGAATTAAGTCGATCTGGTATGCTAATCAAGGCTACTCCTGATGGTTGAGAAACATTCTGGGGTTGTTTGGCTACCCGTTTACAGACAAGATTTTGTGTCCGTATACCTATACAAAGTGTTAATTATGTGTTTGTTTCCATCAAGTGTTGATCAAGACCAGCCGCATTGATGTTTTTGTTAACTATGCAGTTGGTAAATCATGGAGTAAGCCCTGCGTTGGTGGACGAAGTGAAGAAGGAGATTCAGGACTTCTTCAACCTCCCAATGGAAGAAAAGAAACGGTTTTGGCAAAATACAGGAGACGTAGAGGGATTCGGACAGGCCTTTGTGGTGTCCGAAGAGCAGAAGCTCGACTGGGCCGACATCTTCTTCATGATCACTCGTCCTGTCAATATAAGGAAGCCCCATTTATTCCCTAAACTCCCCCTTCCATTTCGGTACAAAATAAGTTTCGCTTAAAAAAAAAAAAAAACATTGAAGAAGAAAACACACTGCGGATGAATATTTAAAATGACGTTTCTTGTGGCGCAGGAACACCCTGGAGCTTTACTCTATGGAGATGAAAGATTTAGCCATGTTTATATTGGGACAAATGGGTAAAGCTTTGAAGATGGAAGCCAAGGGAAATAGAGGAGTTGTTTGAAGATGGAATGCAGTCGATGAGGATGAACTATTATCCTCCATGCCCACAGCCAGAGAAAGTCATCGGCCTCACTCCCCATTCGGATTCTGCTGGCCTTACCATTCTCCTGCAAGTGAGTGAAGTCGAAGGTCTTCAAATCAGGAAGGACGGTGAATGGGTTCCCCTTATGCCCCTCCCGAGTGCTTTTGTCATCAACATTGGCGATATTTTGGAGGTAATTAAACGTTTCATCCAATGCTTACAGCACTAAACAGTCGAAAGAAAATATAATCCCTACATCACAACCATAGAGTGCCCAAATATAATCACTACATTAGTTGCCACTGGCATGTTGATCTCTTGTTTTACAAAGTATGGTGGGATATGATGGCAGATTGTGAGCAATGGGGAGTACCGCAGCATTGAGCACCGGGCGACTGTTAACTCTGAGAAAGAAAGGCTATCGGTGGCCACATTTTGCAGCCCTGGGATGGATGCGGAGATAGGACCAGCTCGTAGCTTGATCAGTACACAAAAGCCAGCCCTGTTTAAAAGAGTAAAGTTTCTGGATTACTTAAAGGGTCTGTTTTCTCGTGAGCTTGACGGGAAATCCTATCTCGACACCTTAAGAATTCCTGGAAATGAAGATGGCCAAATTTAGTTGATCATCATTGGTCTTAACCTCCTGCTCTATGCATAATTACCAGAAACTATTTGTTATTGTTCACGTCTGTACAACTAGCAGTTATAGTATGCATGATGTTGTGATGCACTTTGATCGTTCTTCAGTGATTACAGAGCTTGCTACAAGTATTACGTATCAAAAGAGTTTGCTTTTTGTGTAGTATCCTTGTGTCTGGTAGAAATGTACTACTTAATGACCCATTAGTTCCAGCAGCCTCTATTTGAACAGGTAACTTTTGTTTTGAGAGGCAATTGGGGTTGGGAACCCTGCAACACAGAGAGGTCTCCTGATCCTAGCTTGACCTGCTAATGTTTCAATCTCGTTTCATTCCTAATTCCCCTCAATCTCGCAATTAAAATATGCACTGTATTTATGCGAACTATCCCACAAGATGTCAAACTGAAGGACAATAGAAACATAATCAGTATCTGAAAGGAAATGTGAAGAGAGGGTCACAAGGAATGATGATCATTTGCTCCAAATACTAGCCACTCGTTTAGTTCTTAGAATGGTACAGAATAGGTAGTCTATAAAAATATAACATCCATGGAAGCGAAAGTGAAATGGTTACTTATCAACAGCTAAGGGCATAATAGCTATTACTTACCTAATCATTTCACGAGAGGAATAAAAGAGAAATAAGCAAGGCTCACAAACATGACAAACAGAGCCCAATGGTGTTCAAGCTTGAATCATTTAATGCGACCAAAAATTATGTTTATCAAACAAATTAAACACGAACGAGTCGAACATGAACAAGTCCACGACCCGACTTGTTTCATTCGTATTCCTATTCTTTGCGGATGAAAGATTAGAAAATCAAAAAGAAATGAGAAGATGAGTATATGCAAAATGTTACTTGTCAATCCTTCAAAATCAACTAAAAAAAAATTATGTTAGTGAAAAAAAGAACAACCATCTTCCCAGCAATTTGAATTACCAAATGAAGTCGGCCGACAAAGTCTCACAGCCATCCTTTAAAAGAAGAGAGTAACTGGTGTGGGAGCACATGAACTTAGGACCACATTCGCACAGGAAAGAGTGGATGTTTTCCAAACAAGGCTAGCCCTGTTGACGTTTTTTGTTAACTATAGTTGGTGAATCATGGAGTAAGCACGACATTGGTGGCCTTTCCCTTCTATCAAATCTTCCATGGCATGACAATTCAAGGAATAAATACTTTCACTTGAGGACATTCATCAGTTTCATGAGAGAAGATCATCTGATGGTGCTGGATCACCCAATCCAATGACTACAAATCACATATTAATTACAAGGGATGACTTAGGGAACTTTAATTTGAGGAAAAATATTTAAAATATCTCCTGTGATTAGGACCACCTCTCCTGCTTTCAATTTATATAATTAGACTCACCCGGCTTTCAGTTTAGTTTCAATAGACCCCTTCTTTCCATCTTCAGTCAAAGCTAATGGACGAGCGATCATCCTAAAAATATCCTAACCCGAGGGGGTCTAATGTATTATTTACATGCTAACACTATTATATGTTTGTCATATTCATTTTTTTCAACCACTTTTTAGTGTTATGTTATTCAAATTTGATTCCATAATATTTTTATAGGCTTAACTTTGGTGCAGTAGTTATACCTATGTTAGGTGTAGCACATACACAAAAAGAAAAAAAAAGAAAAAGAAAAGAAAACACAAGATCTAAAATAACATAGTTTTGGAACTTGTGTTTTTTCTTTAAACATCACAAGGCAACAGGCTGCACCCAACTTATATGCAGCTGGTGCAGATTAATTTTTCCCTGTTTTCTTGCCATACAATATTTCACCAACTATGTAGAAAAGAAACTGTATAAAATTCATATGTATTCATTTTAAATTATGAGTTTTATTGAGGACATCGGGTTGGAGGCAAGGATAGGTATGTCGTGGGAAATGTTTTTTTTTTTTTTTGTCCTATTCGGACCATTTTTGGTTTAAGGTGTTTTTAGTTAGACCCCCATAGTTTAGGATATGCTTAGTTAGACCTCTTTTTATTATCTTTTGGATAAAAAAAATGGACAAAATAGACCTATTGAAACCAAATTAAAAGTTAAAAGGGATCTAATCTTTTTTTTTTTTTTTTCATTTTTTCACGCGTTTCCTCTTCTTTCTTCTCTTTCATTCTGTTCTTCCTTTCTTCCTTGAGTCCCCAAATGCAGGGAAAAAAAAAAAAAAAAAAGAGCAAAACACAGGAAGTAATTCAAGAATACTTAAAGGTTGAAAAATTTCTAGGTCACCCCAAGTTACGGGTTCTCCTTCCATTCTCTTCTTTTTGTCTTCCTTTTTTTCCCCAAATGCAGGGAAAACAATAACAAAACACAGGAAGAACAAGGAAGAAAGGGAGCTTAATTAATTACCTGAAAAACATCATCAAATTCACAAGCTCGTCATCAATAAAATAAAAATAAATAAAGAAAAAGGAATCGTGACCTTTACAAGCTTGAGCTTTGCACATACGTGACTTTACCAAAACCGCATTTAAAGGTTTAGAAAAATGTTTAAAACACTCCCTGTAATTTGAGTAATTGTTGAAAAGACCTCCTATAATTTCAATTTTTTCTATCACATTCTCCTTTGCTTATGGAAATAGCCAAATAGGTCACTACCATCTAATTTTGTCCAAATTAATGACAGAAAATCATTAAGAAAAAGAATAAAATGTGAAATTTAAGGGGACAAAAAGAGGAAAAAAATACATTATTGTATATTATATGTATATTTGTATATATGTATATATAGATACATACACACACACACACACACACATATATATATATATACACATATATATATATACATATATATATATATATATATATATACATATATATATATATACATATATACATATATATAACATATATATACATATATACATATATATATATATACATATATAGACATATATAGACATATATACATATATAGACATATATACATATATATACATATATAGACATATATACATATATAGACATATATATACATATATATACATATATATACATATATATAGATATATATATATACATATATACATATATAGACATACATATATAGATACATATATACACACACTACTATATATATATATATACATATATATACACATATATATATACATATATATACACATATATATATACATATATATACACATATATATATATACATATATATATATCATAATACAAATACTCATTCCTCAAAACCTCTCCTATTAGATTCAATGATAATCCCTCTTTCGTTTTAACTACAATAATTAAATTTATCTTCTTTTCCAAAATTTTCACATTTTATTCTATTTTAAATTAATTTAGTCATTATTAATTGAACGAAATTGGATGATAGAGACCTACTTGACTATTTTTTTTTTTCAAGTAAATGAAATGCTGGAAAAAAAATTATAATTATAAAAAAAAATTAATAATTATTCAAAAATAGTGTTTTAGATATTTGTCCTTACACAGCTTTAGGAAGATAAGACCATATGGGCAAAAGTCGAAAAACAAAACAGGGAAAGTTTATTACTTAAATATTATTTTGGAAATCCTTCTTTTTGGCTCTGAAGGTGACTCCAAGATCAACACGGACCACATTTTCCAAAAAGCCAAAGAAGAAAAACAAATCAAAGAAAAACCATATCTGCAAAAGCTCAGTACATATCTGCAGAAAGAAAGAGGTGGTGTGGGAAGAAAGCATGGAGCCAAAATCAGATGGGACGTTGGGGTGGAACTCCCTACTCGTGCCTTGTGTCCAGGAGATGGCTAAGGGACATCTCACCGCCGTGCCGCCGCGGTACGTGCGGCCCGGTCAAGAGATCACAGTTGCACCTGCAGCTGCTCATAAGGGGCCCGCTGTTCCTGTCATAGATATGCAGAAGTTGGTGTCTCAAGAATCCATGGATTCTGAATTGGCAAAGATCCACTCTGCTTGTAAAGACTGGGGTTTCTTCCAGGTAACCCTCCCTCAGTTTCAATAAAACAATGAAACATTCAGTTTGTTTACTACGGTTGTTTGATTATCCGTTTTACCAATACAATATTACGTGTTAATGTTAATTATGTGTTTATTTCCATCAAGAGTTGATCAAGAGTGGCCACGCTGATGTTTTCGTTAACTATATAGTTGGTAAATCATGGAGTGAGCTCTTCTCTGGTGGGTAAAGCGAAGGAGGAGATCCGGGACTTCTTCAACCTCCCAATGGAAGAAAAGAAACAGTTTTGGCAAAATACAGGAGACGTAGAGGGATTCGGACAGGCCTTTGTGGTGTCTCAAGATCAGAAGCTTGACTGGGCTGATTTGTTCTTCATGGTCACTCGCCCTGTCCATATAAGGAAACCCCACTTATTCCCTAAACTCCCCCTTCCATTTCGGTACGAAATAAGTTTCGCTTTAAAAAAAAAAAAAAGAAAAAAAAACATTGAAGAAGAAAACCTACTCGTGAACGAATATTTCAGCTGGTATTTCTGATGGGGCAGGAACACCCTGGAGCTTTATTCCAAGGAGATGAGAGATTTGGCCATGTTTATATTGGGACAGATGGCTAAAGCTTTGAAGATGGAAGCCAAGGAAATAGAGGAGTTGTTCGAAGGCGGAATGCAGTCGATGAGGATGAACTACTATCCCCCATGCCCGCAGCCGGAGAAGGTCATCGGCCTCTCACCCCATTCTGATTCTTCTGGCCTTACAATTCTGCTGCAAGTGAGTGAAGTCGAAGGTCTTCAGATCAGGAAGGACGGTGAGTGGGTTCCTATTATGCCCCTCCCGAGTGCTTTTGTCATCAACATTGGCGATATTCTGGAGGTAATTAAAGGTTTCATCCATGGTTAGATCACTAGACAGTGGAAATAAAAATGTCGATTCATACCGTAGCTCTAAATTGCCCAAATACAATCGCCACATTAGTTGCAGAGGGTATGTTGATGTCCTTCTTTACTATGTGCAATGGGAAATGGTGGCAGATTGTCAGCAATGGAGAGTATCGCAGCATCGAGCATCGGGCGACTGTCAACTCTGAGAGAGAAAGGCTATCAGTGGCCACATTTTACGAAACAAGAATGGATGCAGAAATAGGACCTGCTTCTAGCTTGATCAGTTCACAAAACCCAGCTATGTTTAAAAGAGTTGAATTTCGGGATTACTTCACAGGCTTTTTCTCTCGTGAGCTCGACGGGAAATCCTACCTTGACACCTTAAGAATTCCAAGCAATGAAGATGGTCAGATTTAGTTAACTTGCCCTGTGTTTATATGTATGTATGTATGTATTTGCTCCCTCTCTATTCGGCATTACGTAAGATCCTTACGTGTTTCTTAGAAATCTACTCACACGTTTAATGTCTCGTTAATTCCACCTGCATCATATGAATTTTGTTATGAGAGAGGTTGGGGATTCCAGCAAGAGAGAGGTCTCATGATCCGAGTTTGACCTGCTGATGTTTCAATCTCATCCCATTCCCAGTTCCACTCAAACTGTGCCACAGAAAAAGTCAAACTAGGAAAATAAAAAACATAACAAGTATCTGAAAGGAAATGTGAAGACAGGATTACAAGGAAAAATGATTATTAATCCCAACATTAAGGTCTTAAAACACATCTTTGGCAATCACTAGGCTAGACAACCGGTGAATTACCTTCTGTGTCGTATGCACTTCAACTTTACCTCTTTCCTCCTTTCTTTCCGGCTCCAGTAGGCCTAAAAGTTCGCGTACGAGCAAACTCCCCAAATTTATGACCAACCTTTCCTTCAGTGATCTTACAGCGAACAAAATTTTTTCCATTGTAAATTCGTACCGTGGTATTAACAAACTCTGGCAAAATAGAAGACCTCCGTGACCAGATTTTTTTGTTCGCAAGAAGATCCTTCTTCTTCTTCATTTCTAATAAGAAAGCATCAACAAAGCTGCCCTTCCATATGGATCGTCGTGGCATGATGTCAGTGGAATCCTAGCAAAGGGGACATTTGATAAAATTGGGTGTTAAAAGTCATGAACAATGAATTTATAGCTAAATAGTGTAAATCAGTTCAGATGTATATTAGAATTGTCGAAGCTGAATAGTTGTTCAATGCCGTGTATAAGTGGATCAGAAACAAGATACAGAGATAGGAAACACAAGCTATAAGTACAGTTACAAGACAGGCAGTTCAAGATAAAGGTAGCCACTTCCATAAGCGATTTGAAATAGAAGGATAGGATCATTCTATTCTAAGTTTCCATTAGTAACCTATTCATTTCAAATGAGAGAAAATTACAGCAATATACAAAGTGTCCTAAAATATTTCAATGCTAAGATACAGTTGCAATGAGGAAAATAATAGCAAATGCAAGAAAAAACAGTGCTTCCAATTTGAGTAGTGCACACTTCATGGAAAGAATAGGCACGAACCCACAGAACCAGTGCAGGTGATTTGCTAACATGTTGTATAAAATTTATATAATCTTTCGACTTTGATGGTTTGACATGGAGATAGAAACTTAGAAAGATATATGTTTCGCAAGGCTTCAATGATATTTTGTTCACCTTCTCTAGCCTCCATGTCAGGACTTCACTTATAATGCTTTATTCTTTAGATGGCAATTTTATTTTATTTAATTTTATTTAATTTTTTTGAACGGTTCTAGTATAAGAGTGTGCTAATATGCTACTGATGTAAGTGTTCTTTTCCCCAAAAAGTCAACTCTTTGCCATCATATTATGCAAGCATTCAGTTTGGCTGCAAATTGGGCTGAGGTTTCAACATTCTTCACAGTGAAGAACAAAACTGTAGATTTTGTTTTCCAATGTTTGAGCTCCGAAGCTGGTGACTATTATAAAGGACTAGGAGAAGAACCTTAGCCAGTGAAGGATGAGGTGAGACAACAGACGTTATTAGATGCATATACACCGTTAGTTCCAAACGCATTCCAACATAACGGCCAAAAGAATATGCCAATGAACATTAACTTACCTATTTATCATAACATTTAATCAATTAAAGCCGTGAAATCAGAAGTGCTGTAGATTACAGTGACTTCAATTCGTTGAAGAAATGAACTTGATACCCTAGTTTCGATTGAGGTTGCCTGGAAGAACAAGGAAAAAAACAAAGAGTTGAGTTCCGATCAAGGCTGGTTCTGTGATGGGCATTTGGATGTCCTCATTATAACATACCCAGTAACGGGGGATCAGATCACACCAAAAAAGGTCACAAGTTAAATTATCCAAAATTCACTACGATGAGAGATCAAGATCGAAATCAAAAAGCACTGAAACAAACCTAAATTAAGAACATTCCACCAGCAAAACGAACATGGTGAACAGACGTTTAAGAAACTAACGAAAATGAAGGAGATCAAATGAGAAAAATCAAGATTTGCAGACTAAAACGAAACAATCAGTGCCTATGAACAAAAGGAAAACGAGAAAGCAGGATGATTTGACTGACCTGATGAGGCTGGGTCGACCGGAGCGTTCGGGGAAGGCGCAAAGTTTCCGCAGTGAGCGCGAAAGAGACTAAGAAGAAGATCGAGGAAGATGGACAAACACCAGCGCGGCTGTAGGGGAGACGACGATCGTGAGGCTGTTAGGGCTCCGTAAGCATCGTAAGGGAAAGGAAATGTTTAGGGGCAATTTTGTAATTGTGTTTGAGTTACCCTAAAGCTACCCCGTTTCAATAGAAATCATTCCTTCCTCCTAAATCATTTATCAAAACAACACGATTTTAAATTCGTGTTCTTAAATGATATAACATTCTTTTAAATTCTTTTTTTATGCCTAACTAATGTTTTGAATGTTTTAATTATAAATCAAATTCAATTAATTACTAAAAACAATGAGTTCATTCAGACTAAACTATTATTTCCCCCAACTCCCATGAATTGCTTAGTAGTGCTTCATCACTACCGTAGCCAGTGAAAATAACTTAATGGTTGAGCATAGCTTTACCATAGCTGAGGTTGAGGCTTCAAGTCCCTACTTCTGCTCCTGACTTACTTGTTAAGTAGTAACGAGTGGAGTACATAAGCTCATTCGATCGGAAAAAAGAAAAAAACTTCCCCTTGATGATGGTGGCTTTGCCAACTTATTACAACACTCGCGTGAGGTGAGAAAATTTTAGGTACACAGACAAAGGTGAACACCCAAACTGACAACTCTTATACCACATAATATATGAAAATAAATGTGTTCACTCTATAAACACCTTTTAACAATATGTTCTTTCGATGACAATGTGTTCACCATGTTTTTGGTTCATAGTGATCATTATTTTCAAGTTTCGATACATGAAGACAATTATAATCTAGTTTATCTAGTTATTGAACACCTATGTTATATTTGGTCAGACAAAACGAAACAGAACAAACTTTGTGAGAGCAAAAATAATTCCCACCGGAATATCTCGATTCATTGTCACTGGCATAGTTCGAAACGAAACAAAGCGCGACAATATATTTTGATGGACCAAAGCTTGATTTTCACACGCAGCAATGCATGCTTAAAAAGATGAACCTGTTCAATCGAGGAGGTGGAAAGAGGGGTTCTTTTTCAAAGGAAAAAAGGCAAATATAGAAAGCATGATTGATGTAGGCATCTGTCCCCTTTAATGACTTCCAGTCCAACCTCCTCATGTTTGAATCCTGGCTGATTTGAACAAATTCAATTATAGTGAAACAGGGCTCAAATAGCAATCTTAGTAGTAATAATGTCATGAACAAAGGAAATGAAGCCACTACTAATTTTATTGGATTTTTTTTGTTACAAACTATTACTTATTTAATTAACAAAATATATGCAAAAGAGGGGAAAAAAAAGGAAAAAAAGAAAAGAAAAGAAAAAAGAAGAAGTACATAGGCAGAGAAGAAGAGGTTGATGGTGTGAGAGTCATGGGTGGTGGTGCTTGTAAGTTAAGAATGGACTCTCTATCTGGGGATAAAATTACCGATAGGATTGGGTCCCGAATGCACTTCTCGCAACTTCTTCCTCTGGACTTCATCAACTTCAACAAATAACTGCGAGAGAATAAATTGATGACATGAAGGGAAGGAATCATAAGCCTCCCCGAGGAAATCATATATTTGAAATAGGATTTGAAGGAAAATATTTCGTAGAGCAAGCTTGCGAGGAGTTTTGAATAATCGACGACATTTAAGGGAATATGACTAGGAATTTTTCGCTTCTCCTTTTTCTTTGTCATGCATAATTTTACATGAACCAGATATTTCCATAGAATAAATTACAAAAAAACAATCTTACAGATAAACAAATGCCAAAGGACGAACCTTGCCTGGAAGATCATTTGGTATTGACATATCAATGTCGGTACCTAAATTACAGCCACTTCAAACAATTAGTCACAAACAGTAGAACACGGGTGCATGTGTGTGTATGATATGGGGAGAGAGACTGGGTGAGAGGGGCAGAGAGAACCTTGAAGTTCTCTAATGGCCAAACTTGGTCGTGATAAGAAATTTGTGAGTATAAGGATGAGAAGAAAAGGTGGACGAAAGCCCAGGAGCAATCTTCTCATGACCAAACTTGGAATGGAAAGAGAAAGGGATTAAAGGGTGATCAGTATTGGATATATATATAAATGAGGAAAATAGGTAGCAAGAAACAGTATGACCAACTAGATGATGGTAGCTAACAAGCACCTTGCAGCTAGCTTAATTATAGAAGAGTGAGAGATAGGCTTTTGTGTGATGTGGACAAAGAAGGACAGTACAAAAATAGTGTCTGGTAGTAAGAAAAGGGGTAGACAAGCCTTGCTAATAAGACAGAAGATTATAAAGATGCGTTTTCTTTTTACTCTACACTGAACACTATAGAGGTGATCCATGGCAGAGGAAAGCTAAAGAGAGAGGCAAGTCAACAGGACAGACTGAGAAGCATTGAGAAAGATATATCTTCCGGGACTATGCCCTTTCAGAAGTAGGGAAACTACTTTTTGGGACGGTAAGGACCAACCAATCAAGGTTTCATCATCAACTCATTGAATTGGAATCTCAAAAGCATTCACCATCTTTTAAATGATGCACGCCTTTTCATAAGGATCGTGGACCCTAATCTATACAGTATCATCAAATAACGCTGCTCATAAAACATTTGATCATGATTCTTAATAATTAGTAATAGCACATGCATTTTATTCCCCTACTCCAATTTCTTTCCACTTAATATATCGACTTTTTCACCACATTTCCATATTCAATGGATCAGAAAACCAAATTTTAAGGGAGCACATGTCCAAATATAGCCTGAGTAACTACAATAATTAGTTAATTTTACAATTATTAAAAGTTATAAGTAGTACTTTTATCTACCTGTATACTTATTTGCACACGAGAGTATATATTATGGTTGATCTGGAAATGGAAAAGTACCTTCAGAGAGACTTAATGAGATCCACAACTGACTTCCTATTGGGCATGCCTGGAATAGCCCCTTTCACTTGTATGCAAAGTGAAGCAGCTGCAGCTGTTAAAGGTTGCGAAGAATCAATAAAACACAGTTACATGGTCAGTATGCATGTTGAAGATGTAAAAATGGACGGTAGTGCTCATACCAGCAAATCTTAAACATTCCCTTTTGGACATTCCCTCCACAAGAGCCACGGCAAATGCAGCAGTGAAGGTATCACCAGCTCCAGTTGTATCGAGGACTTTAGGAGCAGTTACAATGGGTTGTTTGATTGGTTCTTCCCCTTCTATAAATAGAGCTGACCCTCCAGCCCCTAGTTTCACCAAGACTTGTTTAACGCCCTAGAAGTAGATATAAATAATGAAGCATTCAGTAGTACTCCAAACAGTTTAGGCTTCTTGAAGAAATTTGCTTTAAATAGAATTCTCGGAAAGGCTAGAAATAACTGCCGGTACTCCAGAGTGTTTGGGAGTGTCGTCTTACCATTTTAAAGCATTTTCTTACAGCTTGACTGACTTTTTCAAAGCTTTCGGTTTCCATTCCTGTTAAACGAGCGAGTTCAGATTCATTTGGACTCAGTATGTCCAAATACTTGAGCAGTTCTTGTGGGATGGGTGCATCCATTCCCCCAGCATCCAAAATCACAGGAACACCTGCACTGCTGGCAGCCTGAGGATATGAAACAGATCACGCTTGATGCAATTAGTAGCAAACAGACTGAAGAATACACAACATTCATTAACCTGGATATAAGGTGGAAAATGAAAAATACAAGCAAACAAGGTAAATGAGCAATGCATGAGTCATTATCACCAAAACAAAATCAGCTCAAAAGAAGCAGCACAGATTTGACCAGATGGAGCGTGGGGAGGGAAAGCATGTCAATGTGTCTGTTCCCATACCAGTACCAACAACCTAGTTTATTGTTTTCTATTCATTCCAAGTGATTTACATGTTATAAATTTGAAAATATAAGCATCATGCTGCTGCTAGTTGCCAACAAAAAGAAAAATTCAACAACTATGCCCATGTATTCCAAGCATAGAAATCCCAGAAGATCGTTGATAAAGTTCCTATACCTAATTGGCATTTACAACTATAGGCTAATGAAGTTCACTACATCTCCGGGTCAAGGTTGTTATTGCAGGTACCTAATTTTATTCTGCAGTTCAATCCATCTTGAGAGAACATTGGAAACTGTCTTTAATATCATCCAATCCCATACCCATCTCGCAGCTTGTCCGGCCCCGAGTTCAAACATTTAGTGAATTGCACAGAAACACTCTTCAAATCCAAAAAGGCCTCACCTTTGCGGCTTGAATGTTGACAAAATCCGGAATCTCCCTCTGAAGCAAAACAATGCCTGCATTCCTCACGACCTCCAAATCCCCATCAGGGAGAGACCGGGGCCAGCATTCCATGTTGGCCCCTCCAACAATGATGATGGAGTTCTCCCCATCAGATTGGAGCATCACCACGGCGTGCCCAGTTGGGGCATCAGACACAGTACTGAGATAGTCAACTCTCACTCCACCGCCCACGAGCGCGTCAGCGATCAACTTCCCATTCGCGTCCTCCCCCACCTGACCCACGAAGTAGGTCGGGTAGGCGAGCTTTCCGCCGCACACGGCCTGATTAGTCCCCTTCCCGCCGGCGATCATCTGACTGGATTTCGCCGACACGGTCTCTCCCCTTCTGGGGAGCCGGTCGATCTCAACGAAGATGTCGGCGTTTGCGGATCCCACCACCACCAGCGGCGGCGGCGGCGGACGGGTAGAGGGGCTTTGGGAGGCGGTGACTGTGAAAGAGGGGAATGGGATTGGGTTTGATCGGGGATTGGGATTGAATCGGAGTGGGTTTTGGGGGTGTTTGGTGTTCGGGAGGCCGTTTGCGGCTTTGGGATGCCAGTGATTTGATGGTGGAAATGCTACTGAATTCATCGCAGGGCGATCTGATTCGACGATCGAGAAAAATTTGTTTCTCTGAAATTATCTTGCCGGTCCTCGGATCGAAGTATGACTTCGGGCAGTTCAAGGTGGTGACCGACTTCAACCGCAATTTCTCCGGTATTTTTCCGATTCACCGTAAAAATAATTTGCTAATCCCATGATAATTTTTTTTTTCTCTTTTATACTTTGACCACAATTTAGCATTTTTATTTTCTTTTACAAATCTATTTTCCTTTGAGTGATAAAATGAAAGGAAGATAGTTCGGAAGATGAGGGAGAAAACTCTAGATGTTACAGTGAATCTAGTTCTATAACTTATTTATATTTGAATTATTGCTATTGAATGTTCAATTATTTCTCTTTTAAAGACTTCGAGAGCTTTTTTAGTCAAATTAAAAATATACTTATTTCATAAGTCCATTTAGTTATGTAATCAAACACAGAGTTAATATTACATATTCAGAATTTCTTATTATACCTTCAGACTATTTGGCATTAATTTAGCATTCAGAACTTAGTACTTGATTTTATCAAATGAAACCTAGAACCATGAAATTTATTGAATCATGTAAGGAAGAGCTTTTTGTACCCATTGGACAACGTGGTCAAATGCGATAAATGAATTTATATTTAACCAAATCAGAACTCAGCTTGATTCAGACTCAATAGATAAACTAGCCCTAAGTATTTGACATTGCAAGCAAGAGCTAGTTGAGCATCAATAAATCTAATAATCTTTTTTTAACAACAAATCTAATAATCTTTTCTACCATGCCAAAATCACTTCTTTCATGGTAAAAATTAATTTTTATTTATTTAAAAAGTATTTATTTAGAGAGGGAAATTAAGAAGTATCCCTTTTTTTTTTTCCCAAAAAAATAAACGAAAATATTGCTTCTTTATTATTTTCGATCGTGAAAAAGCTATTCCACGGTTGGGCGTTGCTAATGGCTTCTAATGGGATAAGCACCAATTTGGGACTTGCAGGGTGCATTTATGTTGTTGATAGTTGTCCCAAATCAATGTTCATCCCATCTTTTCGAGCTTTAGCGAACCCTAGAACCACAAGATTTCCTTTTTCGATTCGGGCGATGGGCTCTTCTCCTTCTTCGCAGATGAAGCCGGAGGACGGCGCTCGAGGTATCTCCCAATTTCTTGAATTCCGTGGTGGCTTGATTTCTCAGTTTCATAGTTCTCATCTCGCTATAATGTGTATGATTTCTCATGGAAGCTTTTCCATAGATTGTTTATACTGTTTGTACTAGCTTGCTCACTCCTCGCGCAACCCTAATTTTCTGAACTACTGCGTGCAGTGCTTCCTCCATAATCTCAGAAGTCGTAATTTTCGTGGGCTTTATCTCCCCCCACCCCCCCCCCCCCCAACAAAAAAAAAAAAAAATAAATAAAGTAGAACTAACATCTGATTGCGTTCCTTCAACCTGGATGTTGTTCTGGGAGTAGTTGAGGGACTAATTTATGCTCGTTCAGACCGATCAAGAAAATTCATGTTTCTGGTAATTTATCAGTATTAATTAATACTGAAAACACCAAAAAAGTGTGACTTCTTTGGGCACCTTAGCTTCTTACAAGAAAATGGCTGATGTTGATAATTGTTTGCGGGTTTTTCGGGGATCAAGTTGCAAATTCGGAGATTTTTTATTTTGGGGGTTCAGGTTCTCATCATATCCATTGCCATGGGTAAGGAATACCTTCGATTAGGATGTTGTCATGAATGTTAATGGAGTGAGTGACTCCATTAATAAAGGGCCATAGACCCAGATTTGGACAAACAGGGGCTGTTATGGAGAAGATGATGAACAGTGAACAAAAATGGATATTGGACTCAGAAAATGAAAAACAGGGGCTGTTACGGATGATGAAATGTAACTAATATAAACAAAGATGAACAGAGGGCCATAGACCTAGAAAATGGAGGAAGGATGATTGGGAAGATGATGAACAGTGAACATAAATGGTGGGGAGATGATGAACTGATGAATGAAGAGGCCATTTGGGCTTGGAAGGGGTCGGACCCATGGGGTTTTCTACATATCTTCTTGGAGAATTAGACCCACGTAGTTCTGAGGGGTTGAGGGAGGAAGGGAGGAGTAACCTTGGTTTTCTCTTCTTCTTCTTCCTCTCTTCTGCTGCTGGAATTCCCCCCCTCCTTCCCCTCGCTTTTGCAAAACCGTAAAGTTTTCGCTTATAAAAGGGGAGGGGAGGATGGGCCTTGGGCCTAACATTTCTTCCTACTATAAGGAAGGAATGGAAAAACCCTAAAAGGGTGAAAACCCTTAGGCCATGGGCCCAAAAGGCTTCCCAAGAAGGGAAATGAGCCATGGGCTCAGGAAAAATTACCGAGCTATGGGATCGGGAAATGTCAACGAGATAGGGGCTCAGGAAATGTGGACATTTTCCGTTGACTTGGTCAACGAGAGCTCGAAAGTGAGTTTATTTATTAAAAAGTCAATTTCCTTTCTGTGACAACTGAGAAGAGGCATCAAAAACGATGAATGTTGACTTTTATCTTTCACTGATGAAGAAAAGGGCTAAGGTTTCTGAATGGAACTGATATGTTATTGCTTTGGGCTGAATTTGGGGCTAAGCTTATATAGAAAAGCATGGTTTGGCTGGCCTATTCTTGCAATGACATGAATTTTATACACATTTACTTCAATATCTGAACGCAGAAAATGTACCTGAGAAACAATCTGGGCGTTTAGTTGTGAAAAACTAGTTTTTCATTTTCACACATATTTCCATGTTAAAATAAAGCAATAATCTTGAAAACAAATTTTCCCATCTTGCTTGGTTTTTATGTATTATCAATTGAAACATTTGTCGAACTTTTCTATGCATACCGTTTAGAGAACATATGTGTGAATTAAATAGCACACAATCAATTTGATTGTCATAAGTTTAGGCCTAATCCTTGGAAATTTGAAAATGGAAAGCACATTTACAACGCTACAGGCCCTATGTGTTTTTGGCTAGACTATACATATTCTTTTAATATTGGATTAACACCTGTTGAAAAAACATTCGCTGCATGTTTCTGTAGGTGCAGCCCAGACAAATAATACTTCTGTTAGTGAAGAAGATTGGAAGAAGCGGCTAACCGAGGAACAATATTACGTAACTCGACAGAAAGGAACTGAGAGGCCTTTTACTGGGTATGATTGTTGCTACTGTTTGTAGCCTTGTTTTAGTGATGATGCTATAGTGTTTGTTTTCCCTTGCAGAAGAAATCTTGGAATCTAACATATTGTGTTTACTTCACAACTTTGGCCTTTCCTAAATGTGATGGAACTGACTTAGAAATTTTGAGAGTTTTCCTTATATTAGTTGGAATGATATCCAAGTCAAATAAAGTTGGGCCGGTTTCTGACTTCTGATTATGAGGATGCTGGTCACTGCAATATTGATAATGGTATATTCCTGCCTGGTGTCAAGTCAAGAGAATATTGTAACATTGAGGGAAAATTGTTAGTAGAATTAGGGGTTTCTTGCGCTTAGATGTCATCCTGGTGCTGTTGATATTGTCTTTTATTTATTTATTTTTTAAGAAGCAAGGATTTATTGGTTAAATAAGCGTAGATAAGAGTTTGTTCTTATGCATATTGAAGTTCCTCTGCATCGGTGTAGATTCAACGGGCTAGTTAAGGCTTGCACTGGTCTAGTATAGCTGCCATCCTTCTGTATTTGTATTGTATAATACATGCACATCCGGATTAGCCTTGCTCAGGGATGCATTATTTGTGAATTGCTAGAATTACATGTACTTAAAGCTGAACCTACAAAGTTCAAAATATATGCCTTCTGTTTTTTCTCACAACTCTTATAAGTTGAGTTACTGTTTGCCTTCGTTCAGGAAGTACTGGAACACAAAAACTCCTGGTACGTACCATTGCATCTGCTGCGACACGCCACTATTTGAGTAAGTCGGTTTTTATTTTTGTGGTGTAAAAAGTACGAAGAGATCTTTTCCCTTTTGTGACATTCTGTTGTGCTGGCTGTCCAATTCTCTTGTCCAGATCGTCCGCCAAATTTGATAGTGGGACTGGTTGGCCATCTTACTACGAACCCATAGGGGACAACGTGAAGTCGAAAATGGACCTGTCGATCATTTTCATGCCACGGCAGGAAGTTCTTTGTGCGAATTGTCAGGCTCATCTTGGCCATGTCTTTGACGACGGTCCACCACCTACAGGGAAGCGTTATTGCATAAACAGGTAAATGCAATTTTTTTCCCCCATGAAAGGTGTACACACACTGCAGTCTTAATAATAAATATGATTTCATCTGCAGCGCCTCCCTCGAACTCAAACCAAAGTTGGAGCCTGTCTCAGCAACCGTACTAGCAAGTTAGTTATAATCATACAATAAGCTCCTACGGTACGCGTTTCAATCATACGTGTATATCTGAGGACTCTACTGTGATATATATATATATATATATATATATGTATGTATGTATGTGTATTTGGGTGTAAGGGGATTTATAAGTACTTGAAAATTACTGTATATGCCTATGTGGTATACAAGCACATAAATAGACGAGGTGATGTTTGAAATACTAGAATTATTTCCCTTACCATTTTCATTTCTCATTTAGATAAACTCTGCATGCTCAGAGAGGGAGTGTTCTGTAATGTCTTTGAGGTTGAAGAGGAAGTTCTGTAGATTCACTAGTAAGGAATACTACACTCCGAAAAAATGTATCCTGAACAAATTCTACGGCTCACATGAGAGGGGGGATATCACATATACAAGTGGACTTACCTTTATTTTATATGAGTGATGAAATTTATTCGGGATGATCCTTTTCAGAATGAATATATTTGTTCGTATAGAATGGACAGGCAACTTGGGGAAGAACAACGATTAATGACAGAGCAAAAAAAGAGAGAACAGAGCACGGCAACTTGAGGAAGAACATTTCAATGGTAAATAATTGGACCTGTTGTATGTAAAGTGAAAAGAGAATATAAACGTGGAATTGATGAATTATGTGAGTTTGGATTTATATTCTCTTTTCTCACACCTAAATAGAAAGAAATTCATTTCAACTTCGTTGCCATGGAGGATATAATGTGAAAGATTTATTTTGGTGTCTTCCATTTGGCGCTCCAATTATTTAAAAAGTTGAAAAAAAATGAACAAAACTACTTTTAAAGTTAATGTCAGGAGAGAATTAGATAATTAAATTTAAAATCATGGCTTAGGAAACACAGTCAAAAAGTAAAAGGGTTTTGTGAACAAATTGATCCTCGGCTTGAAATTTATGAACAAGGGCCTTTGATTCATAAGCTATGAATTTCAAAAAATTCATTTTTCTTAAATTAAAATCAATAATCTTGACCTGAATAAAAATTCTGCAAATTTTTTATGCAGAGTTAAAATAAATGCATCCACCCTTTTGAATTATTATCAAATGAAAAAGGTTGTAAATAACTTCATAGAAGAAAATGAGATAAAATCGATGAGGTGGAAACCCCACAAGATTTAACTGGCCACCTCACTCAATTTAAACCATTTCTTAATCATGATTAACACTATCAGTCACAATCCAAGCAGTAAACTTTGAATATAGCTCGGTTAAAGCCTACAATAACCAGGTAAGTTCGGAAATTGGGTCAACAAGTAAATTTTGAGTCGGTAGAAAAATATGATTTAACCGGACACCTTTAATTTAATTTAACTTTAAAAAAATTTATGTATAAAAAAATTTGCGAATAAAAACGGAACTTCACCCGGGAAATCACAGCTTTAGTTAATTTCGTGTTCAATTTTGAAAACAAAAAATTATGAAACAAGTCATGTGCTGCTGACATGTCACAATATGATTGGCGGCGGTTCAACGAAATTCCACATCTGCGCGAAACAGAAGATCTGCGCCCATCCCGTTCCGAATTTCTCCTCTGATTTAATACAGCGCCAACGGCCAATTAACAGCCGTCACCGAGGAGAAACAAAACCGTTCGACTTTCTCGCGAGAGAGAGAAAGAGAGATTGAAGAATCCCTCTCCATCCCTCGATTCAGGGAGAGGAGATACAGAGAAGAAGTTGCAGAGAGAGGAAATTCTTCTCTGTTGTTAATCTGTTTCTTGTTCCAAAGAGAGAGAGAGAGAGAGAGAGAGAGAGAGAGAGAGTAGAAAGGGGTCGGAGAGCTCTGGAGATGGGTCCTAAGAGCGATGAATACTCGTTGTTGAAGGATCTTAGAGTGAAAATAGGAGGAGGAGATGGGGCTTTCTGTATCTGCTTTTGGGTTTACCTCCTGAACCCTACTTCATTCCCGGCTACCATCATTCGACAGGTCACACTCTCCCCGTTTCTTCTTCTACTCTCTCTTTCTTGTATCATACTGTTTTTTTACTTGATTTCCTTCTTTTTTGAGGGTTGCTGCAGCTACTAATCGTTTGTAAAGGCTTCCAAGAATTTTTGTAGGTTTTTAGGTAGCTGTGCATCCTAAGCGTATTGCAGTGTTGTGATTTCTTTGGGGATCGGTACTAATAATCTCCTTAATTAATTATTATTATTTTTCCTTTGGTGGGTGTACTTGTCAGGCACTTGCAATGCTTGGTTGTTGCAGGGACATGAGTAATCTCATTGTTCTTCCAAGAATTAGTTCTAGGAGCACTGGTAGTCTCGCTGTTTTTTAGGTTGAATGGAATCCCCTATTCTAACACATGGTAGTCTTACTGTTTTTTAGGTTTTCGGTGGTGTAGACCCCCTTCTTCTTAACAAAACTACTTGTTCAATATCCTAATTCTATTTGCAATTTCTTGCAGAAAGATTAGATCCTTACAAGAGAATTCACGTCATTACTATACGTATGCATGTCTAGCTTTCAACATCACTGTTTATTTATGCGACTGATAATTTATTCATGTGATGACATTTGGAGTTGTTCTGTGAAAAGCGAGGGCAAGGCAACTTGTTTTACGTCTTACAATTTGTGTTTTTTATCCTCATAATGTGCCAAAACCTCTACTCTAGTCCACCGGTCGTCTTGTTTTCCTGTTTCTCCTGTATGATATAAAATAAAGAAACAAAGTCTCTCTGTTTATGTAATGTATGCTGCTAAGATAAGAGATGCATGTTGTTTTCCTCGTATGGTTGCACTGGGAGAGGAGAGTGATGCTTTAGTTTTTCAATGCTACTATGTGTCTCTTGTTTCAAGGTATGCCTTTTTTATCGGTAATAATATACCAATTGTCATTAATAATCCTTCTGTGGATTCAAGTGGAAGTATTTCCATATTCAACCCATCTTTGTTGTGAGCATTTTGCAGCTCAGTCGCTTCTCTCCTGCCCCCACAATGTGGTCATGGCTAGACTAGTAAGATAATCATAAGAGTTTATTTTTCAGTTATTGCTGTCCGCTATGATATTTTTGCTTGCATGATGAGTTCCTTCACATATCCTTCCTCCATCTCGCTGTCTAGGGAAAATAGAAAAAGGAAAATGATAATTTATCAATCATCTTATGTGGTGTAGAAATCAGAATACCTACTGTCTTTTTGTTTATGCAGGTGCATTCAGATGAGAGTTATAGCAATCCTTTTATTATTATAAATGAAGAGAAGAAAATTAGGCTTCTGCCGTTGCTTTTTCTGCACAAAGAAGCTCCTAATCCCAATAATCCGGTTTCTTTGATGGAAGCTCAAAGTGTGTCTTCAGATTTTGAGTTTCCTTCACAAAAATGGGTCCATGTTGGATGTGAGGTGTGCTTCAGGCATTTTAAATCAGTATTTGGATAAGATATTTGATTACTTCAAGCAGTTGCTTTTCCATTTCAACTTTATAACATTGTCAGATGATCGTATTATACATGCACTCTGATGCTGATTGCATGTTTCATGGGCTGTGATTCGCTTTAGGTGGAGATTTTATGATGTCCAAAGCTCATGATATGGCAATATGGCTACATTTTAATTTTTGTTGACTATGTGATCTTGCTACCATAAAGATAGGTTAAGCAAGCAAAGCAGATTTTGGCCGAGATGAAAATGAAACAAACTCAGAATTTTAGATGGTTGACTTTTGATCGTAGTTGTTGCTCATGTCTCAAAGGCATCCTTGCGAATGAAATTTCTGTTTTTGAAAGATTCAAGCTGAGAATTTTTGGGAGTGCAGTTGAAATGTGAACTGTGTAATACTGAAGTCTCGTGATCCTAGTTTGACGCTTTAATATTTCGTTCTCATCCCCTTCTAAGTTCCATTCCACCTTGCAATTAAAATTGTTCTTTGAGCGATAATGATGCAGTAAGTGCGCATGAAGATCCAAAATAGTAAACAAGCTAAGTAATTCTAAACTTAGATGGTCATCCCTGATTTGTATCTTCGACGAGAGAGATTCTTAATCCTAGCTAACTCCTCTGGTAAGGGAGTGAACATAGCTGAATTTTATAAGAACCTTGGCTACTCACAAAATAGCTCTAATTGTCCTCCGTGGAAACATTTTTTTTGAAATTAGGCTCCTAAGGATGCCTCCAACAATAAAGAAAGAACATTCTTTGCAGTTGTGTGGAGGTCATTTCATTTTCCGAACCAATTAGATTTTCTTGAATGGTCTTAGATTATGGGTTTTAAACAAGTAAAGAAATAAGGTTAGGAGTGTTACATGTTTGTCTAACTCTATGCTGGTAGCTGCATTAGTCAAAACGTGATCATGTTCTTTCTTGCAGCAGTTTCTGAGATGCCTAATCCTCCTCCTTGATGCTAGGTTTCTAATAGATTTGTGCGGCTACATATTGATGGTGAGATTGTGGGAGAGAAGTATCTATCCTCATCTTCAAAGGATGAATCCAATTCAAATGGTTCAAGGGAAGTAACTTTGACAAGTATTGATGGAGATAATGTGATACATGGTTATGTTCACAATGTGGAAGTCCTACCCGCAACATCATCCATAAAGGATCACCATCTCAAGGTAGTAGCCTGCCAATGTTGGTCTCTTTGTAGAGTATGTTTCTTCCATTTATAAAAATTGTCTTTTAATCAGAAAATCACTAAACAAATACTTTTCTCTGATGCCAGGATCCGCCTCTACAGTTATCCATTGACAGTTCATCTGCTTCTGAAATTGAAGAAGATGCTGATGGTGTTTGGAGCATTGTTGGCGGCAAGGTTACAGAGATATTTAACTTAAATTTTTCGTTCTTTCTTTCGGATCCATCTTCCATATATAAAATTTAGTGATATTTATGAATTCTTCCAGTATATTACTTGTGGAGTGCGCAGACTCCTCTGGCATGATCATTCTTAATCTTTGAATTTTCTTTTAACTGTTACAATTCTTGAATTTTCTTCTATGTTTCCTCAACTGATCACATCAGAAAACTGAGATTCTAAATATTCTATTAAATTCTCTAATATAAGAATGGCAGAGTAAGCTTTGTTCTTCAATGTCTTACTGCCCAACACAAGGCAAACTACTTTGTTAGGACAACCAATGTCCAAGCCAAACAGATTATATCTTTCCTCCATTCATCCATTTCTCTTTAGAACTTCCCAAGTCCCGCATGAAAGTTATTTTAAAAATATACTTTATTTGACAGCATCCCTTCATGGAGTCAAATATAAAAATTAAATTTTGAGATCAGAGGTCAGTGTCCTTTAATGGGCACAGTCATTAAACATCTAAAATATTTAATCTTCAAGAGGAAGTTTTCTCTAAAGATTGCAACTTGCTATAGATGGTGCTTACAACTTGTAGCACTATCTTTTAAAAAATTGTCAGTTAATATATATGTGCCAGTGTAAGTATATGCATGTGTAATTTGATTTTCAAAAATAAGAGTGTTCTATATATATATATTTTTTGCTGAGCAAAAGTATATTAAATTGGATTGAAAGAATGTTGTATAATTAATAATTAGCTCTATTTCATAGCGCTTATAACAATCTTTGTTCACCAAATCACAGGCATCTTGTCGCAGAATCTTTTCCTTGGGTGTCATTTTGTTAGATGCCTTTGGCCGGCCTGCAGACTGGGAACGTGAGGTTTATATATTTGACTCTTAAGTACTATGTATATAAAACAGTGGTTAGTCACATGTTTACTGCATCAAGTACTTATATTTACTTTTTTTTTTTTTTTTTTCTTTCTCAGGTTGTGGCCTCACTTCTCTACGATGAGAATGGGGAACCTGTTGAGAAGCCAAATGATGCAGAAGCTCCCCTTTTGGCAACCTATGATGGAACTGAATTTGCTTCTTGGGATAGACCAAGTAAACTATTGCATGGACGCGCATCCTTTAAGCTCAAAATATCGCAGGTTCTAATTTGCTAACACCATTCGTTGTCTACAAGTTAATGAATTGGTACATCTACACATGACAAGCTAGAGACAATTGCTAACACTATTCATTGTTTCTCAATGAAAGGTCTAGTGTGTGAAGATCAGTGAATGTTGATCCTTAATAGTTACGACAAGGAATATGGTTATGACATGAAATAGGGCATTAAGACGACGCAAATTCTGAGGGCACTACTTGTCAGACATAGCAATAAGATGATAGATATAAATATATTATATTTGAATATAAATCTATAGATGAGAAAAAATACTTGACCAAGAAGGGAAAAAACAAAAGTGGTCATAAAGGCACAGAGAACTAAATGATCCAGTAATTTCATTTAAATATGTGCTATAAATGTATATCATTGTTTTTCATGCTTGTTGGAATTCTCAATTTATCATTTATTCTATTGTAATAGTAGCTGAATTGATCATGATCATCAGTTTGTTCTTGCTTTATGAATATATCAAACCCAAGTCTCATTCTGATTTGTGGTCATTATGTCTGATTCAGTTGAGGAATAATAATTGCATTTCAGTCTTTTGATCTATTCCTCCTGTATTTCTGTCTGATTTGTTCTTGTGATTCAAAATCATATGGTATATACAAAGTGCTGGATATGTTTCTCGAGAGTGCTGGAGGAATTCGACTGTAGAAACAGCTTAGGAAATCACAACTATGGTTAAACTCTATATTATATGTAGAAGACTATATGCCTTGTGAATTATCTTGTGTAGTTATTCAGAATTTGTTATTTTAATTTTTCTAGATACCGTTATCTGACTATTGCATTGAGGTCACCATGTCCACCTTGTAGTTGACTTCTATTTCATTGTGAACTTCAGCTATCATCCAAGTGTGATAACAAGCTGTTTCGCATCAGGTTTGACATGCCAAAATTTGGGAGATATCCTTTCCTCGAGGCTTTCTCCCTTCCCATTCGCTGTATCTCTCGAAACCCTAATCCCCGTCCTATATTTGTAATGAGTAAAAAATTATCGAGCAACGTTCAGGCCGAAAATGGATCTCAATCATCAGAGTTAGATGATGGATGTGCAGATTTTAAGAAAAATGCTGCACATGAGTCCAGATCCTGTCCGTCGTTGAAGCGGGTCAAATTGGGAGAAGAAAATTCATGTCGGACATTTAAAGCTGGTCCCACCAATGATGAGGAATGCAACTCTCATGCATGGACTGCCAATCAGGTAATTTTTATTATTGTGTGTGTGTGTATGTCTTTTGCATCAGTCTGTTGTCAATCTAACAACTGCAAATAAAACATTCAAAATGAAGCATCTGAACTACGCTGTGGTCCGTGGCTAACATAATAGACATTTTATCTGATTTGGAGTTCAGATATGGTATCAAGTGATCAAACATATCCATCCTTGGGGTTCTTAATAGTTTTTCTACACATGGTTGGACAAAAGGTTTGGGGCAGAGTTTGTAAGGGTTTTTCCAGTCCCTCTCTCTCTCAAGAAACACACGCTTATGGATAAATTTCCATTGCGGATGGCATATTCAAAATTTTACAAATACTCTGGTTTGCATTTCCCTTTTCTTCCTCTAAGGATCAGACCTTGATGTTGGCCTTTTATGCTTTTGTGAAGTGAAAGAACCCTAATAATTGTTGCTGCTCTTCTTCTTTTTCTTCGTCTCACCTGGTTATTTACTTGGGAGCTGAACTTGTATGTAGGGAAAGACAAGGAAAAAATTAAGAGACCATTAAGAAAATTGAGAAAACGCATAAACTTAAGTCACCCTAAAGCCAGTTATGATTGAGGTTGGGAAAAAAGATCTCTACAGTTCATATAACCCTCAAAGTTAGAACTTCATGACTGGCCGTGTATGTGGTGCTCAGATGTGCTTTTTGAAAGATCTTCCTAAGCTACAATCTCCTGTAAACATTCATTTCTCTTTGATTGTTATGCATAGAGTTTTATTAGATATTCATAATACCTGCTTTGGTATCCCATGTTTAGTGTGTTTTGCAAACACTCTTACTTAATCTCCTTAATTCAGGTTGATAATGAGTTTGGTGTGAAATCAGAGGGAGTGCCGGAAAATCATGATGCAGCACGGAGCCCCTCTTCTGATTTTGAGAGTTCTGAGGGAAGCTTGACTTTCAAGTGTATGTCAAATGGTAGAAATCCAATTTCCGACATAACAATTTTTAAGTATTGCCTAGGAAGCTTAACAGAGAGGTCCCTGCTGCTGAATGAGATAGCGAACTCTGCTTCTGACCAAGACCTCATGGACTTTGCGCAGCAGGTTTCCCTTTACTCAGGATGTTCCCATCACCGGTAATTACGGCAGTTTTTTACTTTATGTTTTACTGGTAATATCTAAGTAACCAGATCTTCTGTAAAATCTCACTGTGCCTACTGTGAAACCTGCGTAGATAATTTTGTACAGTTGATTTGTAGAATGTTACTTATCATGGTGACGTCCCAGGTCAAACCCACTAGCCTCAAGCTGGACAACTAGCCTAAATGCTTAAGCCAATATTTGTGATACCCCATTCCCTGTCCCACCACAATTGTTAATGAGAATCTATCTTCCCCAAAATGCTTAAGCCAAGTTCAATAGTTGTAGGTTAGTGCGAGCTTATGGATTGGACATATTTCTCATTAATGTTGTGGTAAAACGAACGGGTTGTCGCAAATATAAGAGAACGTAAATATGGGGCATATGATTTTACATGAAGTGGGGGTCCCACATTTGAAGTGTGACTTGTAGAACTGCTGCTGATCTGTGAGATCTATGCCATGAGAACCTATAATTCTTGTTACTACTATAGGCAGCTTAATTTCTATATTTTTTTTCAGGCACCAAATTATAATTGCAAAGAGATTAATAGAAGAGGGAAAAAGAGTTTGGAATTTGATCTCACCGAACAAACATCATGTCCAATGGGACAGCGTGGCTTTTGAGATTGAAGAGCAATTCATGAAGGTCGCTGGCTGCAGTACTAGATCTCTTACTCAGCAGGTTCTCTCTCCCTCATGCTGAGATATAAGTACTAGATCTCATGCCTTGTGCCTTGGCAAGACATATTTTGCACCTTCATCTGCCTTGTGTCCATTTCTTCTCTCTTTTATTTATTTATTTCTTGAAATCATTAGTGTAGGAAGATTAGGGTGACTTGACTTTATTAAATAGTTCCAGTTATTTATGAAAATATTTCTTGTTTGTCACCTTTAAGTATGGAATTTTACTGTGAAACTCCCTGGATCATGTTGTGTCAGGATTTTGTGCTTTTAAAGACCATCGCTGGAGGTCACGAATTTCTTGCACGAGAAAATTTTGACAAGATATGGCGCTGGCTGTACCCTGTAGCGTTTACAATATCAAGAGAGTGGGTGAATGCATTGTGGGGTTCTATATCACCCAAGTGGATAGAAGGATTCATAACAAAGGAAGAAGCTGAGTCGTCACTTCAAAGTCCAAGGAGCCTTCAGGAGCCTGGTACATTTATATTGCGGTTCCCTACTTCAAGGAGCTGGCCTCATCCAGATGCCGGCAGCCTGGTCGTAACCTATGTTGGTCGCGACCATACTCTTTGCCATAGGATGCTCTCACTTGATTTCATCTACAGGTGCTTTCCATGTTTCCTTTCCAGTGTCAACTTAGAACCATAGGCTTAGAAGAAAGTCCTAACATCCTAAAGTTTGTTTTATTTTTTTTTCCTCCTCTTTCAGTTTCTTCATCTCGATGCTGCCGTAATTTATTAATCTGTGTATTTACCGTTGGCCTGTTCTATTCCGTTGTAGTTCTGGTGGAAGGGGTACAAATGCAAAACCTTTGCAAGAGATGTTACTGGCTGAACCGGAACTCTCTCGGCTGGGAAGGCATGACACGTCTAAACTTACTACTAGAGTTTTTGTCTTAGAAGTCTGGTGTGTGTGTATTGGAACAGAATTTGTTACATCATGCTTCTTAATGATTTTTTGAAGCTTTCCCCTTGAAAATAAATGCAGGATAAGAAGGCTTTGAGAGATGTTGCTGAAATTTTCTCCTCTTATAGCAACTGGCGACGATAGCTGACGCTCACCCTGCTAATTTTTTCTCTATTTTTTTTTTTTAAAAAAAAAAAAATCTTCCAAAGAGGAGCTGTATGAGGAAGAATTCAGCTTTATTTTTGTTGTTTGTTGTTTAACGGGAAGAGGCCTGGAGTTCTTCATTCTCTCTTAGCTTAGGCTAGTGGGATCGGCATGGCTCATGCACAAGCGCCGTACGGTGACATGTATGTAATGACTGTTTAGTGAAGAAATTTGAATATGTACATTAGTAAGCAACATGTATAATACGTCTCCTGTCATTTTTGATTACAATTGCTCTTGATCAAACCAAGGATTGGAGTTGGGATGAACATTCATTGTTCAGATGAAAATATCAACCAACTGGTTTAGCATTCTTGTTCAGGTGAAAATTAAACATTTTCTCTGCCTTGAGAGGACATTCGCTTTCTCGATTGTGGGTTTCAAGATGAAGCAGCACATCCAGCTTACTCTATCAATGGTGTCGACAGTGCAGCAAGACAGTGCAGCAAGCCAGATAAAGGATCGAGGAAATCGGGGTTGAAGAAGGGAGTCCTAGCAAAAGCATTGAGTAAGCACAAAAGTGTGAGAAATAAAGCAAAGCATTCCACGAAATTCACGTCCATCTTCCATAACCTTCCTCCATTCCACCAGATTAATTACATCTCCCAACCCGAAAACCCAACAAAATTACATTACATCACACAGAAAGGGAAGAGAAGAAAAAGAGACGAGGAGAGGCCATTCATTTGCCCGGAACAAAGTTGGTGGCAAAGGCCCAAGCGTTGTTGTTAACTGGGTCGGCCAAATGATCCGCCAGGTTCTCCAACGGACCCTTCCCCGTCACGATCGCCTGCACGAAGAATCCGAACATCGAGAACATGGCGAGCCTCCCGTTCTTGAGCTCCTTCACCTTGAGCTCTGCGAACGCCTCCGGGTCGTCCGCGAGCCCCAGCGGGTCGAAGCTCCCGCCCGGGTAGAGCGGGTCGGTCACCTCCCCCAGCGGCCCGCCCGCGACCCGATAACCCTCCACCGCGCCCATCAAGACCACCTGGGTCGCCCAGATCGCGAGGATGCTCTGCGCGTGGACCAAGCTAGGGTTTCCCAGATAGTCCAACCCGCCCTCGCTGAAGATCTGCGCGCCGGCCTTGAACCACACCGCCTCGCCGAACTTGACGCCGTTGCGGGAGAGGAGCTCGGGGAAGACGCAGCCGAGGGCACCGAGCATGGCCCAGCGGGAGTGGATCACCTCGAGCTCGCGGTTCTTCGCGAACGTCTCGGGGTCGGCGGAGAGCCCCGCGGTGTCCCACCCGTAGTCGCCGGGGAACTCGCCGGTCAGGTACGACGGCGGCTCGCCGGAGAATGGGCCCAGGTACTTGACGCGGTCGGGGCCGTACCAGGGGCTCCCGGAGGCGGGGCCCTGGCCTGGGCCTCGCCGCCGTCTTCCTCATGGTGACCCGGCCCTCGCCGAGGACGGGGGACGCCGCCGGCGACAGGTTCAGGGAGCGGCCGGCGAGCGAGGGGAGAGGAGAGTGCCATTGTTGACGCCGCCATGGATTTAAGGAGATTTGCTTGCAGCCGGGGATCGAGAGGAATGAGCGTTTGAGTGAGTGAGTCAGTGGTTAGGGTTTGCTTGGTTTATTTATAGGAGTTAGGGATTTGTAAGAAGAGGAGGATGATGATGATGATATTCTATCTTGGGGTTATCTTTATCTGTGCTCCCATTGGAGGAGGGAGTTCGCTCCGAGATTTTTATCTGAACGGCGTTATACGTGGCAGTGTATGAGCCAGTAGTTTGCACCCATAAGAGGAGTGGGTTTGTTCAAAGATTTTTTTATATGAATTACTTTACACGTGGCAATATATGAACCTGTAGTACGTCCGGCATGTACATTGTTGCCCTCGTGGTTCCACGTCCTCGAAGAATGTTCTAGTCATGCACCAATTTTATTTATCGTGTTATACTACAAGTATATCTTTTACGTAATTTTTATATTAAAAATAATCACATAATAAAATATGTATAGTTGTATATTATTATTTGACTAAAATATCACTCAAAAATGACCATATATATTTTGCTACATCACTCATTCGGTGTGCAGAATGTACATATAGTATTTTTTTTTTAAGCCATCCAAACGAGCCAAGTTCCTATCTATTTCCTCCCTCAACTTCTCTATTCAATTTTATCCTCCATAGGCCTATTGATTTTGACGAGGTTTGGAAGTACGGAATGCATTTTTCTTTCAAATTTTTTTTTTAAAAAATAAAGGCTTGAAAAAACCTTACTAAATTTTCAACGCTTAAGATGAAAACTTTTTTGAATTTACAGATTTCATGAAAATTAATATATCTATTCATATTCTTGTATACTTTTTCAATTGGTATGGCCAAAATTATTTTAAAATATCTTAAAATAGAACATGAGGGCAGGGTTCAAGAGAAGTTGAGAGGGGAAAGGGAGAAGAACTCCGTCCGTCCTCAGACATAATGGATTTGGGAAAAAAAGGCAACACTTGTGTGCAAAGGGAAAGCATTGAGAATTGCAAATTGCAAATCATTCCTCAGTGCTTCATAATGGATTACTGCATATATTGTCAATTCTTTTTAAAGCTAATACACAATTTGTAATTGGGGCATAGGTACATAGATAACCTAAAAAATCTGGATTTAATTGCATTTTTGGGGAGGTTCATCTTCGGATTGAAGTTATGAAAGTGGGTTTAAGGACCTGCTATAGCTCTTTTGACACTTCCAACTATAATACTGTGAACTGTTACATAACATCTTAGGACGATTAGATTAAGAAAGGATACATCTAAAATATGGTTTTTGGGTTGAAATTTCTGGCATCAACCCATTGAGTTTATAACTTTTCATGCCTTAAACGCAGCCCTACGAATTCATCAAATTGTATGAAAATTGACGCTAATTAGTGCTATCGTTTGAAAAATACAAAACAAGCATCCATTCCAACAATCGGGAGAGTCAGTTTCTTGTTGGGCCCAGTCCAAAAATCAGTAGTGGTCCAGCTTTAAGAATCAACCAGTATATGTATCCATTTGTTTACCAATTTTTTTTATTTTTCCTTTTGGTTACAGTTGCCAATTTGCCTAAGGCTATATCCCTCTGTACCTAAACAATTTCAAGATTTAATGATGATATCTAATGATTACTTAGAAATCAAAACAAGAAAGTAATGACAACAAATAAAGTGTCAAAACAGCCATAATAAGTTCCAACCGCAGGGGTTAGTCTAGTGGTAAAGTGGGAGGCCTTACTCTAATCTGTCGGGGTTTGATTCATGGGATCACACATCTTCAATTTATCCGATTTATGTAAACAGTGGGGTTGCTGCTCAATTTATAAGTACGCCCATTTGTTAAAAATAAATAAATCTCGACGCTTTTGCTGATATATGTAAAGATCTAAGGTGTAGAAGGATGAACTCAGAAGCTTTGAACAAACAAAAGAAAGAAATGTGAATTGAGAGCATGCGCCAGTGAATTGGGGAGCAGGGGATAGAGTGACGGTAACATGAGGTGAGGATTATGAAGAATCTGGAAACTTATTGAGATCACATGTGCTGATAAGATCAGAGCCCACTTTTGGTGAGGAACTGGGCGGTTTTTTTCTCACAGCTGTTGTGCTTTTAATGATTTATTGGTGGAAAGTGAGCTGAAAAGTTTCACACGACTCACGGCCACCTCTTCGGGATGCTTCTCCCAAGGGTTCCATTAGTCTGAACTCGCTGATCAGAGAATTTTCCCCTCGTTTTTTCGGCCAACTCACGTAACAGTGGTGTTAGATAAGAATGCTTATAAATGAAAGAAATGCTTCAAATCGGACACGTGTCGGTCAGCCTACATCCATCCCGCGACACTTGTGTGTGGTACTGTGAAATAGTGTCACGAATCCCGGGTTGCAATCTTCCCAAGAAATGGGGGAAGCCCATGATCTGTAGGTTTGTGTGCTGTCTTGGCCTTTTCGGTTACAATGCAGCATGTCAAGTGTGAAACTATACCCATCAATGAGTCCTCGCCAACCCCACTTTACTCTAACGGGACCCATCATATTATGTTGTTCTCTTCTTTAGCCTCTTGCCGACTCCTTTCTCTCTGTTTATTCACACAACTATTCTTCAAGCCCTTCTTTTTCATGTATATGAGCTCTATCCTGTAATGTAGTGCTACTGAGACTGATTCACCTTTCTGGATTCTGCTGTTCTTCACTGGGGTAGCAGTTCTTTTTTGCGGTAAGATAAACATTCATCGCTTCTCTTTTAGTTCACGTTCCTAGTTGCAGGGATCTCCTCAGCATTCGTTACGTGTACGAGATTATCACAGGCTTCTGTGAGATAGACAGTAAGCGTAAAATCCCTCTGAAATTTATGTGATCTGTGTACAGCTGCAGAAATGGGCAATGCTCACATCTTAGCCTTGTACATCACAATATGCTGCGTGGCTTTCGTCATAGCTAAGATCGTCACTTTGCTTCTCATCTATCGTTGTTGGAAGAGGAAGTGCGCCGTCTATGAAGACGGCATCTCAGGTAAACATATTGTCATATCAGGAAACACTATGTTTTGAAGGCGGAGGAAATTATGAAGGAAACTGATAAGCCTCGTGGTGTATATGGGGAGACTTTCTTATGGGTTCTGTTACTTGAACATCTAATCATGTAAATGGAAACTACTGAGATTAGGGAATAAATAACTTTGCTATTTTGTAATTTATATAATTTTCCATTTGAAGTTTCTCTAAGATTCTACTTCCATTGACAGTTTGAATGGTCCAAGCATAATCAAGGGAAGTCTGAAGCATTACTTAATTACTAATGAATCAATGCAGGTGGAAAGATGGTGATGTTTAGGTCACCAGCTGTGCAGTCTCTCAAGGCTGATGCATTATTGAAGAAGACATTGAAGCTGAGCAACAAGGACATCATAGGATACGGTGGCTTCGGAACAGTTTACAGGCTCACGATAAGCGATTCGGTGGCTTTCGCTGTCAAGAGGCTGAACAGGGGAAGTGCCGACGGGGATCGAGGCTTCGAGAGAGAATTAGTGGCAATGGGGGACATAAAGCATAGGAATATTGTGACTCTACATGGGTATTACACTGCCCCACATCATAACCTTCTCGTATATGAGCTCATGCCTAATGGGAGCTTGGATTCATTTCTCCGTAGTAAGTTTTTAATTGAAAACCTTAATTTACTGTTGAGTTTCAATTTCAAACTTGGATTCTTTGAAAGTTGTGATGTTGAGGAAGGGATTGGTGTGATGTAGGAGAGTCAAAGGAGAAACAGCCTTTGGATTGGCCTTCAAGATACAAAATTGCAGTGGGGGCTGCAAGGGGAATAGCATACCTTCATCATGATTGTATTCCTCACATAATCCATAGGGATATTAAGTCGAGCAATATATTGTTGGATCAAAACATGGAAGCTCGAGTGTCGGATTTCGGACTGGCAACGCTAATGGAACCAGATAAGACACATGTCTCAACATTTGTTGCAGGGACATTTGGGTACTTGGCTCCAGGTAAATTTCATTGGAACATTGTATATAAGAACTTCATGGAACTTGATTCCAGGGATTAAGTTCACCATTTGAGGTTCATGCGCAGAATACTTTGACACTGGAAGAGCCACAGCAAAGGGGGATGTGTACAGCTTTGGGGTAGTTTTGCTTGAGCTTCTAACCGGGAAAAAGCCGTCTGATGAAGCATTTATAGAGGAAGGATCTAAGCTTGTGATATGGGTAAGTGTCAATTTAAAGTAGATATTTCAGAAAGTTTAAGGGAAGTGTTTCAACTCTTTGACAAGCATACATAGACCCATTTTGAAAGCACACATTTTGCATAAACGACATAGAATGTTGAATTGGTTTAATAAGGACAACCCATTTCTTCATTTTCCTATAAAATTTTATTTTCTTCTAGTCATGTCACTGATGATCCAAACATCGCATTAATTGAACTCATGAAATTTTTGTTTGCTCTGCTTTCTCTGGACAGGTGAAAGCAGTGGTAGAAGATAAGAGAGAAGAGTATGTAATCGACAGAAGCTTAGATACTTCTGCCATGGATGAAATCCATGGCGTTTTCAATGTTGCATTAATGTGCCTTGACCCAGAACCCTCAAAGAGGCCCACTATGGCTGAGGTTCTTAAGATGCTTGAGCAGATCAAAACCCACAAACTTGTATCTGATTCTTAATATTTATTGACCACTCATTGTTTTTCCACCATTCCTTTTCTTAAGAATACACTTAGAACAGAGAAATGCAAGTAATATTTCAATTAAAAGTACATATAGAAGTGCAATACTTAATAGTGTCTTACAGAGGATAAAGCAACTCACGCCAGTGTCTATTTCAAGATTTTTGCCAATCCATTGGCAACTGAAGCTTTCAAGGTAGAAGAAACTGGAGCATCCCCAAAAAAGACATCAAAAAGGGTTAAAATGACATTACCAGACTCAATTTTTGCATCAACTTCTTTCGGCAGTCCACCCGACGATACAGAGACCTGAAAATTTGACAGCAACTGTATTGTTTGATTCTTCCTCAAGCTCAAAAGAAGATAAACAATTAGGTAAGGAAATAAATCAACAGCAAAGAACATGAAAATCAAACAGACGTTTAGCAAGAAGAATGCTCCCAAATGTGCTTACTAGCATTGTGGAAGTGTTGAGCCAAGTCAAGATAATGACAGTTCCTTTCTTAAGAGGCCGCCCCTGAAAGATTGATCGAAATGCTGAGAGAGCAGACTCATCAACAGGAGTAGGTGCTTTAAGTCTTGGACAGATGGCCTCATTCAAGGCATCCCAAAAGGTCTTGCCATCAACATCCCTGACCAGAATGATCTGTAATGATTTCTCCAAAGGAGCTGCACATCTGTAAAACTATATCAGTGTCCTCAATTTGATTGCTTTTTGAAAGAGGAAAAGAAGAAATCAACTTTTGTCATTTTACCCTGGTAAATCGAGTTGAAGACTGATGATTCTGACTGAATCTCAGCAGCTGATTTTCCTTTCCAAGCATCCAACGTAGTCAACGTAGATTGATTCACATACAATCCCACTGCGTAGACCTTAACACCAATAATTGCAAAGACTTTCTCCCTGTATCCTGAAACAGTTGTGAATGGTATCTGAGCTTCAATAAGCTACAATGCTACTTTAAAGAGAAGCAGTAACCTACGTTACTGATGTCTGAAATTCACTGACCTGTTCCAAGCAAGGAGAACAGGCTCGTGCAACCAGGGAGGCTCAGAGATGTCTGAAATTTCACCCCAGTAGCAGGTTCCTCTGCATACTCTGTGCTCCCAACTGTACATTAGGAAGAAAGAAAATTTCAGCTCAGTACGTGAGGGAGAATTACTTTGAGATTGCCTAAGCATTATTCTACCAATATTACTTGGACCCTATTTACGATTTATTTACATACTCAAACAAATCCAAATTTGAAAGGTACAAATTCTGCAATTGTGGCTTTTATGGGTTTTCTCCTAATTTGGATATGCTATTTTGGGGTCAATTTATTTGAAATAGGACTGCATAGTTATGGTTCATTTTCATTAACATCTAATTGAATTAAAGAAAGGGCTTGATGAATACAAACAAAAGAAGCACATTTTTACAGATGTCTCATTATTCCATAGCCTTAAAAGAAGCACATTTTTACCTATCAATCCTCAACTTTCTAAGTAGAGTGAAACTTGCAGGAAGTACTTTATTAGTGAAGATACCCAGAAACGAGCAGTAATCAGAAGTTATGGAATTGATTCAATTTACATCTATGATTTTTATGCGAAATAATTATAATTATTTTGTTGTTTTATCATTTCAGGGTTATTTATCTTTTATTCATTAGGATATCTTTTATTTCAGAGAACAAGTATTTGACGCTATTTGGGTTACAGGCTGTATAACACGCGCTTCTCGTGTAATTAGGGTTTTCAGTTTTGGAATTAGATTGTTCTGGGTGGAGCTTTATACAACTCAAACAATACAATCCGCGCATCACAACAATGTCAATCCTTGGTGTCCGAGTCTAAAGGAAGATGAACCCATCTTGAACGTGAAAAAGGAGATGGAAAAAAAAAATCAGTGTGAGAAAATGTGAGTGAAATTTACCTGATGAAGACGAAGAAGAAGAAGCAGCTTTAGGAGAGAAATGGGTCTGAGAACTGCGACCCTCTTGGAGAAGGGAACCGTAAAGAGGGGAACATGCCGGTGTGAGCGAGGAGGATTTGGAATTGAAGAGTGAAATGGGCGGACTGGGAATTTTCTTAGGAAAACGAATTGGGGGAACGGGATTCACATTCCCAGCAGTGGAAGACATGGAAACGGCTCCGAGTCCGATCATCTTCTTCTCGATTCTCTCAGATCAAATTCTCTTCCCTTCCAGTTTCCGACCGGACAGGGCTTCGCAGTGGGTCGGTTCAGCTGCTCTGCAGGCCACTGATTGTCTCTGCAAACCGTCATTTTATTCCCAGTCTAATGTTCACCAGTGTGACAAATCATGAGCAGTTTAATTAAAGAAGAAAACTATAATTAAACCTGAAACCTTAAGAATCGCTTTAAAAAATTTTGTTATTCTTTTCTCCTTATGATTAAAATTTTAAAATAATTATATTTTATGGACCAGCAAGCGCCGACTAGGAAAATGCCCAACAGGGGAGCTCGGTTGAAGACATGTTAATTTCCACAAGTTTTCATTGGAAAAAAAAAAAAACGTTCTCTGGAAAAAATAATATCCATGGTAGAAAATTCTTTTACCCAAAAGAAATCTTTATTTTTATTTTTTATCAGCATTTATGTAAAAAAAAAAAAGGAAAAAGAAGATAAAAAGGTACTAGAGTTCTTTTCCACTGGAAACACATGGTAAAAGAGTTTGATATTTCTTCATTGAGGTTGGAGTCTCTGCAGTTGAGTGTACGGACTTCCTTGTATTTGGATGTAAAAATTATATCGTTTTATAAAAAAAATAACTCTTTTCAAGATTTTTTTTTTATTAAAACGATATAATTTTGATACTTGAATGCAAGTTGGAGCACCCTGGTGTAAGCACACTTTTCATAGGAGATGAAAATTACAGACCAAGATCTTCTAAATTTCATATCAGGCAAGTTCTTTCTCTACTTAATTTTCATAAACTTTTTAATAATTTTATTATCATACGAATCATAAAAACATAACCATATATCAATTTTTATGAGATTTAAAATATGTAACCTATACATCCTAAACATTGAAATTTAGGAAAACTAAGATTTCTTGAAAATATTTTAAAAAATTTGAAATTATCAAAGCTTATAATGAATAAAATTATAGATTTTCATGATTTCATGAAATTTGATACACGTATGTATTTGTATATATTTTTTTATTCATGCGATTAAAATTATTGAAAAGTTTATGAAAATTAAGTAAATGAAGAACTTGATGAAAAAAATTGATGAATCTGAAATTCGAGAGGATCCTGCACACGCGAATAATTGGAATATAATTAGAGAAGCGATTGAATCATTATTCAAAAGATTAAAAGTAAACAAAACCGACGAATTAAATAGGAGTAAAGTGTGTGGGTGGGCGGCAAAGCAAAGATCAAATTTACAGGGGAAAAGACGCATCGGATTCCATCCGCTCACCTTCCCCCACGTGTTACCGCCTTTTCTTTCGATGCCCTTAGATTTCCCCCATAACGGCTCTGCACTCAATGTAGCCGTTGCCCACCCTGCTCCTCCCTTCCTCCGTCCCTATAAATCTCTCCGAGTTTCTCTGCAAAACATTCATCAACTCACGGAGGCGCCTCCTCGCAATGGCCAGACCAAGTTTCTCTCTTTTTCTCCTCCTCTCGTGTCTCATTGCTGGTACGCAGGTTACTGCTACTTTTTCCTGTACTGGGCTCTTTCACTGTACGTGAATCATAAGAAATTGTGGATAGATTTGGATGGATTTGTCGTTTTTTTTTCTTTTTTTTATTTCTATTCCATGATGATTTATCTTTTATGTGAATTAATCCTTATTTGTTGCTGCTTTTTTTTTCCTCCTCGCTGTAGTGATCTTTAGGTTTTCATGATAACTGCTCCTCGCAAATTCTTCAGATCTGGAATGGGTATTCACAGAATGCCGTATTCTGACCGCCATTGACCTTTTTGGAATCAGAAATTCCAACCTCGTTCAGATCTGAACTGGATTCTCTTCATTGAATTGCACGCCGACCCCTTCTTTCTTCCCGTATATCACCCACTTGTTGAAGCTTCCATTTTTCTGCTGCATAATTGTTTCCTAAATCTTGGAACTGAAGATCCTCTTTAACTCCCTTTTTATTTTGCATGGAAGGCACATGGGTTTCATAAACCCGTGGATCTCCATACGGTTTTAAATATGCGCAATGCTATGGGTACCGAGTCGGTAGCCAAAAATGGTTACACATCACTCGCAACAAGATAGGGCCTACCATGACACGACAGAGGTAGGCTCCATTGGGCTGTGAGTGATCGATAACCAGCGTAGCATCTCTCTTTTAATATTTCAGTAGGCCTAGACAGCGGGCGCATGCACGCACACGTAGAACCTACTAATAAGATTTAACTTCTCTGATTTAACTTCTCTGGCATCTGCAGGAGGAGCATTTTGCATGGACAATGGGCAGGTAATGCCCTACAAGATCCAATCCAGCATCTCGTGCTGTTCTTATTTTGTGCATGAGACGAAATGATGGAACCTTTTCTAATGGTTGCAGAAAACATGGTGCGTGGCGAAGCCATCGTCGGATCAGAAAACTCTACTGGAGAACGTAAATTACGCATGCTCTCAGGTGGATTGCGCGGTTTTGAAGCAACAGGGGTGCCCTTGCTTCTCCCCGGATAATCTAATCAGCCACGCTTCTTTTGCCATGAATCTTTACTACCAGTCCAGGGGAAGAAACTACTGGAACTGCCATTTTCAGAACTCCGCTCTCATCACCACGACCGATCCAAGTAAAGCCGCAATCAACCCCCCAGTAATTATTGAACACGAGTTTACTGATTTCATGCCTAGTGTGTTTTGGCTTGATTCTCTCTTTTGTTTTGGATATATCTGCAGGTTATGGTGAATGCCACTATCCATGACATTGGCAATTGGATCTCTAGAAGAAGCTGCAGGTGACCCATGACATGGTGGAACCAGTAGCAGTAGTAGTGGTAGATTTTAGTTGTTTACTGAATTCGGGATGTAGATCACTCGAGAAGCAGTGGTCATTTCAATTTAGCTGGAATGCAAAGAAATCATCAAAGCTGTGTCTTCCTTTTGACTATACTACCATCTAATCTCTTTTACTTCACACCATGTACGGGTATGCAGAATTTTAGAAAATTCAGTCTTGCTATTGACTATATTACCATCTAATCTCTTTTACTTAACAACCATGTACGGGCATGCAAAATTTCAGAAAATCCTGAATTTTCTGAAATTTTTTTCGACCGTAAAGGAAATTTGATTGGAGATCTAAAATAATTTTAGAAAAAATTAGAGTTGGTCAAAATTTGGAATATCTGAATTTTTTGGATTTTTTGAAATTACAACTCTCCCTTTTTTTTTTTTCATTATGAAAATGTAAGTTAAGATGAAAATTCAATTGGAAAACTTGAATTTCCCAATTTTCCCATCGAGATCAGGAAATTTCGAATGGAGGTTTTATTCAGTGGGTAATTGCAATAAAAATAAAATTCACTTAAAAATTTTTCAAATTTTTTGAATGGACACCCCTACCTCCTGAAAAAACATCTAAATTTTCAAGCAGTCCCCAACTTGAAAAAACTATAAAGCCAACTTACATATTGTCGCGCACTATCACACTTTCTGCGTGTGATTGCTTTCCTAAATTTTTGTCTTTTCTTTTATTGGGTAATCCAAAAATTGAAATTTAATAAAATAATTAACAGTCCTCCGTAAACATGGGGTTAATCAGTATATGCGGACAAGATATACGAACTATTTCTGCTCAAATGGATTGGTGTTACCGACACTCCTTGCCAATCTCCATCTCGCGCCGATCCTCATTGGATTTTTGACTAATCGGGCTATTGGTCCTCTTCTGTTACAAACAACAGTCATTATCCGAAGCTCACCAACGCTAAAAACAGATAAGAAGCCTACTGTACTGATCGGACGAGCGGACGCTGCACGTGGTCTTCCTGGAGCCACCCACTCTCCTCTGGTGTTGGACACCCATCTTCCTCATTCTTTTTTTGGAGTTTACAGACTTTCCTTTGGGGATTAGGGACAGGAGAAGCTGCTGAGCCACAAACCCCAAGCCCCAATCGACTTATCTGCTTCCTTCTCTCAAAAACAGTTCTCTAGTACCGCCTTCGCTTCAGTTTCAGTCCGCATTTCTTGCTTTCAGCGGCTTCTTTTTTCTTTCCTTTTTCTTTTTCTCATTTTTTTTCTGGGTGTTTGGTAAATGGGAGATTGAGAACCTTTTAGAAGTGGGTCTCTGATTTCAACGAGAGATTTGGTGTTTTTGCTTTCTGGGTCTGTTTTCAAAGGATGATGTCAATTACATACCAGTGGACGGAATTTGGTCGGACTGGGTTTGATTCGGTTTCCTGTGGGTGCTCTTCTAATGCCTCATTTCACCGGTCGCTGCTCCCAAACCGGGTCAAAGAAGTTTCCAGAGTTCGCAATTTCTTGTGTTTACGGCGGGGCTTTGCCCGGTGCGCCGTGTTCTCCACTAAGGCCCCGGAGTCCCTGGTTAATGGTACTTTTCTTATCAGACATCAATTTACTTCAGAGTTAGTACTTTTTTGTGGCATTTCTTTTTGTTCAGTTGGTAAAATTAATGGTTTTTGACTTACTATTGCCGGGGTTGCTGAAGGGCCACCCCGAGTTTCACCAGTGTTTGAATTGAAATCAGAGTCCCTTAGCCCCATTTCATTAACAAGTTTGTTTGATGCGGTCTCTGAAGATCTCCAAACTCTGAACAACAACCTCCAGTCAGTGAGTATCCCTCTCAAAATTCTTTTCATTTACAACCTCAATGAGTTTTTTTAAGTCTTTTGTGATTTAGAATGCTACCTTAGGGTATGTTTGGTTCATGAGATGGAATAGTGTGGGACTTGATTAGCTGTTCCAATGTACCACGGGTGGAATTAACTATTCCCATTGACCATGAGTGTGGAATAGCGGTAAGGAATAACCATTCCCAAGGGCAATGGGTGGAATATAATTTCTGTAATGTAGCGAGCTCAAAGGTTACTAAATGAGGTAATACCTATTTCATTGGAATACTGGCTGATGGAATAGATATCACCATGAACCAAACATGAGATTATTAGTTCAACTATGTTTGTGAATCTGTCATGATGAGGAAATTCATATGAGATTGTTCTGAGTTTGTGCATCATGCATGCTGAATTTACTCTGGTTTAGTTTTTCAGTTCACTATTCTCTTAGGATAATTTAAAGTCACTTCAACACCATAGGTAAACAATTTCCTTTTGCTAGTTTCATAATACTTACTGTGTTTTTGTGATGAAACAAAAGATAAACAGTCGCTATTTCATATAAATTGCTGTTGAAGTGATATTTCACTAAAGCAAATGAGCGTGGCTTCTTCTGCTAGGCCACTTCTTTATTTTGGTTTATTACTTTCTTTACATTATAATGTTTAATTTTATCCTCTAAATCAGATTGTTTAACAAAAGATTTCTGCTAGATTGTTGGTGCAGAAAACCCAGTTTTAATGTCTGCAGCTGAGCAGATATTTAGTGCTGGGGGAAAGAGAATGAGACCCGCCTTAGTTTTCCTAGTATCTAGAGCCACAGCAGAGTTAGGAGGTTTAAAGTAAGTTTTCTCTGATCCTTACCTTTTAATTTCGAAAAGATTCAGTGTATAGTGGCAGTTTTCGTGCGAATTTCATTCAGCAGCACTTTAATCCAGGGAACTTACCACAGAACATCGACGTTTGGCGGAGATTATTGAGATGATTCATACTGCTAGCTTGATACATGATGATGTACTAGATGACAGTGACCTACGAAGAGGTAAGGCTATAGGTCATAGCAGCTTAGTTGTTTATGTATCAACGTAGATTTGGTTTCTTAGTTCAAAACTCCTTGTTCCTCTTTGGGTTTCTTTACTAATTGCTTTGAAAGTGGAAAGTTCATAGGTTGACATCCTAACCATGAGGGTGCTTAAACTTTGGATGTATATATCTCTCTTCAAACATGGGGGCAGATTCTTTAAAATCACTGACTTAGGGATGTGTTGTAAAGCCTCACAATTTCTATCTGCATGCTATAAATAGGAATTTATTCTAAACCGGATATATATAACGAACAGGTGAAGGATTTCCACTTTTTCCTGTATATTCCATGAAAATAAGAATTGGCTGGCTAATATATCAGTATCATTCATGCAAAACATCAGCTTTCTTTTCGATCATGTTAAAGTACCATCTGCAGAATGAAACTCCTTAAGAGAGGGCATGCCCACCACATTTCGTTGTACTTTTTTTGTTGTTCAGCGATACTTTTATTCAATCAATATCACCCTTTAGTTGCCATGTCCCTTATTGACAGGGAAGGAAACCGTACACCAACTATATGGTACTAGAGTGGCAGTACTGGCTGGAGATTTCATGTTTGCACAGTCATCATGGTACCTTGCAAATCTTGAAAACCTCGAGGTCATCAAGCTGATCAGCCAGGTATATCCAAAACTGGCTGTCAAAATTTCACATGAAAATCATTTTTTTAGGAAAGGTGCTATTTATCTCTGTGTATGCAGCACAATGGCACGTCTGGTTTGGTAACAACAATTCCATTCATCATCTATTCATATGGAATAACTATTACCGCATTTGGTTCACTTTTAGCTATTCTTATTCAGGCTCTACACAGTCAAGATATTTATTCCACTCTTGGCTCATGGGAATAGCTCTCTCTTACGTAATTATGTTGTGTTGAGAACCTCGCATTGGTTTGGGGCCTATTATTCCGGGGCTTGAAGTATCTAGTATTGACCCACCTTCCCTTATCAATTGGTTTTGAGGTGGAATCTTTATATGTTCCATGAAATGTCTATTCTATTGCTTGTACATGTCATTTCGCGAAGGAAGCATGTTGTAAGAGAGAGAAGAAAGAGAATTAGCGTCACACATCCATTGTAAATGAATGAACTGGCTTATCAATTTTAGCTTATGACAGGTTATAAAAGATTTTGCAAGCGGTGAAATAAAGCAAGCCTCTAGCTTATTCGATTGTGATGTTGAACTTGAGGAGTATTTGATGAAGAGCTACTACAAAACAGCTTCCTTGATCGCTGCAAGTACCAAAGGAGCAGCTATTTTCAGCGGGGTCAATGGCCAGATCTCTGAGCAAATGTACGAGTACGGTAGGAATCTCGGCCTGTCCTTCCAAATCGTCGATGACATATTGGACTTTACTCAGTCCGCAGAGCAACTAGGGAAGCCAGCTGGGAGTGACCTGGCGAAAGGCAACTTGACCGCCCCAGTGATTTTCACGCTGGAGAAGGAGCCGAAACTGAGGGAGATCATTGAATCAGAATTCTGCGAGATGGGATCTCTTGAGGAAGCCATTGAAATAGTTAAGAGGCGTGGTGGGATCGAGAGAGCACGAGATTTGGCAAAAGAGAAGGCTCATCTTGCAATAGATAATCTCCAATGCCTTCCCCGCAGTTCCTTGCAATTAGCACTCATGGAAATGGTGAAATATAACCTTGAACGGATCAAGTAGACGGACATGTTGAGGATTTTATATGTTCGTGGTCTGCAATTAGCCATTTTTCGCAATAATATAAATACATCAACAGCAAGGAAGAAGAGTTGAAGCCATGCCATCATCAGAAGAAAAGCTGCTTTTGATTTGTTGTATATTCTTAAAAGGTATTCACTTTTGATTCCAGCTCATTCACAGATGAAGATTGGGCCGAGGACAGTGAAGTTGAATGGTGGTTGTGCACCAAATTTATCGGATGCAATTCATTAATGTCAAGCCATAACATTTGTTGTAATAAGGCTGGTTTCTGAATAAATAATGTTCCAGGATCCATCCCGATCTCCCTATTGGTAATTGACCTTGAATTGTAGGAAAGAGAGAAAGGGTGTGTGAGAGAGAGACGTGGGTTGAGCTTGAATTGTTAGAATTCAGATTGGGTCTATTGCAGTTGTCTCCTAGAACTTGAAAATTCCTCCACAAAGGCTTCCATGGTCCTAGGAAAAGATGAATCTTGTATTTGAAACAGAGGTTACAATGTAACATCGCTCGAGTTCCAGGAACCTTTTGTTTTCTTTGATGTTCTCTTCCGTGTTCTTATTTCACTAATCCTCAGTTTTGAAACAGTTCTATACAATTTTGTCGGGCTTGTTCCCCTTTATCAACCCAAAAATAAAAATAAAAAACAGTTAAATACAGAAAAGTGGCGTGGGTGGCTTCCCCGGAACGGTGTCGTTTAACACATACACGCTTCAATTACGCAGTGCCCCTCTCTCTCGCCTCTCGCCCTGCAAAAACCCTAGACCCGGTGGGTTTATCCGATCAACAAACACGGAGACACAGAGAAAGAGAGAGAGAGAGAGAGAGAGAGAGATGCTGCAATATGTACGGCAATGGAGGGGCTTAGCAAAAGAAGCACTGGACCGAACAATGATAGTCGCGGAGTTCCTTTGTATGCTTCATATCACGAACACCTACTTCTGCTCCCCGACCCTTGTATAATTCTCTCCTGTACACCTCTCTTTGTTTTTTTTTTGGATTTTTTTTTGGTAAATTTTAAAAAAAAATTTGGTAAATTATCTCTCTTTTTCTTTTCTTTTTTTTTTTTTTTGGTAAATGGTGTCTTCAATTTCCAATAAGATCAGAGAGGGGAAGCAAAAATGGTGAAAAAATCTCTGAACCATGAAATTGGTGGTGTGGAGGTGTGATTACAGGTGTACGGTCCCAGCATGCTCCCGACGCTCAACCTGACCGGAGACATCGTATTGACCGAGGGTCTGTCGCCGCGGCTCGGGAAGGTGGCTACCGGAGACGTCGTGGTGGTGCGGTCGCCGGAGAACCCTAGGAGGACTATAACCAAGCGTGTTGTGGGCATGGAGGGCGATATCATCACGTTCCTCGTCGACCCCACCCGCGATTCTGATTGGTCTCGCTCCGTCGTTGTAATTTCTCTTTTCTTTCTTTGCTGATTACAGGGTTTCTTCCATTGGTAATAATTTCTTTGGAATTGTGGATGACTAGAGCAACTTTACTCACCATAATAGCTTTGGAAATTTTGGGCTACGTACACTTTGCAGTTACAGCTATAGCAACAAAGGCAGTAACCGATTGTAATGTATAATCATGATTTGCTTGCTACATCAATAATGAGGGAAGATACCATATTTTACCTGGTCTCTGCCAAATTAGAGGCGTCCTATGTATCTGCACCATACATATATTAACTGTAATATGAGATAATATATATTGCATCAGCTATCGGTTGTTTGAACATATGGATCTATGCTCTGAGCACTTCACATGGATTGGGCATTTAACTTTTTATTAGCTTTAGAAATTACAGTTGTTAAAGGTGAGAGGTTCCTGAATTTAGAAGGTGCCTGGGGTTTAGGTACAAGGCATGGGTACTTGCCAAAGAAAGATGAGGAGCATTGAAATCTTCAATTTTTTTTATAGTTTTATTGTATTTATGGAATTCAAACGGTAGATATTACCTTATATACGTGATAAATCATAAACCAGATGTTTGTTTCAATGATATTGCATGTATGTAAGGCATTATTTGTGCTTAAAGCCTAGAACGGCTGATAAAATCTTTTCTGTATTGATGTTTTGCACTTGTAGAGCAATGATTGATCACATGCATGTTTGGGATTGGAATAGCTACCAGTTCAGGCGTCAAAGGATTATGGTTGTCTTTAATATGAGAAGCAGCCAACTTGGGACAGTGATGTGGCTTTAGATTTTAAAGTAATCATAATCTGAGGCTGCGATATTTCCGTTTTTGTGAGAAAAAAAAAAATAGGCGTGGATTTTGTGTTCTGATGCAGCTTTTCTGCAGATGAATAAATAAAACCGTCTATTTTTGCTACTGTCATACTTTACATCACAATAAGAAGCCATAGTAGTAGCTGCTTCCTGAACCGGGAAAAACCCCTCATGAAGTGAACTTTGAAGCAATATTTAGAATAACAACATATTCCTTTTTGTTGCTTCACGTCACTGAATGTATCGCACAGGCGCACCACATTAACCACTTCCTAAACCAGATAAACTTGTATAATTATTTGATTTAAAACAATAATAGTTCCTATTTCTGGCATTTATCTTACCAACCAGGAATCAATGTCCAAGCACTTGAGTGAAAGGGTGTTTTAATTGATAAATCTTTATAGTCTTGTATTTTACTGTTGAGCATTTCTCTTGTTTGCTTTCCCTTTGATTTTCTTTGTTGAATAGTTCCTGTTTTTATGTGATTTAGTTGTGCTCATTGACTATGCTGTGATTTTGAATAAATAGGTGCCAAAGGGGCACGTTTGGATTCAGGGGGATAACATGTATGCGTCTAAAGATTCAAGACATTTTGGGCCCATTCCCTATGGCCTTATCAAGGGCAGAGTGTTTTGCCGAGTAAGTGCCCTTTCTTCATCTTAACAATCAGTCATTAGTTGTGTTGCAACTCATCTTTTAAGGCATTCAAAATTTTGTAGGAATCTTTCAGGTTAATTTTGACACTGCAAGAACTTACAGTTGCTATTGATAATATATTTTTATGCTTGATATAAATGATGGAATCATTGAGTTAACCTTACACTATAGGTGATGTACCATAATTTTGTCAGTTTGTAGGCATTTCCCCACTTTTTAATCCAATGACAGCCTGTGGAGTTGGTATATGATTAATTTAAAGAATTAACAAATTCAGTTTCACAACACTTGGGAACAGAGATATTTGGAATTCATTGTCTTCAGCTACTAAATGGACAAAGTTATGTTTATGACTCTATGCAGCACATGATTTATGAAGTTACGAGTGCATAACTTGTTCAATATAATATTACAGCCTGATTTGTGGGCAAATGAAGTTGTCTATTGAAATTAATCATGGAATTATGATCTTATACTAGTGGCTTAGCTTAATTATTTGTGTACAATTTGATCTGACTTGTTAACTAGGGTATATTTTTTTTTTTCCTGTTTAATTTTGTTTTGTTATATCTTTGATTGGAGCTTTTCTGTTTACAGGTATGGCCACTCAGTGGTTTGGGGTCATTGGGACAACGAGCATAATGAGAACTTTACTTACATTGCTGTCACTATTTTTGTTTTTCACAGTTCAACTCTCATCTGTTTTCAATTTTTCGTCGTGATGTCTAATAACAGTGTAATCATTGTACCATGGCTTAGTACTATTAAGTTAATAGTGTTTACTTCCTTGTTTTTTGTTATGAATCTTCAATGCTTTCCTGTTTTGTTACTGGGAATTTTTCTCTTGACATGTAATATTATAAATTATTTTTCTAACAGTCCATTGTATCCCTTTCATCTATTTTTTATAAGATCAAACCTTGTGTCGTGTCTAAGTCTGAATGAGGATTTGACAAACATACAGTCAATTGAGTCACCTGTAGAATGGAACTCCTCGAGGGAGGGCATGGCCACCATATTTCGTTACACTTTTTTATTCAGGCATACTTTTTATTGAATCAATAACGCCATGTTGTTGCTGTGCCGTGTATTGACAGGGAACTAACGGTAGACCAACTATATGGTACTAGAGTGGCAGTGCTGGCCAGGGATTTGATGTCTGTACAGTCATCATGGTACCTTGCAAATCTCAAAAATCTCGAGGTCATCAAGCTGATCAGCCAGGTATATTCAAAACTAGCTGTCAGGGCGAACTTCAAATACGAAGCCATTTTTGAAGAATGATGCTATTTATCTCCTCGCTTTCACTTCAACTATTAACTATCGGCATATTTGGTTATCGGTAATAGTTATTCCATGCTGGTCTATTCCTATGCAACAAGTAAAACTTCGAGTAGCTATTCTTGTTCGAGCCCGATCAGCATATTCATTTTATTCATTATCCATGGGAACAATCATTTCTTACCCAATTATGTTCCATGAAATGTCTACTCCATTCCTTGCCTATTCCGTTTTGCAAACGAAGCATCTGATGAGAGATTGGCACTCAGCAGTTCTAGCTTATGACGGGTTATTTAAGGTTTTGCAAGTGGTGAAATAAAGCAATCGTCTAGCACAGGTTATTCGATTGTGATCTTTGATGAGTACTTGATGAAGAGCTATTAGAAAACAGCATCCTTGATCGCTGCGAGGACCAAAGGAGCAGCTATTTTCAGCGGGGTCAATGGCCAGATCACCGAGCAAAGGTACACGTACGGTAGGGTTCCCGGCCTGTCCTTCCAATTCTTCGATGGCATATTGGACTTCACTCAGTCAGCAGAGCAACTGGGGAAGCCAGCTGGCAGTGACCTGGCGAAGGGCAACTTGACTGCCCCTGTGATTTTCGCTCTGGCAAAGGAACCGAAGGAGAAGGAACCGAAACTGACGGAGAACGTTGAATCAGAATTCTGCGAGACAGGATCTCTCTCGAGGAAGCCTTTGAAATCGCTAAGAGGCGTGGTGGGATCGAGAGAGCTCGAGATTTGGCAAAAGTGAAGGCTCATCTTGCAATACATAATCTCCAATCCCTTCCCGCCAGTTCTTTGCGATTAGCACTCAAGGAAATGGTGAAATGTAACCTTGAACGAATCGAGTATCGGGACATGTTGAGGATTTTATACATTCATGTAGAGGCGGCAGTTATAACTCGTGACTCACTAACCCGTGAAATCCATTCTTATGATGATCCTTGATCCGCTCATAATCTTGACCTGTGATCCGTCCAGTCCATCTAATCATCATTTTTAATTAGTTTCATCTAACGTTTTTTGGGTCTAAAATTATAGTTATTGTTAAGTATTGATTAGTTTATAAAAATAACAAAAGAAATATAAGTTGTATCGGTAATACAAATTATTGACCCACTGACTCGTTCGACCCGCTCATATGATAATCCAACCTATCTCGGTCTGCTCATAATTTAGGTTTGCTTCGAGCTCACCCATCTTAACCCAGAACTGATACTGACCCACTCACGAACTCGCCTGACTCACTTGTTTCTCACCCCTATGGTCTGCAATCAGCCATTATTTACAATAAATTTGTCAACAGAACCGCAGAAGAATTAAAGCCATGACACCGATAGAAGAAGAACTGCTTTTGATTTGTTGTATGATTGAGAAGTTCACACTTCCGGTTCCAGTTCCCGGCGATGGCTCATTCACAGGCGAGGAGTGGGCCGAAGGACGGCGGAGTTGAATAATTGTGCGCACGAAATTTATCGGATGCCATTGATAATGTCGAGCCATAACAGTCGTTATAATACTGGTTTCAGAATCCGGGATCCTTCCTAATCTCCCCAGCTTCCGTCCATTGCGGTTTTCTTCAACTAGAATTTCCTCAAGAAAGGCTCCGATGATTCCAGGGAAAGATGAATCTTGGATTTCAGTTGCCCCCAAAAATTATTTAAGGATAAAATGTAAAATCACTTAATTGAGATCCCTATCATCGAAGCCTTTTGTTTTGTTTTGTTTTTCTTGTGTTTTTGTAACGAGAGAAAAGAAAATGTGTTTCGACTTGTTCTTAAAATGATATAGTTTTGCTACTAAAATGTCGCTGTATTGGGGGTACACTCACGTAAATTAAATCTTTTATTTTTTTCCTACAAAAATCAAGCGGAAATAGATTGTTGAGTGAGAATATGCCAAACTTACGCATATCGTCGCTTCCTATAGGATTCATATGGATCGCGATTTGAAAATTTTAATTATATAAATTAGAATAGTATGAAAAATGTGAAGAATTTATTAATTTTTGTATAATTTATGTTAGTGAACACTTTTTTATGAAAAGGTTAAATAAAATTAAATTTTTTTTTATTTTTTATTTTTTTACGGTAAGAATGAATGTTGGATAGTAATAAGAATCGTGTAAAAATTAATGTGTTCAGGGCTTCTTCTTTTTTTTCCCTCTTTTCCGTACGATTGGAGTTTTCACGTGAAAACGCATTAGGGTGGGCACGGAGCGAGGGCGGGGGAGGGAGGTGAATATGCTGCGGTACGTAGCGAAGGAAGCACTGGACCGGACAATGAAAGTCGCAGAGTTCCTTTGCATGCTTCACATCACCAACACCTACTTCTGCTCCCCTACCCTTGTACGATTCTCTCCTATACGCCTCTCTTTCTTTCTTTTGTCTTCAATTTCTAATAAGATCAGGGTGTGAAACCAAAAATGGTGAAAATCTCTGAATCATGAAATTGGTGGTGTGGGGTGTGATTACAGGTGTACGGTCCCAGCATGCTCCCGACGCTCAACCTGACCGGTGACCTTGTACTGATCGAGGGTCTGTCGCCGCGGGTCGGGAATGTGGCTACCGGAGACGTCGTGGTGGCTCGGTCGCCGGAGAACCCTAGGAAGACCATCACCAAGCGTGTTGTGGGCATGGAGGGTGATACCATCACCTTCGCCGTGGTCGACCCCACCCGCGATTCTGATCGGTCTCGCTCCGTCGTGGTAATCTCTCTTTTCTTTCTTCAATGATTTAGGTTTATTCTATTGGCAATAGTTTCTTTAGAATTTTGAAATGATTGGAGCAACTTTACTCACCGTGATAGCTAGGGAAATTTGGGGTTACATATTTTAGTTACAGCTGTAGCAACATCAATAATGAATGAAAATACCATATTTTACCTGGTCTTTGCAAAATTAGAGGCATCCTACATATCTACACCACACATATACTAACTATAATATGAGATAATATATATCGCACCAGCTTCCTGGTTGTTTTCGATCCATGGCTCTCGGCACTTCACACGAATTGGGCACTTAGCTTTTTATCTGCTTTGGCGTACATGACATACATGGGGTAGAAGTTATGATTGTTAAGGTGAAAGGTTCCTAAATTTAGTAGGTACCTAGGGTTTGGGTACAAGGCATAAGTACTTGCCAAAGAAAGATGAAGCTTTTGATCGTTTTATTGTGTTTTATGGAATTCGTATGAGATATATTACCTTATATACATGATAAACAGTAAGCCAGATATTTGCTTCAATGATGCTGCATGTATGTAAAGCGTTAATTGAGCTTAAAGCCTAGGAAGGCTGATGAAATCTTTTTAGTACTAATTGTTTGCACATGTAGAAAAATGATTGATGGCGTGGATGTTTGGGATTTGAATAACTATCGGTTCAGGAGTTAAAGGATTATGTTGGTCTTTAATATGAGAAAAGCAGCCAACTTGGGATAATGATATGTTTTTAGATTTTAAAGTAATGATAATATGAGGCCCTGATGTTTCTATTTTTGTGAAAAAAGGCATGGATTTTGTGTTCTGACGCAACTTTTTCACAGATGAATAAATTTGAATAACCATCTGTTTTTGCTGCTTCGTGGCATACTTTATTACAATCAGAAGGTGCAGTAGTAGCTGCTTCCTTAACCGGGGAAAAAACTCATGAATTGCTCTTGGAAGCAATATTTAGAATAACAGCATATTCCTTTTTGAGGCTTCGCGTCATTGATTGAATCGCATAAGTACACCACATTGACTACTTCCTCAACCGGATAAGCTTGCATAATTATTTGATTTAAAACAATAATTGTTCCTATCTCTGGCATTTATCTTACCAACCCAGGATTCAGTGTCCAAGTACTTGAGTGAAAGGGGATTAAAAAGGATGAGTCTTTATGGAAAAGTGAATAAACTGAGGCTTAGGTCCCAAGCATTGGACCTGAGTCTCAGAACACTGCTGTTTTAACGTTTCCCCTTCCTTTCCGTTGCAACTTCTCACTTCCTCGATCAATGGAGCCGTTAGATCTACTCTGGTGAGATTGACGAAGGGAAGTGAGCTTGGGGAGATGGATGTGGATGTCTGGAGACTCAATCAAGAGTTGTGGACTCTTGAGGAATTAATTTTCAGAAAACATGAAAATCAAGTGTTTGTGGACTCAAAATTGTACATAGGTGCTTGAAAGGAAAACATTCGAAGATCCAAACAGTGCTTAAAAATCAAATGATCTTACAGCAGAAATTGAGCAGAATTTCTTACACAATATAATCTGCTTTTCACATCAAATTCATGGGTGAAAGATGGAAAGAAGAAGCGGTGAAGGGAGGAATAAGGGGTTTAAGTGTGCTCACCATGGCCATGTGTGATGCAGTTGCAGATCAAAGGTAGAGAAAATTTCAGGGAACAGGGGAGATGAGAGAGTTGAGGGAAGAAAATAAACTCTAGGGAGGGAGAGATGCATACTATGGAGAAGAGTGTTGATTCATGGAGCTAATAGAGGAAACCATGGGTATGAATGGACATAGACACGAGGAAGAAGGAGATTTTTTATTTTTATTTTTAAAATGCAAACTCTTCTTTTTCCTTTTTCTTCCTTGTAAAATGACCGTGTTTTGAGACTCAAGTCCTAAGATTGGGACCTGAGCTTCAGTTTATTCACTTTTCCCAAAGTTTTCTAGACTTGGACTAACTTTTAAGAACCAATTTTGTATTTAAATGTTGATCTCCTTTTGTTTGCTTTCCCTCTGATTTACTTTGTTGAATAGTTTCCTGTATTTAAGTGATTTAATTTAAGGTTATTAAACATCGCTGTTATTTCGAAAGAATAGGTGCCGAAGGGGCACGTTTGGATTCAAGGGGATAACATGCATGCGTCTAGAGATTCGAGACATTTTGGGTCCATTCCCTATGGTCTTATCAAGGGCAGGGTGTTTTGCAGGGTAAGTGCCCTTTCTTCATCTTAATGATCAGTCATTAGTTATGTTGCAATTCGTCTTGCTTAATCATATAAGGAGTTCAAAATTTTGGAAGAGTCTTTCAGGTTTATTTTGACACTGCAAGAACTTTCTGTTACCATCGATATTATATTTTTATGCTTGATAGAAATGATGGAATCATTAAATTAACCTTGAGCTATAGTTGATGTACTATGTTTTTGCTGGTTTGTAGGCATTCCTCCTATTTGGTAATCCATCTGGGAGTCAGTATGATTAATTTAAAGAATTAGCAAATTCAGTTCGCAATACTTGGGAACAGAGCTCTGTATATAACTATGCAATACATGATTTGTGAAGAGTTTCAAGTACACAACCTGCCCATTATAACTTTAAAAGCCTGATTTGTGGGTTTTTTTTTTTTTTTTTTTGTGCCTCCACCAGCTAATGAAATTGTCTATTGAATTTAATCGTGGAATTCTGATCTTATACTAGTGCTTTGGCATTGTTATTTGTATAAATTTTGATTTGTACTTCTTAACTAGTCCTTTGTGTCTTGTTTAATTTTGTTTTGTTATATTCTTTATTGGAGCTTTTCTGTTTACAGGTATGGCCACTCAATGGTTTTGGGTCATTGGGACAACGAGCATAATGAAAACTTTACTTACATTGCTGTCACTTTTTTTTTCTTCTTTTCTTTTTACCAGTGAACCTTTCATTTGTGTGGAGTCCGATTTCAATTTTTCATCTTGATGTCTTTTTACAGTGTAATCATTGTACCATAGCTTAGTAATATTTACTTCTTTATTTTTTATGATGAATTTCAGTGCTTTCCTAGTTTATTAGTGGGACTTTTTCTCTTGACATGTAATATTTTAAATAATTTTTCTTATAGTCCAGTGCATCCCTTTCATCTGTTTTTTGTAAGATCAAACTGTTTGTCAAGTTTAACTCTAAATGAGAAATTTGTCAAACATGTGTAATAAACAAATTCAACCAGTTATTTTTTTTTGACTTTGTTGTCACGTCGGGCCTTGCTTCCTGGTGGGCTTGGGAGGTGTAGCCTCTCTTAGAGAAATCTAGATTGGAATAGCAATTTACACCGGGCGGCTACTCATTTGAAGGGTGATCAACTGTCTAAGATTATTAGTAAGATTTCCTTTGCGGCTTTGTGTTACAGCATTATGGATTTGGAGAAATGATATCATCTTCAAGGATAAAGCCTTTAATGCTATTGTGATTAAGAAATTCATCCTTAAGGTGGTGTGGGATAAGGCTTGCTCATTTTCTTGTATGGCTTGGACAGATGAAATCTTGGGCTGCCAGCGGTCGTGGGATCTCTCGGTGTCAGTGTTTGAGTTTTCGTGGCCAATTTGGTCTCTATTTGTTTTATCTGGTTGCCCTTGTGCGGTTTCTCTCCTTCAATTGGTCATGCTAGCTTCGATTCAACGAACTTGATGGCTTTTAGTGCCTCTAAGTTATGCACGATATCATTCAGTTGAATATTTAGTTTAGGGTTCGGATTGTTGTTCAACGTTGGCTTCGATAAGGACATGCTAATGGTTCCGGCTCGATTTGAGACTATTCTATTGATAGAAAGCATCTATTGCAATACAAAATCAACAACGAGAAAAAAAACAACCAAATGGAGACAGCACTCCATGAAGAGCCAAACGGGCGTATGGCCTAGCCTTGCCATTTGACCTCTCTTCCTGTGTGACTAGGAATGCTCAGTGATAGACCTTTAATGAATCTACTAAGGGTGAGCAGGCCTATCAGCCTTCCCTTTCGTATTGTCTTTTGTCTTATTTGACCGAGTTGAAGCTAGCAACATGTCATTAAAAGTCAGCACTTTAGGAAGAGAAGGGGTTGACCCACATTCTATCGAATTGACCCAAGAACGCTTTCTTATAACAACTGATGACCTATAGCCTTGATTACCTAAAATAGTAATTGAAAGACTACAGAACAAAGTATGAACGTCCAACACAAAGGAATTTATTGTTTGGGCTCATCATATGTTTATTGTGGGTTTAGATGTTGATACCTACCAGTGCGCCATGGTCACTTTGTTTCATGACATGATGCAAACCCCTACTCCTAAGCCCTTACTCCACCACAAATAACGGAGTAAGCTCTCACGACGGCCTTCCTTTCTATGAACCTATTATATATATAATAAAGGACGGGTCGATCGTCCTAGTAATATGTGTGAAGGTAGAAAACCTCTCAATTTACTTAGTTCCAAAAAAGAATAGCTTCTTTCAACAAGATTTATTAGGGGATAGCTCATGATGTTCATATCGATCTATTATGCACAGAAAATGCTTTTCGTTTTCCCCTCTTCGTCAGCCTTTATCGCCTTCTTTAACAACCCCTCGAGCCTCCTTTGCGCCGCCACTCGTACAGTTCAGTAAGGAAAGTTAGTAAGCTTGTCAAAAAGCAAGTCAAGTAGTTTCGGTCGGTGGCTGATTGGGCTTTTTTCTTAATCAAAGCAAATCCGCTTTGACTGATGGACTACGTGGGAAATACGAGATCTAGGCAAGCCGCTTCAAGTCCGTTTGTGGTTCACATCCACGTCTTTTCCTTCTTCTCTGCTGCAGGTTTTTTCAAATGGATATTTCGGGATCTCTTTTGTTCATAGATCTTGAAACCAAATCAACATCCATTTCTCAATAGATCTATCTATCAACTAGAAAGATACTGGACCCACTTGCTTGTCCTTCCTACCGGAGTTTACTGACGAAAGCTTCATCTGCCTTCTCTTGCCTGCTTCCGTTTTTGCCCTTCTCGATATAAACTAGCATGGTAGAAAGTAGGACTTCCTTCATTTCGGCTTAAGACCACCTCCCAAACTACAAAACCTCCTCCCACAATAGCTTCTTAAAAAAGTCAACTAGAGGTAAGAGTGAGCACAAAACAATTACATAACTTACACACTAGGCTACCCTTCCTCGAAAGCTTTATGGGACCAAGCTTCGATTCGCCTAGGCCAGCAGGCGGGCGACGTGCTTATCTTGTGTGTGCAGCGCGCTGTTTCTTTTTATCTTTTCTGTTTTTTTCTTTCCTTTTAGGGTTGTGCCCTATTATAATCTGTTGGCTTCGGCCTTACTCGGTTTTGGTTTAATAAAATTTTTATTTAACAAAAATAAATAAATAAATCAATCAGCTGATTTACGAAAAATTAGAAAAACAGAACAGAACAAATTCAATCACCCTTATTTACCAAAAAGGAAAAAAGGTTCAATCAGCTTCCAGATTCCAGAATGCAATAAAGGTCAGCACTTAGTTTGACTCTTCTCAAGCAAAATTGAACCGGTGAGTCCTACAAATTTTGACCATGAATTTTGTTCCCATCATTTATAAATTGTGTTATTAGAAGGGCAAAATGTTTGGCAAAAGAAGCAGCGGTAAAAATAAGTTTCCATTCTGATTTCTAACTTGTATTAATGAAGTAATTTCAACTCCAATCCTATTTTTCATCCACTACGATTAGGATTGATGCCTACATTGAATTTTTTTTTACTTTTTTTTTTTTGGACCGGGGTTCACATGCTGTCGCGTTGAATAGCATAATTTAATGTTTTTCAAAATCTAATACTCCTAGAGATGGTGAAAAGGACCAAGATCAGATCACAAAAATCTTGGTAGTCCCAGTCCGGTACTAGAGCCTAAAGTTTTGGCTTGAAGGATTGATTCAAGACTGGACCAAATATTAAAATACTTTTTAACCCCCTATATCATTCATGTGTTTTGTAGATTTGCATTCATTTCATGCTAGGGATGTTATTTTAATGATATGTGTTTGTTTTAGTAAACTTTTTAACTCAAATTAAATCTGGAACAAAATTTAAAACTCTTAAGTCATTAACTTATAAGACAATGAGGTGTTTAATTTTCATTGTGCAATTAAAATATCAATAAAATTGTTAGTCTTTTATAATTTAGTTACAACGTTGATAAAGTATTTATGTTTTCTTATTCAACTACAACATTAATAAAGTGTTGATCTCTTATTACATTAAAAAAAATAAATTTAGAAATTCAATTCAAAGCAAAAATAAAATGATTGACTGGGACGAGATGGTCTTGGTTTAAGTTAGGATATTTGATAAATGGTCTTAATTCGAACAACGATTGTTTAATGTGATCTTGGTTCGGATTAAAACCATTTAGTTAACGGTCCTTGTAGTCCGACTTGAATCGCACCATTCAGCATCTCTAAATACTCCTATTCTTTATCTTTCATCATTTGTTTGTATTTATGTAGACTTTTTATTTTTTAATCTACATAAGTGACTGCTTTAGGAAAAATGGATAAAATTGAACAAAAGTTAAGATGACAATTGAAATTGACTCACTAATATAACTTCATATTAAAAACCAGAAAATTAAAACTTTGGAATTTAAATAAAAAATAAATGGGAGTTCAAGATTATTTTCACAGGACCAAGAAAAATAATATATTGAAAAGGATTATGCAGTGTAAATATGTTTAATAAAAAATTTTAAAAAGAAAAAAATAGATATTCAAAAAATACTATTTTTTGGGTAGGAATATTCAAAAAAACTTTATCTTTTATGTAGTGTTAATATGTCTAACTAAATTTTAAAAAATAAGAATACATACATACATATATACATATATATATACATATATATATATATATATATATATATATATATGTATATATTGGGTAAGAATATTTACACTCGGTTCATTTTAGAAGACAGCCACAATAAACAATTATCATATCGTTTCTCGCGGGAGTTTCATCTTGAAATTGGCAAGGGCAATACAGTCATTTCAAATATCGCGCTCTATAAATATCGTGGATCCAACGTTAGGGTTTCCCACCGCCGTTGAGAGAACGGGGCGGCGCTTCCATAGCCGTCTCGTTCCGTTGCAGGCGAATAGAAAACCCTAGTTTACCTCTTTCTTCATTGCTTCAGGCGAGGTTTCGATCTCATCATGCCTCTAAGGAGCGTTGAAAGGTATCCACATCTGATCTTCTTCTTCATAGTCCGTTTGTACTTTCCTTTGTCTTTTCATCTGCGATTATGTTTGAATGTCTTCGGTGTATATCTCGGATCTTTACGCATTTTACGTAACTATTTTAATGATGTATTTTGTGGACTATTTTGTTATGGCGATCCAGGGTTCGGGTCTAACAATTCCAACGTTTATTTATTTTTTTTCAGTTTCCTTAGTATTTTGTTGATATTCTGCGATGGCGATCTTGGCCGATCCAATGGGTTCTCGCTTCGCAAATGTTTGCGTGAGAACTCAATTTCACCCGGCCTACAGTTGATTATGGGACAGCTTCAAGGTTTTAGCATGCTCTTCTTTCATGTTCTATTTCTGAGATCTGTCCTAAATTTTCGTGTTCATATGTTTATTGTTCTGTCCCCGTTCTTAACTTTACTTGGTGTTTTCGAGTTTTGGTATTTTGAAAACTGGCAAGAACTAAACCATTTATTTAAGTTAATTCTGAGATATGTCCTAAATTTTCATGTTGGCCTGTCTAATGTTGTCCTCCATTCTTACATTTTTACTCTCTTTTTTTTTTTTTCGGTCTTTAAAACCTTTCCCAGCAGAAAATACACTTTTCCTTGAAGTCTCATATAAGACTCGATGTTGTTTTGAAAGTGGTGCAATGTTAGCCTTTGTGTGCTCTACTGGAAAGGATTGCAATGAACAAGATATAAAGTTGACAAAGCTCCCGAGGGAGATGATTTGTAGGAAAAACAAGGAAACCATTCCTTCTGAAATATGAAGTTGTGAATTGATCGTTTGGGTTTTTCTTTTCCCCAGTTAACATTACTAAATATGCTGTTCCCTTTGGTTTTATGTCAATCCATCCTAAACTGCTGATAAGGTTGCATTGGGTCCAAGACATCAGCCTAAAATGTGGGCTACCGTTTTTTATATGTGGAATTGCCACATATAAAATGGAATACAACAAAGAAATAGCCCACTTGTTTCTCAAGAAGAAGAGATGGGAAACAATAGGGGTCATAAAATGGAATTTGTGCATTAGATTCTGATGAATCATGCAAGTGATCTCTTGAATTGCCCTGAAGTCTCATGTTGATATGCTCATTGTTCCCTTTAATTCGTACTTTTATTTTTGGGTTTTAGAATCTGAAAAACTGGTAACAGCAAAACTATTTATTTAAATTAAATTTGATGCTTGTCCAAAAATTTTCATTTTGATATATTTTTTAGTTTCTTCCTTTCTTACTTTCGGTTCAATTTTTGGTATTTCATTCAAGTTAAATGTCACACCAGCCCTTAGTTTTTGTGTTTGTGTATTTATTGTTATCTTCTTTTCTTTTGATTTTACTTCATATTTTTGAATTTTGGTATTAGAAAAACTGGGGAGAACAAAACAACATATTCAAGCTAAATCTGATGCCATTCCTAATAAGTTTTCATGCTCGCATGTTCATTGCTCTCTTCCTTTCTTTTACTTTTTATTTTTGAATTTTTGTATTTGAAAAACTTGCAACAGAACTATTCATTCAAGCTAAGTCGTTTTTCAAATTCTCATGCTGCTATAATTTTTGTTCTCTGATACGTTTTATTTATGACTTACTATTTGAAAAGCTGGCCAGAGCGAATAAAAAATAATACCAAAATAAAAAGAAATTAAGAGATTGAAAATGGAATTCAGTATTGTAATAGTGAATTGTTGGATTGAAATTGAAATTTAATCTCATAATTTACTATTACAACACTAAAATGGCAAATCCGTTTGATCCACAAATTCCTTATATAATGAAAGCTGAAAGGTATCATTGTTACTTGTGTCATTAAAGGTCTGATAGCAACCATTAGAGGAATGCGAGACCAATGTCTCAAATTAAATGCCACGAAGCTTCCCAATTTAAGATTTGATAGTAACCATTAGAGGAATGCGAGACTAATATCTCAAATTAAATGCCGTGAATTTCTCCAATTCAATGCCGTGAAACTCCTTAGTAATTTAATAAGGTGAAATTCCCTAATTTATTTACAGAGCCTTTTTTTTTATGAAAAAATCTCACTGGAAGGGGTGGAGGACGTTGGGTGTGTTTAGGGTTTTGAGGGCTTTCTTCATTTGGGCTTTCTCCCAAATTTAGGCCCCATCACATTCACCCTGGGGCGTCTATCCTATCCGCATTATGTTTGAGGACGTCAAGTAAGATGACGCCGGAGCAAACCATTGAATTTGCGAGGCTAGCATGTAGATGTGAACGTGCCATACTTCTCTATTGATAGTGTAGAGGTTGCTCGTTCTATCATTGTCGGCATTTATTCGACGTCGCCATGGAGCAGCCAGTAGGAGTTGCCAGAGAGGCCCTGCTGTCTCAGGTATTTCTCAAGCCTCTTTGGCCTCAGCCAGGCCTCACTCAGTGTCCACCATGCCCAAGTCATGACATTGCACGAGTGCTAACCTAGGCATGACATTGCTTAGCATAAAAAGGCCAACAGAACACAATATTTTTTTCCATCTTTTTATTGACACTATTTAAATTATGTTTCTTATATTAAATCTAATGGCACATGCTGAAAAAATTATGATGTTATTAGAAATATTAGAATTTATAATCATTGATATTTTCATTTATCTTAGTTTGATGGTTTCATGCGTTTAAAGATGAAATAAGTTTTGAGCCTTCTTAATTATGTCATGTAATTTTGTTTGGTTACCACATGTTTTCAATATATTGAATTTCATTTAAAATGTTCTATGTTGATTCGAAAGATTATGCACACTCAAGGCATTGTTTGATTAATAGTAATGTGCTTTGAATAGGTTCAATCACCAATTCGTTTAGATACGAAAGGCATGTAGAGCGGTTGGTGTGTGCTCTGAATAAGCTCTTAATACCTTTAAGCGATTTGTGTAATTCGTTCAAAAGGAGCCATTCAGATTTATTAGACAAATTTGCCCTTGCTAACATAAACGATTCATCCCTCAACCTCACTGTCACACGTGTCTCTCTACTCTCTTCCCTCCCTAACATTTGTGGGACGTAGACAACGCTACATTGTTTGGAATGAATCGATTTTCTTGATTTGCAAATTGGGGTTTGGATTCAGAATTTGGGATTGGGATTGGCAGATTTGTGGTCGATAGGATTTGGATTTAGGGCTCTCAAATTTGACTAGGAGATTTTTGTTTTTTTATTTTACAAATTTGGGAATATGGTTCTTCATGTTCATGTTTTTGGGGGTTTTGAAATAGGTTATTTGGCTTTTAGATTTTACTGATTTTACAACTTGGTTCTACGTTTTGGGTTTTCCATGATCCTTTGGTTTATATGGTTAATTTTCAAAATAGTGAAGTTTTGTGGGCTAGCCAGGCGACCATCCAACAAAAAAACAACCAGCAAGGGAGTTGAATGTACTATCTATCTATTAGCTTCATCTAATTTATCTAAATAGGTATTTAGATTTGCTCAAGCAAGTCCAATTCCAAGTAGAGCTCGCTCGTATTTGGCCCATCCGTGTTGACCCGCAACCTGCATTTGACTTGTCTGTAATTGAACTGCCCTGCTCAATTGCCCTTTAAACCATAGAAAGGGATTATCATTGTTTGAATAGAAAAATTCAACGTATATATATTATTGGAGTTTTGGACAAAGTTTCATTCAAAGAGTAAAGTTTATCTCTTTTAAGTTGGCTACTTTTATCAATCAAATTGTAGGACGATCCAAATCTTTTAGATGAAATCTCATCCATAATTTGACGTGGCTCAAATTTCAACAGTCAATAGAACATTTGATAAATTTTTAATTTGATCGCTAGAATCTATCTTTGTAATTTTATGTAGAACCTTAAATGAGCCGGAAGATTTATCAATTATTTTTTACTTATTTCTAATGCATATGCATGTAACAGTAGCTCCCATAAGTAGCAACAAAACAACCGCAAAAACCTTTCACTAGATACTGCAACAGGTACACACGGAGAGGAACAAGACCAAAGTGCTGTAGCTAAATCTTGTGTAAAATTATTTGAGCTCCATGCTGGGGCTGAAGAGTCAGATTCATATATGGTGCGTGCATGTACGCCGGGGAAAGCTCGAAGGAGAAGCGCTGTAAAATCATGGCCAGCACTGCTTTGGATTCTATGATTGCAAAATTCTGTCCGATGCACACTCGAGGCCCCAAGCTGAAAGGAAAGAATGCACGTTTGGTCTTCGTTGCGTTCGAGACCCCTTCGGAAAACCTCTGTGGTTTGAACTCTGATGCATCTTCACCCCATATCTCAGGGTCATAATGGACTAGTAGTATTGGCACCTGAGATGTGAACTCCTCCTGGTAGGGACAGCTCTCCTAGCTTTGTTTCCTTGTCCACATACCTAATCAGCTCAAGCCCTGATGGGTATAGCCTAAGTACTTCATTCATAATCATCCCAACCTGCCATTTCGTATGTATATATATCCGGCCGAATCTAGTTTATTTATTTTAGAATGAAACATTTTATAGTAAGCATTTGAATATATATATATATAGGATTCGATCGGTTAACTTGTTGGTAAAATGAGTCGAGATGAGTAGGTTCTTATTTTGACGTGTCAACAAACAGTGTCACCCAGCAGGTTCTGCAACCTTACCCTACTTCTTGCGCATGGTAGGAATGGATTAGAGATCCTCAGGATAAACTTTAGAAGGATGTTGTGCTCTAGAGTTAAAGACGATGCAAGAAAATTCTTACATGGACATAAATGATGGGTGTTGATGGACAAAATTTATGGACATACTCACAGTTTTGAGTTGGCCTAGCCCCTCGTAGCCCGGTTCCTTCTTCCCAAACACTCGGAGAACTTCATCCCTTGCGCGGTCCTGCCAGTCCTGATGTTTGGAGAGCAAAATAATTGTCCAAACAAGAAAACTTGTGGTGGTCTCCTCTCCAGCAAGATAGAAAAGCTTGCATTCTGCAATGACCTCCTCCAAACTCATTCCCATCTCCTTCTTTCCTTCATGTTCTCGGATTTCGTTGAGATTGGATTCCAGCAGTATGCCCAGCAAATCATCATTTTTGGCTTCCCCTGCCTTCATCGCCTTCTCTCGTTTCTGAACAATGCCGCTTATTATGTCATTCATTTCATTGTTGACTTCCTTGATCTTCTTGTTCGTCTTGCTTCGCAAAATCCTGCGCGTATATGAGCCGATGCAAAGCTTTAAAAGACACTCTCGAGCACTTTTTTTAAACAATTCTGAGAACTTTTGATGTCTCATCTCAGACATTCACAAAATCATTGGTTTAAGTAGATGACTGAGACTGGATCGTCGAAATCATTGATAATGCTATGGGGTCATAGATTTGAGTGACAGTAAGTGCCATGAAATCGAAGATTCTACCTCCATCCAGGAATGTGAGTTGACCTGAGAACATCCAAAAAGAGAACGGTTCGTTCTTTTTGGAGTTGGAAAATCCTGATTCCTTCTTCAAAGCTACTCCGGAATGAGGCGCGCGAAATCACATCGCCCAGAATTTACATATTGTTTGTACATGAGATGATGAGATTGTGGAGGTACCTTCAACTTGCCTAAGTGAAAAGCAGGGTGGATGATCTTTCGATGCTTGGCCCAGTGGTCGCCTTCGTAGACAATGAGACCACTAAGCAACTTTTCGTCGGAAGTGTCACCGGGCGGTGGCTTTGTAAAGGTTCTGTGGTCGGACAGTATTTCCCTTATCTTTTTTGGCTCCAACACATGCACCCTTGCACTAGGACCCATCCATATGAATGACTTCTTCCCTACCATTTCTTATCATGTTTCAAGGTTAATGTTCTAAGCATACTCCCAATGAGGAGAATAAGTTAGCAAACACAAGCGTCATTAACATGACGATCCAATTGATCGGTTTCAGTAATAACTGAGACTTCGATTAAGTTTTTCTTTGATAGAAAGAGAATGAAGTACTAATTTCCTTATAGTACAGTGAAAAATTGGGAGACTTTTCTTCTTGATCACTAGGATTCAATTCCTGAGGATACTCATCTTTGTGTGTATTTCCTTCCTTAGCCCAAGGGATGATTGCAGGGTTGATTTGTCGGTCTATATAAATTCATAATGTCTGCTAGACATACCGTACTTCTCGACCGAGTGATGCTGAAATGGAAGGGCACGCGGGCAGATATCATCGGATAAACTGATGGGTAGTAGCAATTGCCTGCTTTGTCATCATGGACATCTCTTTCATGTCAACGTGGAGCAGTCGGTAGGAGTTGCCGGAAAGGCCCTGTTGCCTCAGGTACCTCTCTAGCCTCCTTGGCCTCAGCCACACCCAAGTCAGTGCTCTCCATGCCCATCTCACTATATACACAATTGCTAAGGAGGCCACAGCTGAGGACAGTGTTTTCTCCATTTTCTTGTTAACATATGTTATGTACTATTCAGTGTGATTGGATCCAGGCTTTTATTTGTGGATTTTAAATCGAACAAAAAAAAAAAACCGAACAAATTAATTGCAAAACATTGCCTTTCACTCAGTTAACCACATTTTCATAACAGTTATTTTGTTCTTTTAATTTTTGTAACTCTTTGCATTAACCACATTTTCATAACATTATTATTCTAATTGATTTAATTATTCAACTCACCGGTTATTTATTTATTTATTTATTTGGTAAATCAACTCATCGGTTCTTTGGTCCTTACTTTACTCAATTTAGTTACAAATTTTATTTATTGATGACATTGTTACCTCTTGAAGAACAAAACGGATGGCTAAAGAAGATACGAGTCATTGCTGTTATTTACGTTTTTCTGTTTTTAGCCCAGGTTTTAAGTGAAACCTATTTTAGACATCCGGGTCTCGAATTTTGGAGAAATCATGCATTCAATTAACTTGATTCTTAAACTTCATATTTCTATGTATTAGTGGTACTTGTGTGTATTAGTACAACCATAGACAGGGATTCTCAGCATTTCTCATTGATCGACCACTCTGAGTGCTATGCCTTGTGAAGACGACTCAAACCTCCACACTCCTTACTACGAGATTTTGAGTCTTGTGTGCTAATCATTTAGAGCACGTCTGTTATGCAGGTTGAGAATGGAATAAACTTGAGAATGAGATTGCCATCCCATAAGGACTCGGGAATAAAAGTTTTATTCCCTTTCCAACATTTGGTGTATCGTAGCGACGATGAGAATGGAATGACGGTGAAATCAGTAGTACTTGGACGGGAAAAAGGGATTTTGGTCCAGGCAATCCAAGATTTAAAAGTTCAAAGTTTTAGTTGGTAAAATAGAGCATCAACATATCAATGACGAAGTTTCGCACTGAACTGCTAAAGCTTACAACTTTTTAATGTGGACTTCTTTGTTAACTGAGTTATAACCTGACCCTAACCTTTTGGATTAAATTTCATCCATAGTGTGGTGCATCTCAAATTTGACCCATCTGTTGAATTTTAAATATGACGGTAGGAATCCCACTGTATATGAAAGCTTATCACTTAGCTTTTACTTAATTCTGATACATATGCATATGACGTGAACATAGCTACCATAAGTACCAACGGAGCCACCACAATGCCTTTCACTGCGTATTGCAGCTGCTCCCCACAGAGAATGCCAGTGCCAAAGTGCTATAACTAAGTCTTGCTTAAAATTATTTGGGCTCCATGCTGGGGCTGAAGAGTAAGATGCACATAGAGAGGGGGTGAACGTACGTGGGTGAAAGATTGAAGGAGAAGTGCTGTAAAATCATGGCCAGCACTGCTTTGGCTTCTATGATTGCAAACTTCTGTCCAATGCATATTCGAGGCTCCCAGCCGAAGGGGAGGAATGCAATTCGGGTCTTTGTTGCATTTGAGACCCCTTCGGGAAACCTCTGTGGTGTGAACTCTGATGCATCGTCACCCCTATATTTCAGTGTGATAATGGACTATAAGAGTATTGGCACTGAGATGAGAACTCCTCCTTTCGTTTCCTTGTCCACATATCTATTGAGCTCAACCGTGGTGGATATAGCCTAAGTGGTTCATTCATAATCATCCCAACCTGCCATTTCATAACACCATGAATCTGTAGTTTGATTTTTAATGGAACTTTTATTTTATTTTGTGAAGATATACAGTATTTCATGGGTTAACCTACTGGTATATAAGAAGTGGAGATGAGTAGCTATTGAAATGTACATGTTTGGACGCCTTGTTCTAACATGTTTTCTACCCAATTAGGTCAAAATCGATAAATACTATGGATTGGAGTAGCGAAATAACACAATCGTGCATTATTACAATTGTAATGTTGAAGGATTCATTTTTTATCCGTAAATACACACGCACACAACAATAGGTTCTGAAATCTTTTCCAACTCCTTACACTTACAATTTGAGGACTTGCCAATGGATTAGAGGCCCCTGGCATATGTTACGCCCTAGATTTTATGATGATGCAAGAAAATATACTTGTATTGGTATTATGAATGCCAAGAAACAAAATATTTACACTCACAATTTTGAGTTGGCTTATCCCATCATACTGAGGTTTGTTCTTCCCAAACACTTTGAAAACTTCTTCCCTTGAAAGATTTTGCGAGCCTTGATGTTTGGACAACAAAACAAGGGTCCAAGCAAGGAAATCTGTAGCGGTCTCCTCCCCAGCATGATGGGAAAGCTTGCATTCTGCAATAACCTCATCAAGACTCATCCCCATCTCATTGCTGCCTTTGTTTTCTCTAATTTCCTTGAGATTGGATTCCAAAAGTATACCCAATAAAGCATCATTTTTTGGCTTCCCCTGCCTTCATTGCCTACTCTCTTTTTTTGAATGATTCCCCTTATCATGTGAATCACTTCATTGCTGATTTCTTTAATCTTCTTGTTTGTGTTGCTTAACAAAGACCTGCATATATGTACACATGCGAGTTATGGATGTGAGCTAGGACTCGTTTGGGCAACGGGAATGAGAGTGAGACCATTTTGGTAATTTACATAAAATGTAATAGAATAATCTTTTCCCTACAATGATCATTCTGAGGAAAAGAATTCTGTTCCTACCATCCAAATGCAACTCAAGGGGCTTTTCAATACACCATTTGTTTTTTTGGGCCCGAACAATTTGGAAATCTTTAGATGCTGATTGGTATTTTAAATTTTATATCAATGTGCTATGTTGGTATATTATTTTCCAGAGTAATAATATATATACATCATTCACACATTTTTATTATTTTCGAGAGGGAATAGATGCTATCGTAGTGCTGGATCCCTACGTAGTGCAATAATTGAAGCCACCTCAGCCATTCACAGTACTATTGATTTGAATAGATGACCGAGATTAAAATGAATGGGTTATTAAGATATCAATGATGCTGGGTGTTCAGCCTTTTTTCCCTCCATCCAGAAAACATAAGTTGACTTGAGAACCTCCACACAGAGGGCGGTTTGATCTTTCTGGAGTTGGAAAAATCCTTGTTCCTTCTTCAAAGCTACTCTCGAATGCTGCTTGCGAAATCACATCGCTTGCCCACATCCCCCAAGTATGGCCACACATCCATCTCACACTTTCCCTCATCCCCCATGCCCAATAACAGCTCTTCCCACTTTCTCAACATCTCTTTTCAACTCGAATCAACTGCAGGTAACACACTCTCTATATACAGAAAGAAAAATGTGAAAGGGAAGAAACACCAAGAGAACAACAACCCATTAGTTTCGTCCTGCTAGCACCATAGAAATCAAATGTTTGTACTGCATAGAGATGACATTCTTTTAGTCAAAAAATAGTGTCTAAGTTCCTATTTTTGATACATATAATTTGATTATCGTCATGTTTGTGACCATGCAACGAAAATCTGTATAAAAACAAGTTTACAGATACACATGAGACTTGGAACCCATTTACCAGGAAAAATATTCGACCCGCCACCCCAAACACCTCAATGTGCCTATTATGTAGCATTTTCTCTGTATACCTCTTCTATACACCTAAATTTATAGCCATCCTCCCGACCTCCTACAAGTGTGTTCTTCGTCCAAAAGAGCTAGTCAGGAAGGTGCTCCTAGAATCACCGTCATGAGCTTACATGACATGCTAGAAATTCTAACACTTTTGATGTGGATTGGGGTATTCTACTCGCTTGCAAGGTTTTGAAAACCTTTTTCTACAAGCCCAGCATTATTGTTGTCGAGGTGGAAAGCAGGGTTGACAATCTTTCGTTGCATGGCCCTGTGGTCGCCATCATAGATGATGAGGCCGCTAAGTTACCTTTCCATGGGAGGTGGCTTTGTAACAGCTCCATCACGTGCACCGTCCGCTCTTGGTCCCATCCACATGAATGACTTCTTCCCTTCCATTCTATTTTTCTTTTTACCAATTTCCGGTTTCAATCTCAAAAGTACCTCAATGAGGTAAAATTAGCAAAAGATTCAGTACTTTCAAATGACAAGGAGACTTCAATCATGCTTTTGGAATGGGGTTAAGTGGATAAAAGGGAGGAGGGGTTAATAATCACAGTAATGCTGGTCTCTCCTAAAAATTCATCCTTACAATCCTCAACGCTTCAGGTGGATCATACAAACGTATGAGTGATGCCATAAACACCATGAATGAGAACTTACCATGGAAGAGTTTTGTTGGACGAATCGACTTACCCTGATGAATAGGGGGCGCCATCGAACTGGTGATGTATGATTACATTGTTCCCTTTTTTTTTGTATCCGTTTTAAAATAAGGGGCTGTTTGGACACATTATGGCTGTAACCCAGGTGGAGCTTTTCGATCAGTAAACCTATGATTATGATGCAGAAAATCTTTTTGGCATCGTGTGGGGACATGCAACGGACTTAATAATTAAGTAAAGAAGCTAATGTTCAATCTCATTAAAAATAAGTGAACAAAATCTTGCTCTAGAAGGCATAAAAGAGACCGTACAAAGACTACTCTCTTCTTAGGAAGATTAACCTTATTTTCCTTTTAATCAACATAAGACAGACAAAGCTGCCTATTAACTTGACGTGACTGGAGGAGAAGAGATCATCTCCCCATTTCACTGGGGCTTGCTCACTCGATAGAGAGAAGCCTGCAAGACATAACCAAGTAAAAGTGACCTGAAAGGATTTTGCATGACCAAGTCAAGACTGAGAGGTGATGAATCATGAACTCAAGGGCTCAACTACAAAATCAAAGTGAAGTCAAATTCCCTGTGTTTCTGAAACCTTCTTGAACAAATTGTCTTCCATGCATGACTTCACAAATTGGGTTCACGCAAGAACTAAATCACAACGAGTTGGGGAAACAAAAAGACAATGCACGCCAAATGAATAAAGCATAAAGGATTGTAGCAACCAGTTAACGCCATGGATTTTCAGTTGCTAGAGTTTACGCAGAATCAAATGAGCACCGTGTTGGGGTTGAAGAGTTGTGACAGTAAAAGGAGCATGAGTGTAGGATGGTGAGAGCTTGAATGCAAAGCGTTGAAGAATCATCGTAAGAGCAAATTTGGCTTCAACCATGGCAAAATTTAGTCCAACACAGACTCTGGGTCCCCAGCTAAATGGGAAGAACGAAACCTGGCTCTTAGTAGCCTTAGCCACTCCATCAGAAAACCTCTCAGGCTTGAATCTTTGTGCATCATTGCCCCATATTTCTGTGTCACGTTGAACCAGCATGATGGGCAACAAAAGTCTGACGCCAGGGGGCAACAGCATTTCTCCTAACTGTGTTTCCTTTTTAGTGGTTCGCATAAGCATGGTCACAGGTGGGTACAACCGAAGGACCTCATGCAAAACCATAGTCACCTGCAGTCAACAAAGTAACAACTCGAGAATCGATGATCAATCAAAGTGCCACAGTGTTTGGTGATTTAGAAAGAAAAAGTAGCTCTTCTTTGTTTCAGAACATAAGATACAAAGAATTCCACAACTTTTAATTAGTGAATATCCACCTTTATAAGTCCTGAAAAGTGTTCATTTCAACCAAACAAAATTAGGATTTCTCAAGGTGAATTACACTTACACCCAGTAAAATTCCTTAATTTCTAGTGTGATAAAATTGCTCAGGCCTGCCAAGATTGAGCTGTTGGGGTCAGCAAATAATTTCTCAGTGTGTTGATAATGTGACTACTGCTATTCCATTAGCTATTTCAGATATGATATTTATTTAAAACCAAAAACCATATGCATATGACTGAGACATCAAGTCAACTTACAACTTTCAGATGATTTACACGATCCAACCTTGGTTTTCCATTAACCCCAAAGACCTGCAGAACCTCTTCCCTAGCCCGCTCTTGCCAAGTTGGATGCACGCTCAACAAAATCATTGTCCAAGCTAACAGAACTGAGGTGGTCTCCTGTCCAGCAAAGTAAAATATCCTGCATTCCTCGATGACCTCTTCCATACTTAATCCTGCAGTTTTTCTGCCTCCAAATTCTTGAATCTCTTTGAAATTGGATTCTAATAATAAACCCAATAAATCATCGGCAGCTGCAGCTTCCCCTGCTTCCATGGTCCTTACCTTTTTGTTGATGATAACCCCCAACAAAGACTGCACTTCTTTCACTATCTCCTTGATTCTCTTGTTCATCCTAGTAGGGAGGAACCTACACACAAATAATAACTATCTGAATGCAATAACCCACTTACAGTGAAAAGTGATTCTTTATCACAATGCACAAATCTTTTCATTAAAGTTTTCGCTGATCAGGAGTTCCTTGGGTTCAGAGATGTCGAATGAGAATATTGTAGAAACTGAATCTATTACAGCAATTTCTTACCTTTTACAGTGGAATCAAAAGCATTTTTCTAAGCATTTTTTTGCGCATATTTCTAATGCAATTTGAAGAATTGATCAGTGCTGCAAAAATGGGATCTTCCAAAGGGGCAAAAAAAAAAAAAAAAAAAAAACATGAATGGTGCCCAATGGGGATATGGGTGACTCTTTGCTCAATGGGTATGGATCAATTCTTCTACACGATAAATCACCATGTGCTTTGTGATCCCAGAACTTCTTTTATTAAAAAACTGAAGGAGCATACTCATTGTTTGGCAGCTATCTCTGGATCTAATGGTTTCTATAAGAGCTTTTGATTTCTGCTTGTTCTGCTTTTGCTCACCAAAAAACCAAAATAAGGTCCTGCTACAATAACTGTCATTTTTGTTTTAGAATGAAGGAATTGCTACAACATGCAGCACAAACACCCAAGTGCAGGTGTCGAGACAGAAATAGTGGACAGGATAAGAACTCGCTACATTGATATAAACACAGGTGAATACAGGTTTTTGTTTTTTCAAACAATTCTAATGATCTTACACAGCAAACACAGGATTTCGCCTGGCTAATCTTGCAGGTAAGATTGTGGAGTAAAATTTTTAAACTGCCACATATCTGATGATCCAAGTGTGGTGACAGGAGAGTCCAGGATCATCAAAGAAATGTTCATTTCAAGAGCTGCAGGAAATGAGATGAATTTATACTTTTCCTGCTAGTCATTGATGACTTTAGGCAAAAGGGTAACTGCTCATATAACACCTTATATTTCATTGCAAATGTTTGTTGCAACTCAAAAACATGATCAAATATGAAAATCCATTTCTCTTCTTTAGATAAAGATTTCTGTTGCTTTATTCTTTTCTCTTTTTTCTGCTTCCTAGTTTCCTCTATTTCATTCTATTGATGGCAAGAACAGTGTTGTCATCGGAGCTATAGTGCTGAGGCTCTAAACAGTGAAGAAATTTAAAAAGGCCCAAGAATGGAAGGGAGAAAAGAAACAATAAAATGGCCCAAGTGGCCCAATCTGGAAATAAATGACATGGGCCAAAACAAAGCCAAAAAAAGGGGCCCAATCTCAACCAAGAACAGGAAAAAGAAACCAAAAAAGGAACAAAAAAGGGCCCAATTGAAAAAAGAGGAGAAGAAAGATCCAAACCTAATAAAACCCTAAAACAACATACTCCACGAAGATCTTTCTCCCTCGCTATCTCACATTATGTTTCTTTTGGGCTTTGTCTATGGGTATCATGAGTGATTTCCTATTTAATATTAATAACAGCAAACTTGATCCTTTAAAAATTGACTAAATTTTCAATAATTTGAATAAGATTCTACATCAATATATTATGTGAAGATTTGTACTTGAATTTGTATTGATATAACACATTTTGTTTAGCTTTTAATATCATTACTTGATAGAATACTGAAGAATATATATATTTAAAATATTCTACATTTATGTGTGAAGCGTGTGCTTCGAGCAGTGCCTCACGCTGTAGCTCCAGAAGACCTTTGCGCTTTTGTGTGACTATGCTGCTACTGACAACACTGGGTAAGAATAGGGTTATGCTAAAAGATCAACTGACTTATAAATCTAGATTGAACTGAAAGAAATTTGATGTCTACCTCCATCCTGGAATGTAAACTGAACGTAGAACCTGGCCTGTAAGCTTCGCTAGCTCCTTTTGAAGATGGAATATCAACCTTCCTTCTTCAAAGCTGCTACCAAATGCTGTTCTTGAAATCACATCTGCAGTCAAATTCTCCAGGTAGGGCCACACATCCAACTCACAAGAGCCCTCTCCAGAGATCACCATCTTCTCCCATTGGCCAATCACCTCACTACAGCTCAAGCAAAATGCTGGTGACATATTCTATTACAGAAAAAAATAAGAAAAAAGAGAAAGGAAAATCAATCCCTGTCAGTAATACATTACCATTAACAGAAACATTTCCAGAACCATACTTACCAAAAACAACATTAACAATGTGGTGTGGAACAGCTATGCATGCAGCAATTACAAAAGAAGGGATTAATTCCGCATGTCTGCTTAACCTGACAGTAAAAGAAGCGCCCTAGGGGTTTGCATTAATTTAGAACTATATCAAGCTCAAGACCTGCCATTACGCTGTACTGCATCGTTTTAATTATATTTATTTTAAAACAGAAATAAATTAACTACTCATTAACCTGATAGTAACGAAGCACTAGCTTGTTAAAGAAAAATATTTACATTAGGAAAATTATGCAGTGATGTAATGTTAGAATAGCTAATTGCGAGCACTGTGGCAGCGGTCCATTTGTATGCAGCAAACGATGACTATCAGTGAAAGTAGACAGAAATGCCATTACACTGTATTGCATCATTCTAGTGTGCTGCTGATTACAGTTTCCAATCAGGAAAAAAGAAAGGAAACATATTAACGTGATATCTATGCACGTCTGGCCTTAATGAACATACTGTTGCATCTAAAAAAGCATGAAAAGGATGATTAACATACAATGATCTTTCATAACTTGGACGACAAGTTTCAGTCTCCGATTTATATTTCGTCGACCAATTCTTCCCAATTCACATTTTTGTTGAAAGAATTTCTCCTGGAGTTGAATACCTCATTCAAGAATTGTTTTTGATCCAATCCGTGGGAATCAATAGAAAAGGCAAATCCCTTAGATACCTCTAACTTCTCCGGGTAAAAAGCTGGGTTGATAATCTTTCTGTGCTTAGCCCATTTCTCACCCTCATAGTCCGGAAGGCCGCTGGCCAACAATCTGGATAAAGGGTTCGCATTTGCCTTCTCAAAATTCTTCATGTCGGACAAGATCTCTCTTATGAGTCTAGGATCCATGATGTTCAAAGCTGGGGTTGGACCCATCCATACGAAGGATTTCTTACCTGCAAAATTACCCAATGTATAATTCACTAGGATCACTCTGAAAAACTTCAGTACCCGAATTTGGCTCTAAAAATAAAAATCAAACCCAATATAAATACCAGCTGCCATAGACTCAATCCATAAATTTTCTGAGATTGATACTCCATTGTTCTGTCAAAGGTTGTCCATCACTGCGAAATTTCTTAAGGCAATCGAATCGGAAGTTGACATCCGAATTGCATTGGTACAGAGGAACAACCCATGGAGAGTTTTCATTTCCGCCATAGGGAGAGGCTACCAGCGGCGAAGTTCGCCTTGCGGAGGAAAAGCGAGGAGGTAAGGGCGGTCGAGGAAGATGAAGAAGGGTATAGGGTTTTCGGGAGGGATTTTCTTTTTATTTTTCTTTTCTATTTAAACTCTGGCGTCAAAACGACGGGGTTCTGTGCATGGCTTCTTTCTTTTAGTTAATTAATGCAGAAGGCTAGATTAATGTGAGGATTTTTTGTTTTTAAAGAAGTGTTTTGATAATTATCTTTGCATTATAAGTTTAAAGATAGTATTAGTGGGAGAGTAGAATGGTAGATAACGCCTAACTTAGGTATTATTAGATCACCGTCTAAAAATATATTGTTTTAGACTTGTTTAACACTTTTAATCAAATCGATAAAAGAACATACAAAATTAAGTGCATTCTTAAATTTTTATATAATTTGGTTACATGGATTCCGATAAATCTAATGAGAACTACATGTTCCCTTTATTTTTTCATTCACATGGTTTAATTTTTTAAATTTTTTTTTAAACACCATAATTTTTAATAGTGACAGCTCATAATAATACAAAAAAGTGCTTACAGAGGGCCATATGTGATATGATTTTGTCAAAAGTGTGATGTCATTGAGCTAAGAAAGATTTGATTCTTTAGTACAATAATGTGATTTTGACTGCAACACTAACCGACTGCCTAACATGATGCGGCAAATTTACAAACCCATTTGCATAAATCCGTAAATGTCAACAGACCTAAGAAGGAGAAAATGACTTTGGCAACTTCCATTTTATTTTAATTATAAGCATGATTAGCATTGGATCACCTATTACATCACCTCTTTATTTATTTATGAGAAAATTACACTCAACCTCCCCGTGATTTCACTCTATTACAGAAAACCTTCCTGTGGTTTGAAAATCAATACATAACCCTCTTGTGGTTTCAAACGAACTTGCAAAAGTTAACTTTTCCATCAAATCTAACTGTTTGTTCTTCCAAACAAAAAAATTTAGAGTGTTTAATAGAAAAAATAGACTTTAGTTTCCTAAATTACCGAAAATTAACTCTTTACCTCAACCAGAATAGCTCTCAAAGAACTAGTTGTTTTTATAATTCTTAAACCATAAAAAAGATATATTTATTGTAAAAAAAAAAAGAGAAACATTTATATGTGAATCTACCTAGTTGAAATTATGAATATATTCTATAGAATTTTTTTTTTCAAGATACAAAAAGCATAAAAGTGTCCATTTATTTGGGTACCGCTACAATAAGAGTTAAGAAATTAGTTTATGGATAATTTTAGAAATCAAAGTTTTTTTTCTATACCAAGCATTCTTCTTACGGCTAGATCCAATCTCTCGGCCCCTGTGAAAAGGAAAAAGAATTTCATGTTCTCCCTTTCTTCCTTTTGGGAAGGGAGGATTAGGGAAATCCTATTGATTGCGGCCTTCTCCAAACCCTCGGGAAAAGCATAAAAAAGGCTTGAATGGTACAATCCCCCGTCACACCAGAATGAAAGGGATGATCTCGTTAACAAAAATATCACCCTAAGATGATCATCTCATGACTATTGAGAACGAATCAAACCAGATGGTTTTATTTCTCACCCTGTCTGACTTGCTCCTATGGAACCAAGGTCGTAAAGATTAAAAAAAAATCAGTCATTCAAAACACTAAAATTTTTTTGAAAAAACAAACCATTAGGTTTGACAAAAAAGTTAATTTTTATAAGTCCATTGAAACTACGGGAAGGTTATGTGCTCATTTTTAAATCACGGGTAAGTTTGTAATTTTCTCTTTATTTATTTATTTTAGTAAGTCGAAACTTTAACCTGACTGCAATTTTTTGAATCTAGGCAACATAAAATCAGAAGGGAATGATGCGGCCCCACTTGCTTTTCCTGTATTAATCACTATTATATCACGGTCAAACATAACACAGATATGCGGTAGAATCCAATGAATCCGACCCTACCACTTCCACTCTAATTCCGTAATGTGGGGAATGATTTTGATTCTCGAAAACGATGTAAGTAATTTTATTATAAAAAGTAATTTTATTATAAAAGGTCCCCTCCCTTTAAATGAATATAAATTATTTGTAGTAAAACTTTATCGTTTTCATGGTGGACTCCAAAAATTTGCGAGAGTCTCTGGACACATCTTTCTTATTCTCTTCAATTAGATCCTGCATGACTTGTCATTCGCATCACCGCCTTGTTGAAATAGATATGGAGTAAAGTCTAAGCAATTTAACAAAGGAAAAACGGAATAGGTTATGAATATATATATATATATATACACACGAGTAGTAAACAATAAATTGAAGAAAATTATATGTATCTGTTTACATATATAATTATGGATAGCAAGCCCGAGCAGCATACCAAATCTGTTGATGGTTTGATGGAAGAAGGGGACGACACGTGGCAAGATGTCATCAGAGAGATGAATGGGTTTAGAGTGAGCTTCCTTCAACACCTTGGAGTTGTCCTTCATGTCTCCATAAAACAGCCTGTAAGGGTTCCCACAGAGACCTTGCTCCCTGAGGCACCTCTCCATCCTCTTAGGCCTCAGCCACACCCAATTCACCACTCTCCATGCCCATGCTACCATCACAAGAACAGCAAAAGCAAAGGTGACCAGAACAGGATTCAAAAGCCTCTCCATTTTGAAAATAGTTTTAGAGAAGAAGAGAGGGGACTCGAGGAGAAAGAAAGTGTCTCCAGTGGGAGGCATAGGTAGGCCCTAATATAGGCATGGTGAAAGAGGAAGAAGTACTTAAAATTTGTTGTAGTGAGGACTACGCGTTTAGAAGTGAAGGTATAGTGGATTGGCCTTTCTGTTGGGGGCCAATGGACACAAGGTTCAGCCATCTCCATACGTTGAGGACCACTCGTTTAGAAGTGAAGGTATAGTGGATTGGCCTTTTGATGGGGGCCAATGGACACAAGGCTCAGCCATCACCACACGTTTAGTCAAGCATGTTGTAGTGGGGGATGATGGGGAACAATTTACCCATATAAATATATGGGCGATATTATATGTACATCTTTCATACACTCTTCACATTAAAAGTGGGCACGCGGTAAAAGTTTTATGGTTTTGTATTGTTATTTGACCAAGATACCATGCTTTCTATGCAAAACAGAGACCCTCTTTTTCATTTTCTTTTTTTGCATGGGAAATAAATCTGACAATTCGAAAAACAAGCCATGAAGGCCGGAGGTCTTCCCCTTTTTTGGGCAGGAGAGGTGGGGAGAAAAGGACCCGCCCTAATGATTTTGGAATCCATGCTAATCCTTCGTCCTAGACACAGTGGAAAAAGTCAAGAGGAGGACCACTAATTATATGGGCTCGATGAATCTGTTCTCCCTATATATATATATATAGCCAAAAACAATGCCAGTTTAGTAAGAACGACGGAGGTCAACCGTATGGATCCAATGGGCATGAAATATCAAGAGGATATGCCATCAGTTTAGTTCATATTGCGGACTATCAAAAAGATTTAAACCAACTTTTTGTCTCAGTGTTAATTTAACCGCTGTAAGTGTTCTGAATATTTAGATCTATGTGGATTCTCATTTATATTGTGAACTATCGAGAAATCTAAACAATTATATCTTTTTCTTTTTTTGGTTGTAAATCTGAACCGTTATAATTGTTTTGAATATTTAGACTTTACGAATGAGAGATTTATATTACGTTATAATATACAACATTCCTATTATTATTGTTATTGTTTTGGGAAGAATGTGTTTTGAAGGCTTGCAACTATGATCTTTCCATCACAAAGGAATAATTTTCTCGGTTGGACCAACATTCACCTCAAGCACCTTCAACTTTAAAACAAAACAAATTGCAATCAAATTTCTATGCATCAGATACCTAATTAAAGATAGACATCCAAAAAAAAAAAAAAGTATGCGTAAAATCTCAAGACGCATTAGCAAGCTATACACTTTATTATTTATTTAACCTGAAATAAGAAAAGAAAAAAGAAAAAGAAAAGAAAAGGAGATGCCCACAAAGAAATATCAAATATATATTATTTTTGGATGCCCATACCTAGGAGGACTGATTCTTAAACAACTTGGGCACAAATACCATTTTTTTTTTCTTTTTCATTCCTTTGACCAATTAAGCATTGGAAATTCATATAAATAAATAATATATATATATATATATATATATATATATATATATTCAAAAGTCCCTTAAGTTGGGACGCTCCTACAATCTCACGATGAAGATGAAAGTCCCAATACAGTGTAGAAAGAATTCTATGCTCAAAGCCTCTCGAGCTACACCCAAATTTCTCATTTCTATACTCAAAACTTTGGGCTCCAACAGTAACTTCGTTCGAGTGGTATTGATCCAACACACGCGCGTGAAGAGATCATGCAGTCCATGAAGAGCAAAGAGAGCCCAAAGAAGGTTAAATGCGATTGGGCCCAAAACGAACAGCCCAATTAAAGCTGGGAAGAACTCTTGAGGCCCAAAAGAAGGCCTACGTCGGGGGTCAACAGAAGAACCCAATTTGACCACATTTTTTGGGACGGAAATGATCGTTTTTCTGTTTTATCCCAATAATTACAATCCCTAGGAAATGCACCCACCCTGCCGTTGAATGGTCGCTATGGTAGCTTAATTCCGGATAGGTCTGGGTAGGGTTAAAAAATGAATTGAAAATCAGGATTTTCAGTACTACATATCATTTGACAGCGAACGGTAGCGCTCATTTCCTCCCTTAAGTCAAAATGATTCAAACCGTTAAATCGAGAAATCAGAAAAAGAGAACAAGTCAATATAACAAAGTGTCGACCAATAAATCAAGACAATCTAAATGATTGTTTGCCTAATTCTAGACATTAAGATGGTATTTGAGAATTAGATCTAGATAATCCTTACTAACCATGCGAAAATCAACAGTTTAGGTATAGATTTCGGTACCATCTTTAACAGGTAACTATAGATGTCTTTAGATTCAGTGCTAGTGAGTCCTGAATAGACATGGTGTTGCAAAGAAGCACGTAATAAGATAGAAAAATAAGCACGTTTAGCATATGTCGACTGCTACCAGTTTCATCATCACTATAGCTTTCGTAAAATCAAAGGGACTCCATGCTGCGGTTGAAGGGATACACCAATGAAAGGTGCGTGCGAATAAGACGGGGAGAGCTCGAAGGAGAACCGTTGTAGAATCATGGCGACAGCCATTTTGGCTTCGATCATTGCGAAGTTCTGGCCGATGCAAACCCGGGGACCCCAACTGAAGGAGAAGAAGGAGAGCTGGTGGTGCTTCGCGGCTTTCGAAACGCCCTCGGAGAACCTCTCCGGTTTGAACTCCTTTGCGTCATCGCCCCATGTTTCCTGGTCGTGATGAACGAGGAGAGTTGAGAGCGAAAGCTGCACTCCTGAGGGGAGACGCAGTTTCCCTAGTGTTGTGTCCTCTTGTGTGACTCTGATGAGTGTGACGAGTGGGGGGTACAATCGAAGAACTTCGTACAAAATCATCGTCACCTTTCATGAAGCATAGAACATGATCAGGGGTTTATTCATAAACAACAGGAGGACTACGGCGCGAAAGAAAATAATAGCAGACATACAACTTTTAGACGGTTCAAACCACTCATGTCTGGTGATTGGTTGTTTCCGAAGACTTGCAAAACTTCCTCTCGTGCGCGCGACTGCCAATTCTGATGGTGAGACAACAAAACCATGGTCCATGCAAGAAGAGATGAGGTGGTATCTTGGCCAGCCAAATAGAAAACCTTGCATTCCTCAATCACATCCTTCATGCTCAGCTCGACCTTGGGTATCCCTTCTTGATTAATCCCTTTGATGTTCGATTCCAGCAATATCCCCAATAAGTCGTCGGTCGCGGACCCTCCTACGTTCATGGCCTTCAACTTCTTGTCGATGATGCCCCTCAATAGACCATTCACTTGTTTCTCGATTTGCTTCATTCTCCTGTTTGTTTTAGTTGGCAGGAACCTGCACCCACATGGGTAACGGAGGAATGGACAAGTTTTGATGATCCTCTTTGGCCTAAAGATGAGTACTTTCTAACTGTTTCAAGGGTAATACACTACCTCCATCCTGGGATGTAGACCGACTTTAGAACATGGAAAGCATGCTTAGCTTGCTCCTTCTGAAGCTCAAATATCATTTTCCCCTCCTCATAGCTACTCCCAAATGCGTTTCGAGAAATAACGTCGGCAGTCAGATTGTCAATATAAGGCTTCACATCCAACTCGCATGTGCCTCCCTCCTCATGTTCGGCCACCATCTTCTCCCACTTGCTCACCATCTCAGAACAGCTCATATAAAACCCCGGCACCATATTCTGTAACCCCAAATTGCCAATTTTTTAAAACTTTCTGATGAGGAAAAAGAATGAATATGTAATGAAAAGAAAACAATACAAAAGCAAAGGCAACTGCCCAAGAGAAACCACGGACAAACCCACAGGGGAGGCCAGTACAGGACTCTAATGCCTCATTGAAACCTTGAGCCAAGGAAAATCCATGAGGAGGGATAAAGAGGACACTAGATATCCAAATGCCAACAAGGATCCCTCACATGCACGACGACGGTCCCACAAAAACTGATGCGAGCCTCAACCATACAACAGGACACAAAGGACAGAATTGATCCAAGATCGCAACGAAAGGATTGAAGGAGAGAATTTGGGATAGAGAGATCACCTTCAGCTTTTCTTGGTGGAAGGCTGGATTAACAATCCTTCTGTGCTTAGCCCATTTGTCGCCCTCGTAGCGCGGCAGTCCGGTCACTAATAATTTGGTGAGTGGGTTGGGGGCTGGGCTTCTGGAAACTATTGAACTTAGCTAAGGCCTCTCTTATGAGCTCAGGCTCAATTATGTTCACCTGTGGAACTGGGCCGATCCACGTGAATGAATTCTTACCTGAAATTCCGATCCCACATACACCCATTTCATCAAGATAAACATATAGGTAACCCCAATCAAACCCCAGGAAATCAAAATTCACGCACTAAGATCAGACATTTTGCTACTATGGAAAGACCTGAAACGCTTTAAAGAATTTAGAAAATCTGTGAATGACAGCTTTTTTATCCAGAGCTTTAATGCGAGTACAAAAGGAAAGCGGCGCTTTGAGTTTCATGTGCCGTTCAATATCACATACGTTGATCAATTAGTTAGAATCGATAACCATCAAATCGCAGAAGCAATCTTTATAGAATAAGAATCAGAGTCCCCTGACTTGATGATCAAAAGGTGAATCACATAAGTAAGGAGAGCTCGTGACAGTAAAGAGAGGGGGAATTTGGAGACGCGTACCGTAGTGCTTGACGGACTGTTGAAAGAAAGGGATCAAGCGAGAGGAGATGTCATGAGAGAGGGAGAAGGGCTTGGAGAGTGAACTGCGAGCATCGGAGTCGTCGTTGAGGTCTCCATAGAAGAAGCGGTAGGGATTCCCGGAGAAGCCCTGGCTCCTGAGGCACCTCTCGAGCCTCCGGGGCCTCACCCACACCCAGTTCAACACCGCCCACGCCCATGCCACCGCACTCACCAGTCCCACTGTGATCAGGATTTGCTCACAGCTCACTCCCTCTAGTTGCATCGCCATTATCACTACAATTCAATGCTCTCACCCGCAAAGGGAAACAGAAAGAAAAATTGTAGAGAAGAAAGTTTCCTCGAATGGAGGATGGAGAGTGAGAGGAGTGGGAAAGAGGGATCCGGTGAGTCATGTGGTGGACCATATTTCTAGGCTTCAAGTTAATTGGATTTGAAAATAATAATTAAATTTTAAAAGAGAAAATAATCCTATTTGTCCATCAATGGGAGGAGAAGAAAATTTCCAAACCGGGGCGTGGCTAGGATGAGTTTTGTAGTTTGTCATGGTTCACAAGTCAGCTTTATTTTAAGATTTTTCTTTTGAAAAGAAATAATTGGGATTAATCATTTAAGCTTGTTGAAATTCACGTGCATGGTGAGAAAAATTACCTAGTACAGGAATTTTAAATTATTTGTTTGATCTCTATGTTATGCTAATTTCCCTATAATTTCGTAATGCATAAAATTTTGTGTCTAAATATTGAAAATACTACAAGATCTCTTTGATAGTTTATAATATAAATGAGAATTCAACATATACATTATGATAAATTGCATGAGAATTAGTATGCCATCTTATTTTATCATGATCATTTAATTTGTATGTAAAAGAATGATTTCTAGTGCTACGGTAGATGATTTTTCTGTTTTTCCTACTTATTTACTACACTAGATTTGAAACTCAATGAATTGAGCTTTTAAATCAAGTTGAGACTGCTGAGGATAGGATTTTAAAAGAATAATACTATTTATACATCCTTCATATAATCTTTACACTGAAAATGATCACATGATAGAATATATATGGTTCTGCATTGTTATTTGACTAAAATATTACTTAAAAATGATTATAAATATATTATTATATTACTCTTTTAATTTAAAATTTATGTGAAGGATATATTAATAGTATTATGTTTTAAAAAAATTAAGCTGTGTTAGGACGAGCAGTAGCGTGGAATGAAACGTATGTTGTCGCGGTCTGATGTCTTGCTCACGCTGTGCAATGTCATTTGGCCATTGGGTGGCAGACGTAAAATAAAGTAGGAGCGAGTAACATCAGATCGAGACTTTTATGGCGGCGCCCAGTTGGGTGGGCTTATGGACACCGGTAAAATAATATTATTTATATATTTTTTACATAATTTTTATATTAAAAAAATAATATGATAGAATATATATAATTCTTTTTAAGTAGTAATAATAATATAAAATCACATATATTTTACATATTATTACTTTCAATATAAAACTTATATAAAGTATATATAAATAATATTATTCTTACATCATCATCCATACGCAACTCTTTCAGGTTCATCTGCACACGCTTTCCACCATCACGCGACTCCATTACAATCATTAATCACTCCTTTTAAAATTTCAATATCGAGATTTCAAATATTCACATGGGAGTATAAATTATATATATATATATATATAATAATTATTTAAACATTCACGTTGGGTTTCTAGGTATTTTTATTAATTAATAATTATTATTTTTTATCTCTTCTTCTTTTGTTCTCTCTTAAAAACCAATAAACATGAGTCTTTTTCCTTTTTTACTGGTAATTTTTGATACCTAGCAGTTCTCAATTTTTATTGGTTAGACAAATAATGGGAAGTGTAGTCATTCAATCCTGCGTTCATTTTCCAATCCTATTCTAGTGGGCAATTTTTAGGCGCATTAGACTGCCACTATTATTACTTTTCTGAGCACCATACATATAAATATTCTTAAACCTAATAGCAATAATCATAAGAGGGAGGTTTTAAGATATATATATTTTTTATGAAATTAGAACACTTGTGTATACGCATAGGGACAGAACATTCTGGATGAAATGAAATTCGAATACGTGTAAAATGATAAAAAAAAATTTCATTCCATCTTTTCACTTTTTCTTTTTCTAAAAGATTTCTCATTTCTTAGCTAGGAAGAAACGCAGTGATGAAAGAGGAATTAAGTAGAACATAAATGATCGCACGGTATTCTAATGAAGAGGCACGACTTAACAACATGCATGCAGAAAAACAACAGTTGCACATGAATGCGATAATTTACATGTGATTTGTTCCATAATAGACCATCTTCCGTGGGAGAAATGGAATCGTAATTTCTTATAACAAAAAAAATTATATTAATTGGTTTATATTTCCTTCTGCTCTTAACCCTAGGAGTTCTACATCAATGACAAAACTGTGAAAACAACCACAATTATGGAACACTAGTGGAACTAAATTGACTCACAAGCCTTGCACATGACTTGTCTATGCTGACCATTTTGTTGGAAAATTTTGCTTGTGCCTTGTCCTATGCACCCTATTTTCTCCTTGGTGACCCACTTATGTTGACAAACATTTGCCAAACAATATTGCACCCTATTTTCTCCTCGGTGACCCACTTACTGTTGACAAATATTTGCCGAACAATATTGTGTATTCTTCCATTGTTGATACGTGTACCAAACGGAAAAATAGTATGCTTTTTGTTAATTGGCCTTCTTCTCCGTCCCTTAGGTGCTCCATACATGAATAAATAAATATGTATTTAGTCATCCATATAATAGAGTTTTCACAAGTGGCATGTCCTGTGGGATTTTTCCTTTTTTTTTTTTATATCATAATTGCATGGAAAATTTGAACGGTGGACTGATTCTATCATGGTCAACAATTGATATTAACAAGGATAGATCTTAGCACCATGCCTTGTTACATTTGGCATATGTGGAGGCTCTTCTTAGTTAAGGGCCAGTTCAGGAAAACTATTTTGATTTTTCAAAAAGTAAAAGTATTACGTTTTAAAAAATTTACTTATTTAATTTTTCTAAGAGGTTATTTTCGAATTTTGGCATGTATATTTGGGCTTTTCAACATGCTCAAAAGAGTTTTTCGTAGATCGGTCAAAAGTCCTCTGAGAAAAATATTTTTTCAATAAAAAATATTAAAAATAATTTCAGCAAACTAACCCTGAATTAGTTTTTTAAAAGTAAGCTCCTTTGGGTATATTTCTTATTTTTCTTAAAGCACTGATTGTTCAGTTTGGTTTTATTTTAATTCTTTAAAATTGTCATACTAAATCTACCCCAAAACACAAAATATATTATAACCCCAGTGAATCACTTCCTCACGCGTCAAACAATGTGGCCCTCGTGAAAGTGCAGCCACCGATCAAGAAGAATATATAGTTGGGTTTGTGCAACATAAACTAATATAGGAAAATATTAAAAAAGAATCAAAAAACCAAGTATTTTTATAAGAGCCAACCATTATACGACCCACATAACATCATGAAAACATATCACAAAATCAGAAATATAAATACAAATACACATACTATTGTATATTATGATGGTTTTATAATTCGTGTCAGCATAAAACTTTAAATAATTATAAAAAAACTATAGTCACATTTAATAAGGACAAAAATAGTCTATTAAACAAATCTTAGAGTGCCACGTAATATAACATAAACCCTTATATAATCAAACAGGAGATCACCTAATTACATTAGATATTTAAAAAGTTCAAAATTTACGGTGGTTTTCTGTGGAATATACAACCTTTTTTTTTCCTCCTTTTCTTAAGTATAAAGTTTGTTTAAATTTTAAAAACATGTGGAATAATGGTTGGTTGAACATAAATTGGATATTTAATCTCGAGAAAATGTAAAGGATTATTTAATTTGAAGAAAATCAATCGAAGCATAAATTTGATTCGAGTTTTTAAAACCGTAAAGGAATAATTAATTTGGAGAAAATTTCAGGGATGGATAATTAGTGATTATTTAAAATAGTTAAATAAATATTAAATTTAGAGAAAATAAAGGGGTGAGCATTGCCTCCCTCGCGTAATAAATGTAGTCACTCTAAGTATTGGGTCAAAATTATTTTATAAGTTAGGTTAAGTCATGTTATATTCAACCAGTATATCAACTAGTATAACCTTCCTATCTTATAGTATTTTCATAAACCAATTAAGATTTAGCTAAAACTTTAATTTTAAATTAAAAAAACATAAAAACCTTACTAGAAATGACAGCTGACCATATTGACGGTAACAAGTTGAGGTTATTGACTCTATTCTATACTATCATGATAAGTAAAGGAATTCATATCCACACATATATGTAGGATTATCATTTTTTCTTTTTTTAGTAAATAGGGAACTTTATTACCAAAGGAAAGAGGGATAAATACACGGTCGCATCCCTTCAGAAATGAATGAGAAGTCCCTCTGTAATTATCAATAGCACTCAAAGAATAAGTGCTCAACGGTCTTTGAATTATAGTGCTCTAACGGGTAAATGTTAGTGTTAATAGGAAAATTCTACTTATATATTCTTCACGTTAATAGGAAAAATTCTACTTATACATTCTTTCACGTAAAAAGATGATATGACAAAATTTGATGAGTATTTTAATTAAATAATAATATGAAATTATATAAATTTTATCACTTGATCACTTTCGATGAAAAAGATATGTGTAAGATGTACGTGTAGTACTTCCTTTACCAATAAGGTGTGATTCCATCAATCTACTTCTAGTGGGAGTCTTTGTTTACATATTAGCCAAAAAATGAAGGAAAAAAACGAATATGTAAGTTCCAATAGCCTCTTTTAATAAAAAAAAGTGAACTCAAAACATCATTTTAAGTTTTATTTGTTTTTTGTTTTTTCCTTTTTGTCCGTATGCTATAACTTAACTGCACCGGCAAAATTAAGCCCTAAAATAAAACCATGATAGACTTATTCCCCTCTTTCTTCGTTATCATATAAAGTTCACCTTCTATTAATTAATAATAAACATTTATATCCATTCACTTTATTAACAACGAGATCTATTATATTTTTCGCATGGCCCTAAAAATTTAGAATAGGTGAAAATAGGTGAAAATCCTCCCAATAGAAGTAGTGGTTAACCGCATTTTAAGCGAGCAATGGATAAAAGATCCAATGAAGAGAATGAATGGACAATTTTACCCATTACTCATCCAAGCATACCCATAAAGCAAGTGCCGGTCAGTACCCCATTTAAAATCTAAAATCTTTCTAAATTTTGCATTTGGTCCTTGAACTTCTGAAAAATTTTAGCTTAGTCCATGACTTTCAAAGATTTTCGGTTTAATTCCTAAACTTTCAAATTTAGACATTCAAGCTTTAAAAAAAAACGGAGTACCCACCAATACTTGTTATCCATTACGGGTGGATAACGAATGAATTTACCCACTTTATGATAGGGTAAACCCATTAAGACCTATACCCATGTCTGTTTGCCAAGTCTAATGTTTAGGAATAACTCCAGCAAACCGAACAATTCTATACCAAGGGCGGACACGATGTATAATACTAATCTCATCCCCTGCTATGATATACTAAGAAAGCAGTAAGGATAGGTTTTAGTGCTAGATAAAGTCCATGTAACATATTAAGTAATTTCCATAGCTCTCATCGTGACTCAGACTTTCCACCCAAAACAGCTACATAGGTCTTATCACAAATAAGAATTTTCTTATTCCAGTGGCTATAGTAAATTCCCAAACTTAAATACAAGTGGGCAGTGTGCATGGTAGTTAGTGATTAGTGTTTATTAGGGTGAAAGAAATCAGAGATTAAGAAGTCACTAAGAACATTTGTGGCCAAGTGATATCTCATGCATTTAAATTTTATGATTTCCAGTAATAGAGCAAAGACATACTAGTGCTTGGAAAACATAAATTACTTCACTTAAATCAACAAAATAAATTACTTAACTGGAAGTTAATTGGAAAATAGTTGCTAAGCCAATACCAGAGGGCCACCAGATGGGTGATTGGCGCTTGCCTTCAACACGGCGACTCGATCCAACAAAGCTAATCACTGCAGAGGCTCAGTTTGCCGTTGTTGAAATGCAATCAATTCCTTTGGGACATACTGAAAGCATGAATCAATAAACAATATAATTTTTCCACACTCCAGAATTGCATATTCTTCGTAGAACATGGACAGTAGACAGTTTAGACGAACAATTTCACATATGCAGAGGACCAAGTGATTGTTTGAAGTACAGTTACAATTGCTACATAAATTAACAATGATATATCATCCCCAGGAACCAAGGGATTACTATACATCCATTTTGCTGCAGCCAGTAGTGCAACTCTCTACCCAGAGTATCATCACCAGGCATGGCTCGTTGCACCAAGAATAATAGCGATTGTTGCCACAATTGCCTGTAGATATGCAGTTAATATTGAATCAAAGAAACCAATTAAGCATAGGGGAAGATGTAATAAAATAATAATCAAACAATATTAACAACAGTGGTGGTGGCGTGGTGAGGATATGAGCATATGTACTGATAAATGGAGCTTTCTGCAAGATTGAAAAATTATTTGAAGGTGGGCTGGCCTCATATCCCCTTTAGGTTTCCTTCACCCTTCAACAGAAGGTTTCGCTTATTTCCAACATGTTTAGGCCCAAAAAAAGTCATGTAACCACCAAACAAAAACATGAGACCCTGGTGTCAGATCCCACTCATGAGTACTGAACAGTTACATACAGCAGACCAGAAAAGGCTTGCTAAAGAGGTGCAGCTGGTCTAGATTGAATTCAGGGTCACAACTAAACTTAAATTACCATTATGGATCTAGGAAGGATACCTAAAGCAAACAAACAAGAAAGAAAAAAAGAAAACACAGTTAACTTACACCACCCACGAGCTTTTGGAGCTCAATTAATTACGCTATAATCTCATCACCAGTCCTTGTCAGATTAAAACTAAGGACCAAGTCATCTTATACAATCCTGTATTATTTCTTTTATAAACAATTAGGGTTAAAAAAAAAACTGCTGTTTCACTCATTTTTGCTCAATCGCATGAAATTTTCTATCAGTGCCTGTTTTGGGCAGGAGAGATCGTCCATCAGTCTTCTGCTCATATAATTGGTCTAGATATGTAAGGCCTTTATGTCCAACTTTTAATTCTTTTAAATCTTTCTTGATGACTGCACGTTCTAACCTCTTCTGTGTTTCTACTTAAGCAACCCAAACATGAAACAAAATAAGAAACTCATTTACATGCACCACATCCCAATGGCGCAAAGATGGATGGTCCACCAAATCAATCAAACAACAAGGTTTCATGCTTTTGGTTCCATTTAGCCAATGAAATTTTCAGTACTAAGACTTGGTCTTTTTTGTTGCTTGTTGTTCAGCTTCTGCAGTTACATTTTTTTTTTTTTGCCAGACCTATAAGCTTGAAGCGGATCATGCGTCTATGCCCTCTTTCAATTGGACAAAAGCTTTGCCAAATTAGTAATCTTGAAGGATTATGTAGCACTAGGTGTGATCCCCACAGGATGATATACGTAATCCTAGCATTTAACTAATTCTTTTTCTTCGATTTTAACTTCATGTGGACTTTCAAAAGCACCATTATCATTCTTTTCCCAACCCATCTAATACAAAAGAAATTTGATGTTTTTAAAATAACTTTGTTCTTTTATTTATTTGAACTTCAGCAATACTATGTAAACTTTCAAAAGCACTGATAACTTTCCTTTTTCCAAATCCTTCTAATATAAAAGGAATAGCAGAAATGCTAGCACTATATATTCCTCTTTTTTTTAGCAGGTGTTTTGGTCTTCCTATACAGAGTTTAGTTTGAAAGCAAGCAAAGCTAATGAAGATATTCTATCGTAGCTAGTGCTATGTTTGAGTTGTAATTTGGAATCTGACTTTCAGAGTTTTTCGACTAGTGTGTAGTGTCAGGTTATGTATTGGGTGTAAATCTTACATGCGTCCTGTATTTTCTCATTGCAGAAAATCATTAGAATAATCTGCCATAAGAACAATATGTGGCCTGCTAGTTTTTCATAGCAATAAATAAGTAGAATATATTTCAGAACCACAGTTGTCAAGGCGTCGTTGCCTATTGGCGTCCAAGCAAAGGGGAAGCATGGAATGCAGTGCCTTGTTCCCCCCTAGCCAAGGTGTGCGCCAATGCCTTGGATGACTTAGGTCTCCTTGATGATGCCTAGCAACATCGACGCTGCTCTAGATGATGCCTTTGTGTGATATATTATGTGTTTTCCTTGTTCTTATGGTGTTATTAGTATGTATTATTGCTGACTTTGCTAATTTGATGCTTTATTTTTATGATGGTTGCTACGTTGATCTACTTGAATGCTTTAATTTGATGAGTAATAATGTTAGTTGTGCTTAATTTGCTGTATTATCAGATCAGTTGTGGTTGTATAATGTATTTTTGTTTTATTTTCAAGTATTTGCCAATATTTTTCATTTTTACGACATGTACAAGAATGATATAAAGGGGTAAAATTATGAATTTCATTAGGGCCCCCCCTGGACTGCCTTCAGGATGCCTAGGTGAGCGCCTAAGCGTCCAGGCTTTCCATGGTTGATGCCGACCACCTTGGCATCATGACAACTATGTTCATAACCACCAAGCAACACACACCGCTAGTAATATATTATACGAGAACTGCACATTATATAAACCACTTCAAAATAATCAATGAAACCACTGCCAATCTTTGTCTGCGCTGCTTAAAAGTGAAAAATAAAGACAAAACTACAAGGCAATAGATAGTGTATAACCATATCCAAGAACTTAGCAGTAAACATACATAGTCGACAAGCACTTGCACACTTAAACATGTTTAAAAAGAAGGCTACAACATTCATGAACCATGACTTTAACCATAAATGAGAGGTAAGAATCACTTACAGCAACAGTGCAAGCAATATATCCTGGTTTCTCTCGGTAATCATATCTGGAACAAGAGAGGACTATTGCACCAACATACCATGGAATAGCACCAAGGAAGAAACCAATAATAAACCTTCAAATTCAAACAGTTTGTTAACTAAAAATTACGATCAACCATCAGGGGAAAATATAACAATAACTGGAAAAATCAAAACTTCAGATATGTAAAATTGTACTAAGCATTGAATATAACAATTTTTGCCATCGCCCTAATATAAAAAGGACGATAACTGAAAACATTGAAATTCTAGAGATGTAAAATTGTGCTAAGCATTGAATAATAATAACTTTCACAATTATTCTAGTATTCATCAAATTACTGACAATGGAAATTCAGACTGAAGTACTAAACCTCATCAAGGAGTAAAAGTCAAGTTGTATCATAAAAAGAAAAGGCACCAAGAGTTTGGGGTTGGCCATGTGGAATAAAAATAACTATTTCATTGAATCATTTATGTGAATCCCTCCATGCACGCATACCTATCTAAAGGTATGGCCTCATCTTTTTCCCTCTCACTCATGTCCTTTCTCACAACTTTTTTGAACCATTTTAAAACAAATCATCTCTCACCTTTTGTCCTCCCAACCAGGCTACAGTCACAGTTAGATAAAATGGAACCACATTTGTGTACCTAACTCCAATTCAACCTCATTTTGGAAAGAGAGTTGGGTTCTATAGTCAGTCATGAGGTGTTGTTCCATTGATTTGGTTTCCATCAGCAGATTCTTGCAAGGGCTTGAGGGAGGCAACATATTGTCGGCTGAAGTGAAGCATTTTTTCCCCTGGGTCAGGTCTTTCTATTGCCAGTGAGTCGGGAAATATAATTTTTGCACCTGTTGGGATGATGTTTGGAGGCGAAAAGTTTCATCTGAAGTTGAGTTATTTCCTTAAACAGCTCACTTCATCACAAGGGATTTTAGAAACCTACCATCATTTAGAAGAGTCCTAGTCTTGTAGGCTGAAGTGAAGTATTTATCCCCAGGGTCCGGTCTTTCTGTTGCCTTTGGGTGGGGAAATATAATTTTTGCACCCCTTAGACAATTTTTGGAGGTGCAAAGTCTCATCTGAAGTCAAGTTATTTCCTTTAGCAGCTCGCTTCATCACAAAGGATTTTGGAAACCTATCATCATTTAGAAGAGTCATAGTCTTGTTTAATGAAATTTATTTATTTATTCTATGTTTGGAAACTAAGAAATGGTAGGAACAGAGAATGAGTGTAAAGGGTACGCATAGGCTAAGATGGATGAGAAGTAAGATTGGAAAGAGAGGATAAAAAATGGGGACATATCAAAGACCCAAATGTGATTTCTTGTTTTGGTGACCCTCTGTGATTTCTTGTTTGGTTCCATGTAGCTTTCCCCAAACTATGGGGATTGAGACCAAGCATGCTGGTGTTATTGTAATATAAAGAAGAAAATAATGTCAACTTACAGGAACCAGCCAAGACCAATACCACAGCAGGGAAGCCTGCGCTCTCTTACAGGCCTTCCTTCAGCAATTGCATAACCTGGATCAACAATAGATACATCCAAAACAAAAAATCAAGGGTGTTTTAACTAGGAAAAGAATTGCAGAAACCAAGACAATGAACAGAGATTAGAAGCATAAGAAATCATATCATCAAAGTCATACTGAACATGCCTAGTAGAAAGCATAAATTTTAACCGAAAGCCAACACCAAAAACCGCCACTGGAAATCGCTACATGTACATAACCTAATTAATTCCTCTAAATGTGTTTGACTAGCTCCTCTTCGCATAGTGATGACGGTTATTGGACCGAAATAGTAAGAGATTCTGTGGATAATTTGATGTTTAGCTGTTAACCGAAGGCGATTCCTTTTGCAATTGAACTCCAAACACCATTCAAACACGACTTAATTGAGAGTATATTGACCAGAAATCATGCTTATTCAGAGGGAGAAGATTACCATGAACGGCTTGATCGGAAGGAGGACCATAGTACGGAGGATGCGGAGGAGGGGGAGCCGAGGGTTCAGCGGCGCCAGGCGGCGGAGCCGGCTGGGGGAATCCGATCACCGATGCCTGAGAACGGGTGGTCACACCTTGAAACGTCCCGTAGTACGGCTGCTGCTGCTTCTGATCGCCTCCGCTCTTCCCTTCTTCACTCATCTTCAAACCCTAAAACGCGCCCAAACACACAGATTGAGAGGTCGAAGAACCGGAGATCCTGAGAGGATTCAATGATCCATAAACTGATTCAGAGCTCGGTTTCAGGCACTTCGACAATGGAGAGAGGATCGTCAATGGAGTCTTCGACCGTGTCTGAACGTTCGGTTCGGGGAGATGGGGAAGGTACCAAAAACGTAACTAGCTGCGTGCATCCAAGGCGCGGTCCTTTGATGAGGATTCAACCAATAGAAAAATTACACGTGGACAGAGAACCGCTACAAGTATCGTTGCCATCTGTTCAGTGACGTAGCTGGACGGACAAGCATGGGGTTTCGAGTCATTTTATGGCTCGGGAAGTGTTTCGTTTTGAGAAAATTCTATGGGTACTGAGGTTGGGACTCAAAATGGGGACCACTCTCAGTATTGATGGGGTTCATCCCCTATCACATATTCATGGATTTTATTAGCATGTGACTAGTCGGTACTTATTTGGATACGTGGTCTTAATAATCATAATAAAATCTTTCATTTTTTATGGAGACTTGTAATTGGCCGAATTAGGTTGATTATGGGTGGGTCATGGGTTGATATAAACGGATCAACCATGGTATAAGATTTCGGGTAAAAAAGATATTAACATTCCCTCACATTTATTATAAAGACACTAGTGCCCTTCTAATCCTTTTGAAGTGACTTTTTTATGTCACTAATTAGTATGTGAGAAAAATAAAATTATTATGTTATTATTATTTAATGGCAAAGAAGTGATGGCTTAAGATTATGGGCGAAAAATACATGGACATCTCCTCACATTTATTAAAAAGATATTAATACCCTTTAACCTTTCGAAGTGTCTTTTTTATCTATCTCCTCGTATTCACAATGTTACTATTATTTTTTATCATTTACGAATTTCTGACGAAAAAAAAGTCAATTTGAAAAATCAATGAATGTGAGTGTCCTTTTTAGAAATTGGAGGCAGGTACCAGTGTCTTTTTCATAAAGATAAGAAAGTAGTCAATATATTTTATGTAATACCCCTAAATTCTCACTTAAATTTTAATTGAGAATTGAATTAAAGTCAAGCCTAAAAACACATAGATGGATGTGGCATTTGTGCCGAATAAAGGATTGGAGCAATAGAATGACATAATCAAAAACTCAATAATAATTTAAGGATGAAAAATATGGTGGAAAAGTGAGATAAATGGACACTGTGATATGAAATTATCTATATCTACACATAGCTAATGTGGAACTAATTATTATATACGTGTAGACTATACCAATATAGTATAACATATGTTATATTAATATAATATAATGTATGTTACGTTAATATAATATATTATAATGTTGCATGGTGCAATGGTAGGAAAGCTTAGTTGGTAAGTCTTCTAGTGAATCAGCTAAGAGTATAATATATAAACATATATTATGTTATGTAATGTTAATTGTTATAACTATTCAGAGTAGCAGAAGGAAAAAAGGAAGGGAAGGCCGAGAGAAACAGCGAAAAGAAAAGTAGGGAAAAAAAAAAGACAAAGAAGAAGGGAAGAAGAGGGGAAAAAGTGGAGGAAAGGAATTTTAGTTGTGTCAACGCGTGACCTAATAATTCGAGACAAGGGAAGCTTGTTCTTTTGAAAGAGGAATTTATCCTTCCATAAGGGAATCCTTTTGTAATGGATTTCAATCCTTGAATTTCATCAAATCTATTAATTTTTGTGTCCTAATTGTTGACTTGAGGGCAAGTTGACATGTTTATTTTGAGTGTTAGTCCAGTTTGTCATTATTATTATTGTTTGAGCCTAAATTATCATTTGATTGCTATTGAGAGTACATGTTTGAGCTCACTAACCCATTTGTTGTCATTATAATTATTTGGAACCTTAAACGTTGGTATGAGCTTTATTGGACTTATTTGTTTGAATCTACTTGTCATGTCGGATGCAAAATGTAACGATTTGAACCCATTTATTGAGATAAACAACCGCGAAAACTAGAATAGTAGACCATGTGCTTGGGTTAATACATGCATGAACTTTATTGGCTGGTTGATGGGCCCCGTTACGATGAGTTGACCCCGTGCATTAGTGATTGTACAAATTATCAGACCTTATGTGTGGGTTTGAATAGGCACATCATGACCTTTTCGGTCTCTTAATGGGTGCTAAATTTTGTTAAATTATACCAGAGTTTGTTGAATCTTTATTTATTGATCGTAAATTTCGTTGATTATCCCTTACTAAGTGATCTTTAGCATTTACCCTCTATCTGATTGAACTAGTTTCAGGTAAGCATGTTATGAAGGACGTTGTCACGGGTAAGGAAAATGATGAAGGGGAAATGATTGCTTATAATTAAGCTCTAAATTCATTATATTTAAAACCCCTTTTCTTGGTCTTGGTTATACTTTTGTATCAGTTTTAGACACCTGTTATGTGGAATTATTTGGAAGAGTGCGTCTTGTACACTCGTTCAGTATATGAAAGATGGGGGTGTCACATTTAACCAAAGATTATTTTGAGGGACAGGTCAGGTTATGTTATATAATAAGCAAAATGGACAGATTGACAAATCATACGTGGAGTTTGGCAGTTCTAGTTTTATGGGATGATACCTTAATTTGCGTAGGTGCTTTGGGACAAGTCAAGTTGTGTTATATAATAAGCAAAATGGACAGACTGACAAATCATACGTGGAGTTTGCCGATTCTGGTTTTATGGGATGATACCTTAATTTGCGTGGGTGCTTCTGTATTCATTCAAGGTGTATTGAATGAAAAGTGAGGTTTTTAAAGGGGTTTGGGTCATGTTTGTTACATCGGGATAGAGAGTAGAATGGGATGGGATAGAATAAGATTGAATGAGATTTTTAGTCCTGTGGGAAACAAAGAATCCCCCTTCATTATTTGGTGCAAGACCAAATTAGGATCGAATTATTTTTAAAAAAAGACTATCCTACGTTCAAAAGTGCACATAATTGGATGGGATATAAGGTCGTTAATGTTTACTTTTCTAAAATACCCTTTGCTTTTGTTTGCAGAAAAAATAAGTGGGTTAGACACAAACGCATCTATTGTTTGATTTGGCAGGCTCATGTTTATATCATCCTAAAGGATGATGATCGTTTACATCCACTGCCTTAGCATGGAAGACCTTCGATTAAGATGTCATGCTGAAGGTCAATATAGTAGACGACTCCATTAACAGAAAGGATAGTAGATCCAAATCTCGAATGGGAGAAAAAGAAGACGAAAAACAAAAAGAAGAAGAAAAGGTGGAAAGAAAGTGAAGAAGGAAAGAAAGAGCATTTTGGCTTGGAAGGGGCCGGACCCATAGTATCTCCATAGGAGAATTAAAACCATATAGTTTTAGGGGATGACGGAATGAAGCTTACCTCGTCATTGATGGCATTGCCAGTGATTCAATAGAGGAAAAAATGGAGTAAACCTTGGTTTTTTGCTCTTTTTCCTCTCCTGTTTTGTCACCTCTTTTTGTAAAAGAATCCCCCTTGCAAAACCTTACATTTTTGCTTATAAAGAGGTGAGGAGGATGCATCATCCCTGGGTCTTAGTCCCAAAACCCCCTCGTTCAAAAAGGAGGGATAGGAGAACCCTAAAAGGATAAGAACCCATGGCCTGTGGGCCTAAAGCATCCTATGAAGGGATTGAGCCATAGGCTTAGAAAAGTGGGCGAAAGGCCTAAACAAGTAAATATCCCATCAGGGATTGAACCATAGGCTCGAGATTGGGACAATTTCCTGTTGACTTGGTCAACGGGAGCTCGAAATCGAGTTTGTTTTATTAAAAGGTCATTTTCCTTCTCAAGGTAACGGAAAGTGATGTAAATAGTTCTTTAAAGGACAATATAAGTGTTTTTTATTTTTTATTTTTACATGTCACATTATTAAAATAATATATAATATATCAATCATAGAAGGCAAAAATTGGCTAATGTGCGTTTTTGGTATTCAATCTTGTTACCATATATTTCTAGTTTTAAAAAGGAGGTAACAAGGTTATTTAACCATCTTGTACTTTCCATGGGATTAGTAATCAAATAAGAAAGGGGGGATTAATCAATCTCAAATAGCAGTAGGATTTAAAATCCTACCCCATCCATTTACACCACCAAACATAGGATATGATGAATTTTACCCCATTTTGTCCTCTGTGGCGTTAGGGTTTTGATACTGATAAAAGTCAAATTTGAATTCCTCTTCGGGATTTGTTATGTGGTAAAAGCTTGAACTTGGGCTTGGGGTGGCCCATGCGTGTGTTAAAGTCTCATTATTCTCGCTTTATAACATCTTGTGATTTACTCACGAGCAGGACTGGGAAGCCGCTCTAGTTCCACCTGAGTATTAGTTGCATTTTTCGTGGATCCAAACACCCTTTTTTTTTAAATAAAAAATTAGCAATAATGAAAAATCAAATTTAAATTCAAAAGTTAGGGAAAGAATTTAATTACTTCGGTAGGGTGAAAAGAATGTCTTTGACATTAAATGATGAGCCCTGCAAGTGGTTTCTGAAACCAGTTTCCTTTGCAATACATCAGCCAAAGCATGACCAACGGCTGTAAAGTCTCATAGAAATTAGTCAAAAAACTTCAACCTTTACGAGGATCGTTTTTCTGAAAATGGCTTTAAAAGCATGAACTAATGAATGATGAACATAAGTGGCGTCCACTGGAAATCACTCAGAAGTCTTTAGCCATTCTTCAGTGGTGAGCACAGCACGTTTCGGAAAACACGCTTTCCTGCGTTGAAAGTAAGGTGTTGCATCTGATTTAGTTTGACCAAAACAATTAAGCCTAAAAAAAGTAATTAGAAGTTGGTTAATTAAGTAAGCATTTTCACATCATCCAAGGCAATTCACTGGGGGGAAAGAGATTCGGTAGGCCCCTTGAGAAGCTTTATTACTTTTAACGGAATCAATTTTTTGGGTAAATTTCATAAAAGATCATTGAACTTCTTAAAATGATTACTGAACTTTAATTTGTTTTATTCTTTATACTGAACTTTTATTCTTTATATTAAACTTTTATAATATCACAATTCCATCATTACCATCAAGTCTTTTCAAAGGGAGCCGATTTCTCTTCATTTCATTTATCAATTTTTCTGTTTGTTTCACTCTTTTAATCATTTTGAAACTATTTTTAAGTGATTTTAACTGTATGAATTGAGATATCATTTAAAAATAAGTAAATTTATTAATTTTCATGAGATTTAAAAATGTTAGACATATTAATCACAGTTATCGAAAATTAAGAAAATTAAAGATAAACTATATTGATTTTTCAATGATTTTGATGAATATGTTTAACATTTTTAAATCTCATGAAAATGATAATTCTATGTATTTTTGAATGCTATCTCAATCTGTGAGGTTAAAATTGCCTAAAAATGGCTTTAAAATGATTAAAATAGTGAAATAGGGAGAGAAATTGTTAGATGTAATGAAGTGGAATGAACTTCCATTCGAGGAGACTTGGTTACAATAATGAAATTGTAACATTATAAAAGTTTAGTATAAAAAATAAGATAAATTAAAATTTAAGAACTATTTTAACACATCTCAAAGTTTAGTAACCTTTTATAAAATTTACTTCAAATTTTTAAACCATATCCTCTTTTAAATTGAGTTGTTTGGACATTTAATTTCACCCTCGAGCAATCTTATTGGGATACGTGGGGTCAACCGCCAATAACGCGCGCCCGCCCGCTCTCTCTCTTACGTCGCAGGAAAGTCAACGGGTCCCCCGTATCCGATACTCCGCGATTCTTCTTCAGATGCGTATCATTCGTTCTTTTTCAGTCGCATTTAACGGATTTCATTTTCACAGACGCAGTCGGCATTTTCGCATTCTCCCGCAGCAACGCTCTCGAGCTTCGAGGAGACACACAGGGTGGGTTCGATTTTCGGGATTTGGATTAGTTCCTGTTTTGGGTAAGGAGTCGGGAAGTTGAAGCGATTGTTTTGGGGGGGACCGGGAGAGGAAGCGGAGAAGATATGTATCTGATAGAGTTCTCGATCATGTATAATGTGGGTGCTGTTCTCGCGTTGCTTTGGTTGCTCTCTTCGATTCATTGCTGCCACCCGCTCACCTACTTCGTCTCTTTAGTGTATCTCTACCTGGTACGTACTGTGTTGGTTTCTTTTATTTTCTCCGCTTTTCCCGTTTTCGTAGTAAATGTTTGGTTGCTGAGAAAATATGGGAATGTTTTGGGTTTTCTTGCATGTAGGATAAAATTAAATTGAATGAATCCAACGTAGTTTAATTGGACTCTCTAGATTCTCTTTTGGGGCCCAGCACTACAGTTTCTTGATAAATTTGTTTACTGCTATTGGAGTATTTGGTGATGTACTTTCGATGTCTAGTATTCTATCTCTTGGTTAATGCCGTCTCTGCATTAATCTGAGCTTCTTCTTTTTTTGGGTACTAAAGGTTCATGAGCGTTAAATCATGAGATTGCGAAGGAAGTTACAGTTTGAGGAAAGGAGACGATCGAACCAAAGAAGGGTAACATTCTACTTTAAGATACTGCAGATTTGCTTGCTTTTTTTTTGGCTAAGCTATTATGAGAGTTGGGACCATGAGTTAACTTATGACCTAGTAATAAAACTTTAAATGTGCTAGTACTGCTCCTGTTTATGCAGGTACTTTCCAATTCGGAAACCGTAAGGTGGCTAAATCATGTGATTGAAAAGATGTGGCCTGTATGCCTAGAACAAATTTCTTCACAGAAAATCCTCCTTCCCATCACACCGTGGTTCTTAGAGAAGTACAAACCATGGACTGCTGTAAGGTCTACCTTGAGTTTTTTTTTTTTTTGGTAATTTAAATATATTAAACACCAAAGAGAACCGAAAACACAACATGCAAATAGGCACGTCCAAAATATAAACAGGATATACAAGACGAGACACCAAATACAACCACAGGAGCCATAGCTATCCAACCCCAGCCTCACACCACAATTAAGTGTCACAAGCATGCAAGGGAAGTAGGAGGAAAAGTTACAACTCAAAAACAGAATACATGAAGACTTATCACCAACCGAGCCAACTGCAGTCACCCAAAACACCACAGCAGCTCAAATCAATTAATCAAAGACTGATGCAGCCCCCAAGCTCTCTGCATTCTGATGTTAACTTTGTTTCTGGGAAAACAGCCCCAGCCGCAAGCTGCCACCTCCTGAACCATTCTCCGAAGCTTGTTCTGCATACCCAGGAGATTAGCCGACTTGCCACAGAAGATGAGGTCATAAGGTCTACCTTGAGTTGTTATAATGGAAGCCTAATTTTTTTTTTTTTTTATATATAACAGGGTCTGTAAATTGAGCAATTACGTCCGGGCACAAGCAAACCCCCTTGGTCCCTTGAACCACGCAAATCAAATGTTGGTGGCCCCAATAGTTGAACCTGGTTAACCCTGGGGTTTCCCACCCTTACTGAATTCTCTTACTTAATTTGACTTACCCTGAGAGTATGGAATTGCAGTCTTAGATTTCCATTTTATAGATTTGGACGAATGTGATTACATTTTTAATATTTCATGTTATCCACGTCTCCACAATTCAAAGGGAACACCCTGCTCCATGCTTCCAGAACATAGCATTATAGCAGTTGGAAAATTTGTTCTGTCAAAATGTCAGTAATGGTAAATGTAGGTGCAGCTTCTTCTTCTTTTTTTCCCCCCTGCAAGGAGGTAGTATTAGTTTTTCTATCTTGGTTGTTCTCGTTGGACAGAATATTATAGATTCAGTAAGTGATTAACTTGATGTTTTCCAGAAGAAAGCCGTGGTACGGCACTTATACTTGGGAAGGAACCCCCCACTGTGCAGAAGTGAGGGTTCTTCCTCAAACTACTGGGGATGACCACTTGGTGGGTATTTGTCATTGACATGGCGGACCACATCTCTTGTTTCTCTGGCTGTAGTATCTATTCAATTTTTAGCTTAGCAACTATCCTGCATCTTGGCATATGCAGGTTTTGGAGTTGGGGATGAATTTTCTCACAGCGAAAGACATGAATGCAATACTTGCCGTGAAGCTGAGGAAAAGATTGGGATTTGGAATGTGGGCAAAGTTGCATTTGACAGGCATGCACGTCGAAGGGAAGGTAGTACAAACATATGGAAGTAGTGTTGTCTACAACATGTTTTTTTTTTTTTTCCTTACCGATTTGAGTTATATATACATACTCTATAAAGTTCATAAAATTGCGGCTGGTAGTGTGGGAATATCAGGGATATCAGGAATTTGGGGTTTCAGGGTTTGAAATTGGTGGTGTTATAAAAGGAGGTTTATTGGCCGAAACAATGCCCTTTTGGTTAGCGGTAGCACCTAGTTCCTTCAGAGTAAGTTCTTTGGAGGAAGTCTTTGAGGTTTGCTTGGTTAGCCCAGAGTCAGTTGCCACTTAATATGAACTATTGGGATTCTGGGGGCTAGCCATTATGCGGAGTATTCCGTTTTGCAATCTTTAAAGGGAAGCACACGACTCCAGGTTATGTTTGGATAGAGCGTCTTTCCTTTCTTCTCTTTAGGTTGTACTTGGGGTTCGTCCCCAGAAGTGAAGCTTAAGGATATTTCTGGAAGTGTTTCTATTGCAGTGTTTGTGTTTCTCAACCTCCCATCCTGTATCTTCTCCTTCTATCTCAATTAATTTTTCTTCTTAATAAAAGTGAATCTCAGCGCCTCCCCTATATGTACGTGCGTGCGTACGCACACGCGTGTCTTCTGTATAGGTTGTTTTTTTACTAGATCATTAACCGTTGTGGTTTCCATAATTCATGATAGTCATTATTTCCTTTCTATAGGTGTGCTAATTATTTATTGTTATGATCATTATCTTGTCATTACTACCGTTATTGTTATTTACTCGCGCTTACCTATATATTTTCTTAGGATGTCAACAGGAGTTTATCTTTTGTACGTGCTCTTTCTTGTAGGTCTTGATCGGGGTGAAGTTTCTTCAGAGGTGGCTTTTTCTTGGCCGTTTACGGGTGTGCTTTGTTGAGCCACCATATTTTCAAATGACCATGAAGCCTATTTCGACTCATTGACTCGATGTTACAGAACTTCCAGGAATTGCTGGATGGCTAGTAAGCTTTTTAAGACGTTTCCAGCTTCCTTTCTTTAGCTTTCCGTGTCTGTCGCTCCTTCCACATGCATGCAGACAGACTGAATCTGTGTCCTTTCCCTGGTCAGGATAAGCTTATGGGCATCCCATTCGAGCAGACACTGGTTGAGGTGAGTACGTTCATGGCTTTCCAGTAACCACTGCTTTGTTACAGGCTGCCCATTTCTTCTATGAGCTTTTCTTGATCTAAAATGTTGAAAATCTTTGCAGCCTAATATGCTGGTTATTGATGTAGAGAAGTTTGCTTCCCCAGGGTCAGGTTAGAGCAGAAATTTTTGTTTTTAATTTTTTAATTTTTTAATTTTTTTTATTTTTTTGGTGAGAGTTGCAGTTGGAAAATGGGAATGTTGCAGAATGATTATTGGTTACTATTTAGTACTATATATATATATATTTCCAATCTTTGATTGTTGGGCTATTTAAGTCACTATAGGGTGTTTTACCATGAAGCATGCCAAGCCGAGGTGCAAGGTTAGCGCCATGCCATGGTGATGCAACTTCTGGAATGGCGCACGCCTTAGGCAATGGCGCATGGTGCGTGCCATGGGCGCCATTGCACAGGAACCCTAGTTCTATCACAAAACAGGGGGGAAGGAAAAAGGAAAAAAGAAGAAAAAAAAAAAAGAAAAAAAAGAAAAAAGAATAGATCAAAGACTTCACCCGGATCCAAGCCCAAAAACAGGGGAGAAAAAGGATTTGATTGAAGCCTTCCCCTAGATCCGATGATCCTAGCCTTCCATTCAGACGCCGACAATCGAAGTGTTGTTTCAGATTGAAGCTTCTTTACCGGAGATGACCAAATCCTCCACCGCCGTCACTATGCGATTGAAGACGGCATCAAAATCCCCACTCAGATCTGTTCACCGAACCCAGGCTTGAAGATTCAAGTCGTTGTTTCTCATTTTTCATTTATATCCCCTTTCTTTGCGCTATCTACCTTTTCTTTTCTTTTTCAATTTTCTTTCCATTATTATCCCCCCCCCCCCCCCCCCCCCCTCAGCTTTATTCTATTCTTTTTCTCTTCTATTGCTTATTTTTATTCTTGGATAAATCTATTCATTCAAAAAAAAATAGATCTTGAACAAGTCTCACTACTCACATATTATAAGTAGGACCCACCTTTATATGTAGAGTCCACCTCTATATGTGAGTAGTGTGATTTGTGTGGGATTCAATTTTCCATAAGAGTAATATTATCCTTTATTCTTTTTTTTTTGTTCTTATATGCTTGTTTGCAGGAAATTGGTGAGTTACGAACTCAACTATTATTTGTTTTGGGGGCTCATTGTTTACATCATCCTAAAAGATGGTGATTATTTACCTCCAGTACCTTAGCAAGGACCACTCTCGATTAAGAGCTTGTTTAAGGGCCAATAAAGGGTAAAACTCAGAATGTTAAGAACATGCAAAATTTGTAGAAATAGATTTAATAGACAGTATGAAAAGAGGATAATGAAAAAAGCAAGAAGGAGCCCTTAGGTTTGAAGGTGAGGGAATGGGTTTCTTGTTGTTAAGACTTGGACCCATGGAGTTTAATACATATCTGCATAAGAGAATCAAATTCATGTAATTCTTTAGGCTCACAGAGCCATGGAGTTCACTGAAAGCTGTCCTCACCTTGCCATGACAGTAATTTGGTGAAGATTTAATGAAGAATTTGGAGTTGCCTTCTCTAGTCTTTTTCTATTTTCTTCTTCCTACAGTAGCCGCCAAGTATTCCCCTTCTTGAAAATCCTAGAATTTTGTTTATATAAGGGAGAGGGGATAGCTGGGAGGACGCGGCGCATCCTCCTTGGGCCTTGGGCCCCAAAACACTTACAATCATGAGAAATCCTTATAAGGGAGCCATGTGGTGAAGCCATGAGCTCAAAGGCTGAGAGCCTTTCATCTTCAAGGAGAAATGCATGGGTTTGGAGGCTTAATAGGCCATGAGACTAAAAAAGCATTCCTTAATGAATAGAGCCATGGGCTCAGATGAATGGGCAAAATAAGGGCTATCCCTTAGGAAATGAGTCACGGACCCAAAATATGAAATATCCCCTTAGGGATTGAGGCATACGATCGAGAACAATTGCTCTTCGTTGACTTGGTCAACGAGAACTGAAAAATGATATACCTTAGGAATTGAGCCATGAGCTTGGAAACGTGGGTCTATATGCCCTATAAAACAACACACCCCTTAGGGGTTGGAGCATAGGCTCGAAAATAATATTGCCCCTTGTTGACTTAGTCAACGTGAACCCAAAGACGATACCGTCTAGGGGTTGAGCCATAGACTCGGGAATGTGGGCCTATAGCAAAAAGGAAGGTGTATTCCCCTTAACGAGTGAGCCAAAGGCTTGGGCATGTGGGTCCATAGGCCCCACTTGACAACATATCCCCTTAGGGATTAAGCCATAGGCTCAGAAATAATATGACTCGTGTCAACAAGAGCCAGAAAGTGTCATTCCCTTAGGAATTGAGTCATAAGCTTGGTGACGTGGATCTATATTCCCCACAAGATAACATATCCCCTTAAGGATTGAGCCGTAAGCTTAGGCATGCAATTACTGTTTGTTGACTTGGTCAACGAGAGTTCAAGCATGTAAAAAAAATGTGATTAGAAGGCTAATTTCTTGCGATGGGATGAAAAGAGACATCAACAATGCTCTTTTTTCTATTTATTCTCTATCTATTTTTATTTTTTCTTTCTATTCTTTAGACACCCTTTTAGAAGTGATCATAATAATTATTTAAAATTATGTGTGACTTCGCAAAAATTGCATTATATTCCTTAAATTGTTTGTAGATAAATCTTTTTCACATAAATCTGTTGTTTGGGACAGTGACGTACTGTATTGTACTGTATTATTTTCTTTACTTGTATATGCTTCTTATTAATTTTCTTCAATATATGAAATTTTCATGATCTTATTTATATTAGAATTTAAAATAAATTATTTATATAGCCTGCGCCATTTTTTCGTAAGGCGCGCACCGCCGCAGGTGCCTTGTGTCATGGCTCCAGGACACTTTTGCACCTTAGTATGCCACGCGCCTTTAACAAGATAGAAAATCATAGCTTTGTAAATAGATTTTCTCAACATCTCAGTTTTTATCCCCAAACCAATTGGTGTTGGTGGGCAGCCCAACAGGTGTATCAAGCACTAACGTACGCCCTGCAAGTGGACAACAAAGGGGACGTCACAAATGGGTTTACTTGGGTCCAAACATAATAACCAGTCCAAACCCGATGTGGTAATGCCAGCAAGACTAACCAGGCAAAACCCTTTGTTCCTTTTAGGCCTACAGTTGAAGGCTCAGGCATAACTAAAATTGTCAATGTTAGGCATTGATGGGTGGGCACAATAAGCAATATGAAAATTACAGTCAGTTTCAGGAATCAAAGTAAAGCTTTTCAAAAGACTGAACAGCCAATTTTAAGCTTTGTACTCTGACTACTTCAATAACAAAGGTTCAAAAAGAAGACAAACTAAACAATCCTTTGTTCCATAAAAGGTCTATAGTTGAAGACTAGAACCAACTTTTTAGTTTCTGATTCGTCGGAGAACAGTTTCCCAATATTATCTGCTATATTATTTGGTAATAAGAAAAGAATTTTGTTCAAGCTCATACTAAGATAAGATTAGATTTTTGATTAGTTGGTGTTTCTCTTTTCGATGACTGTTATTGCCACTCTAAATGTGCGCCTGTAGCCCCAAAAAAAAGGTGTATTCTCCTTAGGGAGTGAGCCAAAGGTTCAGGCATGTGGGTTCATAGGCCCCACCTGTAAATATATCCCCTTAGGGATTAAGGCATAGGCTCGGGAATAATATGATTCTTGTCAACAAGAGCCGGGAAGTGGCATTCCCTTAGGAATTGAGCCATAGGCTCGGAGACGTGGGTCTACATTCCCCACAAGATAACATATCCCCCAAAGGATTGAGATGTAAACTCAAACATGTAATTACTATTCGTTCTCTTGGTCAACGAGAGTCCAAGTATGTAAAAAAAAAAAAGTGATAAAAATGTGATTAGAAGGCTAATTTCCTAGGATGGGACAAAAAGAGACGTCAACAATGCCCTTTTTTCTATTTATTCTCTATAAATTCTTATTTTTTCTTTCTATTCTTTAGACACCCTTTTAGAAATGATCATAATAATTATTTAAAATTATGTGTGACTTCTTAAAAATTACATTTTATTCCTTAAATTGTTTGTAGATAAATCCTTTTCACATATAACTGTTGTGTGGGACAATTACATGCTGTATTATGGGTCCAAACATAATAACAGTCCAAACCCGATGTGGTAATGCCAGCAAGACTAATCAGGCAAAACCCTTTGTTCCTTTTAAGGCCTACGGTTGAAGGCTCAGGCATAACGAAAATTGTCTATGTTAGGTATTGATGGGTGGGGCACAATAAGCAATATGAACATTACAGTTAGTCACAGGAATCAAAGTAAAGCTTTTCAAAAGACTGAACGGCCTATTTTAAGCTTTGTACACTAACTACTTCAATAACAAAAGTTCAAAAAGAAGACAAACTAAACAATCCTTGTTCCATAAAAGATCTATAGTTGAAGACTAGAGCCAGTTTTTTAGTTTTTGATTCGTTGGAGAACAGTTTCCCAATATTATCTGCTATATTATTTGGTAATAAGAAAAGAATTTTGTTCAAGCTCATACTAAGATAAGATTAGATTTTTGATTAGTTGGTGTTTCTCTTTTCGATGACTGTTATTGCTACTCTGTTTGCAAGCATGATAGAGCCATGTCTGCAGATTTTTTTCTTTTGTATGTGCCAGTCTCTTTGTCTGCGTAACTATACCAATTTCAGGTCTTACAGATGCCATATCACGGCCCTGCTTATCAACCGATTTGTATCTATCTAGTCTTTTGTCCGGTGAGGTTGGAGAGTTGATCTGTGTGAGACCTAATGAAATGGTTGAACCTTTTCAATTGAGTTTTTGATGAGCTTCTTCATGTTGGTATCGCTGTTTTGGCAACTGATACATCTAGTAACATGTTAATAATAGTATAATAGTAATAATAATAGTGTTTTTGTTGTACGTATCGTTATGGGTAGTGCTTGCGAAGCAGGTACAGGAATGTATATACGTCAGAAGTTGGAATGTTTATTTGATCTATTGCGGATTAAATTAGTGTTTAATTAAGGCCAGGCCCCGTCCTTTCGCAACCCTTCTGCACTAGCTGATACCGATAGTTTAAACATGTTACTTGCTTGTTCCATTCAATGATTCCACCTTATAGAAGGATCATAGGATATACACAGGATCATTCATTTTCCCTTTCCCTACAGAATCTTGGTTTTCTGTGGATGAGAAAGAGCCCTTGGCTTATGCCAAAGTGGAAATCATTGAGGCATTGGACCTGACACCCTCGGACATGAATGGTTAGTCTCTAACCTATACTTTGATCCATGTTTACTCGCTCACAAAAGAAGACATTATAGATCGTGGGCGATAATTTGATTTTCTTTTCAGGATTGTCTGATCCATATGTAAAAGGGCAACTTGGCGCTTACAGATTTAAGACCAAGACTCGAAAGAAAACATTAGCTCCAAAATGGCATGAAGAGTTCAGGATCCCGATTTGTACATGGGAATCGCCTAACATGCTGACTATTGAAGTTCGTGATAAAGACCATTTCATTGACGATCCTCTTGGGTATGTTTCCCCTACAATACATTTAATGTACTTCTGGTCACTCATTAAGTAATGCATTTTTTCCTCTTTGTATGTTTAAATATGTATAAGATTTGATATATTTAGCATGTAGTAATAAATCTATGTGGAAGAACAATGACTTCATGAAGAGGGAGGAGTCACATTGGTTAGGTCAGAGTATTTGATGATTCACAATGGTTAGGTCAGTCAACTTGCGTTAATTTTGAAGCCAAATGTAAGCTAAATTAAGATGATTATAAGTGAACATCTTAGTAAAAGCTCAAGTAAATACCTATAAGTAATTCGAGTTAGTGAATCATCCCTATTTCATGCTTTGTACCTGTGTGAGGTTTGGACCTTGCAAAGGCACTGATATAACAAACATAGGGCTGTAGCTGTTTAAGGAACACCCCCCAACCACCACCCCAAGCCCTTGCGCAAAGCAGGAAGCCTCGTGTATATCAATGCTTCAATTTTGTCATGTTTTGCACTGCATTTGATTCTTTTTGTATTTTTGTTATTACTTAAACACTTACTCTCAACTGTGCGCAGGGATTGTTCTGTCTGCATCAATGGTCTTAGGGATGGCGAGTGGCATGATATGTGGTTGTCTCTTCAGAACATTAAAGTCGGGAGATTGCATCTTGCCATAAGTATACTTGAAGCCAATGAAAAGGTTGCTCTTTTCTTTCAATGTAACCTTCTTAACAATAAAATGAAAATAGAATGGAGTCGTTGCACGTTGCCTAACATTTTGTTTCCAGTAGGATTAGAGGCGGCACACTGTTCATCACCAAAAAGGAATGCCATTAACAAACTGTAGTGTTAGTTTGCTACTTTCCCAAAAATAAGACACTGATTTTAAATGTTGAGTGGATGTTGTGAGAAGTGGTCCTATGTCGGGTGAGAAGCTTCACAGAATGATGCAATGTAAATAACAAAGCTCTAACAATTTTGCTTGCGATTTATACAGGAAGCGAAGTCATCATGTGATCCAGAAATGTTCAACAATGAAGATAGGGAAGATTCTTCTGCAACTGAGGCTGCTGATTGTGGTTCTATCTCATCTGTACCCTCTGAAAGGTCTGCAAGAATGAGAGATAAGTTTGAACCTATCGACATTAAAGGACAAAAGGAGATGGGGATTTGGGTCCATCGACCAGGAAGCAATGTCTCACAGACTTGGAAGCCTAGAAAAGGGAAGACCAGGTTCCATGACAACCACATCCGTAGTGAGACTAATGATCCCAACAGTTGCTTAAACAGAGCATGCTTTGACAATGACAATACTAAATTACATCCCTTGGACCCAGTTAAGGTAAGGTTAGATAAGACGGGTTCAGTATTTGGCAAGAGTTCTAGAAGAGATGACCAGTCTGGCATCTGCAGAGATGGTGGTGTGAAGCTTGTAGTGGGAGACAGCTTTTTAGAGCTTGCTTCCCCTAAGGTTCGAATAGCAGAACAGAGTTCCATTGCTGATGGAAGCAGCATCGATAGCCCCCGCAAGCAGAATATGAAACGTAAGGCAATAAGATTCCTCAGACAAGCTGGGAAATCCACTTGCTTCTTAATGAGTGTTCATTCCCACAAAGGATCTGGAACTCGGAGCGGCTATTCAGGAAAAGGTAGAGAAATTTTCATGGAATCCAACAAGGCTGATGAAGCATCCCTGCTTTCAGCAGTTCATTCCCCCAGAACTGAAAATGATCCTGCTGTTATAAATCCCATGCCTGGCAATGCTAATGATTCTTCTAATTCCAAGGAGAATGTTGAGACTGACTCAGGGGTTGTCATTATGAACATTGAGGATGTCAAGAAGAGGTAAGTTCTGAAGCCTTGGAAATGAAACAGGTTGATTAAGCTAGCAACTCTGTTGGAGGTATGGCTTAGAGTCTGTTCTGCAGCCTTAAATTTAGGTGGTCCTATGGAGAACTCCGAAAGAGAAGAAAGCACGGGTGTTCTTATTGAGTTGATTCTTTTTGTTGTACAAAAGTTGAAGTTTAGTTTTTCAATACTTTGGAAGGTGACCATACGGTTTCCTCGTAAATAAATTTGCCAAGAAAGGTGCCATAAGAACCTGCGCATTTGTTTCAAAAGTCATGTAATGTTTTTGACAATAACTGTACCACCACAGAGTAAGGAACAATTTTGAGTTCTACTTTGTCTCTGATTCCTCTTTGATATGCAGTGCTTGCTCTGTACTTCAGTGTTCCAAAAGTTAACAACGAGTATTCTCAGGACATTTAAACAACAGGATGACAATGCAGCAAAATTTCAACTGATCCATGTTGAGGAACTGGTGTTCTGATTCTCAAGCAGTACATAGGCTACTATAAAAGAAGCTGGAGAGACAATAGTATGCTGCTTCTAATTAAACACAATATATGTCCTTGGTGAATGATATCTTTTGGTCTTTATTCTCTTGTTTAAATCACATTTTCACTCCACAGACGCTGCAGACATTAGATCTAATAATATCCCCTCCTGATTTCCACGGGAAAAATTGTTTCCTAAAGGAGACAGAAAAAAAATATGTTATAGGGTTACTTTTCTAGCAGATTGTAGGCTTTTGATTAGAAAAGTTTGAAAGACAATATTTTGTTTTCACCTGCAGGCATTGCTTTGTAGGTGCTTCAGAATATCAGAAGAACCATTGCAGGCATCGTCACCTACGAGATGGAGCCTGACTTCTATAGTTCTCATCCTCAACATTCTTCGTTCTGTAGTTTACCTGAGAATGAGTTCAGAGTCTGCAGGATAGGACACATTTACCTCAAAGGCACTTCGCCCTTTTTGGACTTAATCAATTCTGAGCAATTTCGCTGCAAGCAATTGCATAGAAACTGCCACTTTCCAAGGACATGCTGTGAAGAATTCTCTTCCACATTCCCATTCTGGGGACAAAACCTTGATTTACCATCTGCTTCACAACCCAATCCACATCCTCCAATAAATTTCCGTCACAGATCCCATGAATTAACAACTTATACGACACAAAGCTTGGACCTATGCCCTTTGAGATCATCTGGCGCATGAAATCCTTGGCCTTGACAAACTTCTTTGTATCAAGTAAACCAGATAAGACCTCCTGGTAAGACCCTGAATTGGGCTCACAACCGCTGAGCCTCATCCTATCCAAAAGCTCTATCCCCTCTTCAACTCTCCCATGTTTCCTCAAACCTGAAATCAATATATTGAATGTGATTGTGTCTGGATCAATACCCTCTCTCTCCATTCCTTTGAGCAATTCAAATGCTTCTTTCAATCTGCCATGCTCACAGAACCCATGCATTAACGTAGAGAATGTCCTCACATTCGGCATACATTTTTGTTTGGGAAATTCATCGAGCACATGGAGCGCGGCATCCAAATTCCCACACCCACATAAACCCTTTATCAAGATGTTCAAACTACAAGCATCAATTTCAACACCCATTTGAGGAGCACCCAGATACACCTCATGAACAAGCTCGAACTGCTTCGTGGAAACCAGCAAGTTCAACACGAAATTGAAGGTTTTGACCGTTGGCCAGCAATGGAACTTGGGCATATCGAAAAGGGTCTCGATTGCACGGTTGATACGACCCGCCACATTACCGTAGGTTTTGATGACTGTGTAGAAGAAATCATCAGAAAGCCTACACCCCTTTTCGACTTTGATTCTACTCATCAAATCTTCTATGTCATCGAACTTTCTGGATTGTCCGAGCTTGCTGATGAGCAAAGTGTAGAGGGCTTCATGGGGTTTATAGTCTCTGCGCTTGGAAACTTGGTCGAATACGGGGATTATGGAGTTGGGGTCTCTGAGATTTGTGAAGATTTTGAGAACCTCATTGGGGGCCAACCAGTCCTTGTAGGTAAGTGGGTTCAGATGATCGAAATCCTGGCACGACCGAGGAGAGGAAGAATCTGCGCGTGTTGATTTAAATGCAGATTGAAAGGTTGAAACGCGTGCTTTGATACTGGAAGCAGCAACAAGCGAACGCGAAATCATTTTGCGTGCGTCCGGATCAGGGAATAGTTCTTCCCCTCCGGACAACCTCAAATTTATAAATACCTCCGTTTATATATATATATCCATTTATAATATAATAAGTCGTTCTCCAAACGGGTCTCTCCGTACTTGGGTCCGGAAAATGCACTCTCAGTTCACCTCACTGATAAATGTTGGCATCATGGCAATGCCTTTGAGCTTTATATTTACTGGATTTGCCGAGAATAAATTTTTTAAAAATAATATAATTTATAAAATAATAAATATAAAGCTTGAATAAATAATTAAAACTACCCGCCAATTAATTATAAAATGCATTTCTTAGAAGAGAAGCCCCATTGGTCATTTTTCATACACTTGATTGCCGCATTCAAATAAAATAATACAACCCTTGTTTTAGCTCACACTGAGAGAGAGAGTACGGAAGTAAAAGAAAAATAAAGCTTTCAGATTATATGAAGAATTTTGATGTCTCAAACTCATTGGGTGGAGAATCTATTTGTTAGCACGATCATCATTTCTAAATAATAAATATTTTCTTTTTTCATAAATAAGAAATCTAGAAAGCATCATGTACTCTGTTATCTCATTTTGCAATCACGCATGCTAGAGAAATATTTTACAAAACAGGATGGGGGAGAGAACGGGAAGGAAGGATATAGAGAGTAGGATACATAAGAGAGCATACCATGTCTCATTTCTTAGATGATCTCCTTATTTATACGGTAATTTAAGATACATGTAACACGGAGATTCCCTTTTGATAAGGTGATGAATCTCTTCCGCGAGGCAAGATCCCCCCTCCCACTCCACTTTTGGAAGGAAAGTAGGAGGCATTTTTTTTTCTTTCCTTTCTCCCCATAAAAGAAAAACTCACAAACAAACGGGGAGAATAGGAAGGACATCTATTATTTTTCTTTCATTCTCTCCATTTTAAAACTCACAAACACAGGGTAACAGCAAGGAATGAGCTGGAGTTTCTGCCTTGCCCTGATTATAATTGAACTTGAAATAAAGCATTGCACTTGTTATATGCTGCCTGATTTCATGCACCATCTTCTCCAAGTATTTTCATACGAGGCCCTCGCTTCGCAAGAGTTATGTGCTTATTTATCAAACAGTACATTTCTGGCTAGAACAGCCTTACATCGCCAGCGGGGCTTCACCTCCTTTCTGTAAACGCCAGACAAAACCAACTCAAATCATGACGGCAGAATCATCTCATTTCTTCCACAAACAGCAATAATATAGCCTTAATCTCTTCAAAGCTTTGATGGGATTGATCTCCTGCAAGGAACAAATGAACCTTTTCCTTCTCTATAATCCAACTAGACCCTGGATTCTTCCTTATCCCTTTTATTTTTTTGGTTATTCGTACTTGTTCTCCATCGTTCTTTCTCCCAGCTGCAGAGTATAAGCTAGACAAGACAACATAAGGGGTCGCATTATGAGGCTCCAGTTCAAGAAGTTGTTCAGCCGCAAGCTTTGCAAGATCGATATTTAAGTGAATCTTGCTTGCACCAAGAAGAGCTCCCCACACACCACAATGAGGTTCAAACGGCATCGAACGAATGAACTCCACTGCTTCATCCAGCAGTCCAGCTCGGCCAAGGAGATCGACCATACAAGCATAGTGATCAGGCTCGGGCTCAATGCCATGTGTAGATTTCATGGAACTGAAGTGGTCCCATCCTTTTTCTACCAATCCCATATGGGTGCATGCTGAAAGGACACCAAGGAAGGTAATCCGATTAGGGATTCACACTCTTTTTATGCATTTCATCAAATACTGCAAGTGCTTCTTCTGCGAACCCGTTCTGGGCGAACCCAGTAATCATTGCATTATAAGAGACAATGTTACATTCGTTGATATTTCTGAAGATCTTATGCGCATCGTTTATTATTCCACATTTCGAGTACATAGAGACCAATGCATTTTGTATAGACAAATCAAATTCCATGTCCATCTTCACAGCATGAGCATGGAACTGTAACCCTTGGTTTAGTGCCACCAAACATGCTGCAGCACCGAGTACACTGCTTAAAGTAAGAGGATTAGGCTTGATAGCAGTCCGAGTCATTTGAATGAACCAACAGATAGCTTGTTCATATTCCCCATTGTTCAAAAGCCCTGAAATAACAGCAGTCCAAGCAATGTCATCTTTCACGGGCATTGTTTCAAACATGAAGATGGAATTTTCAGTATTCCCTTTGTTAGAGAACCCTGTTATCATAGTTGTCCAAGAAACTACATCTTTTCCAGGCATTCCCCTGAAATATGTGTAAGCCTTCTCTGTTTCACCACTGTCAACATAACCAGCAATCAAAGAGTTCCATGATACTACATCTCTCTTGCTCATGAAACTAAATGTCCTAGTCGCTGCTTCCATGCAACCAAATCTGCAATACATGTTAATAACAGAATTTCCAACGAAAACATCAAATTCAAATCCCATATGTAAAGCCAAGCCATGTATTTGAATCCCTTCCCTGTATCGAACAAAACTGCCACAGGCTTCAAACATTACAGTCAAGGTAGTTGAGTTAACCTCTACACAATTTTCCCTCCTCAGACACATGAACAATTCAAACCCATCCTCAAAGTATCCCACCTTCATAGAGCCATTTATCATCGCTGTCCAAGTGACCACATTTCTCAATGGCATTTTCTCAAACAATTCTCTAGCATCAGCAATTCTTCCTTTCCGGCAATACCCATCAATCATAGAGCTCCAAGAAACTACATCTTTCTCCACCATACCCTCAAAAACCCGAACTGCCTCTGCCAAATCACCCATCTTCAAATACCCAGATATCAATGCATTCGAACAAATTGGGTCGCGCCAGTTCAGCGGCATCTCAAAGTACAGCTTCTCAGCCTCATCGACCATTCCCACCTTAACATAGCCCGTGATCATGGTTCCATAGGACACTGAATTACGCTCAGGCATCACAGAGAACAACTCGTTGGCTTCCTTAATCCTCAAATTATCGCGTATGTAAGCCGTGATCATGGCATTCCATGAAGCAGTATTTCTCTGAGGCATTTTGTCGAACACCCTCCGGGCATGCGCGGTTTGGCGGTTCTCTGCATAGGCAGTGAGCATGGCAGTCCATGACACGACATTTTTACATGACATGCGATTAAATATCGATTCCGCTTCTTTAACATTGCCAATTCTACCATTTTTCGTGATCTGGGAGTTGCAGTAAACAGTAAAATTGCCAGTTTTCTGAATTTTTCCACAGTCCAAAGAATTCTTAGAACTGGAAGCGAGTCCAGTGGAGCAATGGGAGCGAGATAGGTGTATGCAGAGGATGGTATTAGTTCGTTTTGCTAGCATAGCACGAGAGACACAGGAAGGGTGGAAATGGAGAGAATTTCCCTACAGAGATTCTCAAAGCTTTTGTTCAAGCTCCACATGCATTACCGCCACTGGGGGTTAGAGGCGGTAATTTGAAAGCCCATACCAGGCCCATCTATGCTCTGCTGAAATTTAGAGGCCCAGCCCAATTCAATCCTAAGATTAAATATCAACCCAAGTCAAAACCATTTAGTTGACTTGGGCACCAACAAAACAAATCTTATATTATCTATGCACAGGCGAGGAGCACTCACGAGCTGACACCAAAAACGCATTAAAAAAAAATGACTTATACATCAGCTTAAATGCGTCTATCTCTATCCCTAAAATGCTTCCATTCTAAAACGTTCTATTAAGTTAAGAATTATATTTAAACTCTTCCTTAACAATGTTTATCTACTTCTATTACTTAGCTACCACTACTAATAAATAGTTTATAAATCACATACGACATCACATCTAATATAACTATATAGAGTTGGACGCCCTTCAATCTAAAACCAACATTGAATATTTTTAGATATCATTGAGGATCCCAATTTTTGTTCCAAAATTTAAAGCGCACATACAATAACACGTATCACGTACCTATTTTGTGAATTAATTATTTACACATTAATCTAAATTCAAGAACTCTATAATGCCTAATTTTCTTCTAACACTTGTTTACTGGATCTATATATTATAAATTTTAAACTAGGATTTTTCTTTCTATCAAATTATTTACAAGGAATTTTACCACTTTGATTATAACATATTAAATTTATAACTGTGAATAATTAAATGATTTGTGCATTGCATAAGTTTCAAATCTAGTTATATATATATAAAGCTATATGCATAGGCAAGTGGCACCCATGCGTATTAATGAAAATACGTCCAAAAAAAAAAACACAAAGAAAGGCTGGTATAGCTACAGTGACAATACGTATGACTCAATTTAGTCACATGTCATGTTCTATACTAATATATTTTTTGCACATTTTTAATATTTACCTCATTTTATTACATATATATCGCCACTAATAGATAGTTTTTCAAGGACATATGATATCAGACCTAACTTAATTATATATCATTGGGTTTGCTTTTCTGTACCTTTCATTTTAAGACCTATATCGAATATTTTTAGTTATTGTTTAGCCTCCCAATTTTTGTTCTAGAATTTAAAGCATTTATAAGGTGGCATGCGTCACACTCCTAATTTGTGTAATTTGTGAATATCTTTAGTTATAAACATGATAACAAATGTTAATAAATTATTTACACATAAATTTGAATTCATGAACTTTATTTTCACATTCTACATGTAATATTATAAGTTTAAATGTAAATTAAGACTCATTGACTTCTACACCCCTATTTAAACTCTTTTTCTTCGATGCTTAATCTTCTTAAGACACTTATTTATGCATACGAAATTTTATTACTTTAACTATATATGTTAATTTTATAACTATTGATGATTAAATAATCAATGCATTGGACGACCTTTGACACATGCAAACAAATCCACAAAAAAAATGTTGACACACTAGCTTAAATGCGTCCCCCTCTATCCCTAAAACATTTCCACTCACAATCCTCACATATAAAGCTTTTAAAGGACATAAAACATCGAATCTAGTCTAATTATTTACGGTTGAATTAATTTTTATGCACTCTTCCATTTAAGACCTGCATTGAATATTTTTCAATATCATTTGGACTCCTAATTTTTGTTTCAAAATTTAAAGTACACATATAGCGATATGTGTCATGCCCCCACTTTTGTGAATATTTTTAGTTATAAACATACTAACAAGTTATTTATATGTCAATTTAAATTCGTAAAATTTATTTAAACTCTTTCTCTTTAGTGCTTATTTTTCTTCAAATATTTATTGGACTTATGTACTATAAATTTTAAATTAGGATTTTATTTCTATTAAATTATGCACACCAAATTTTATCAGTTTGATTATATATGTTACATTATAATTATCAACGAATAAATGATTTGTGCATTTCACAAGCTTCCAATCTAGTTATAGTAAATTTCAATTATCGAGGAAAAGCAAAATAAGGCCAAAAAGTACTTTTCGGAATTAAAAAAAAAGTCAGGCGTTTGACACAAATTCGGAAAACACTTTTTGGCAAAAAAAAAAAAAAAAAAGGCGAGGAAAGAAGTTTTTCTGCCCAAAGTGCTTTCTTTTTCATGGGTAATCCTAACTAGGCCTAAGAGCTTCTGTTATATGCAATGATAATGCGATAAAATCTACCTAATTGTGTGTAGGTGCACCTTAAAACTTTATCATTTTGATGAAAAAAAGTTAGATAGTTCACAATAACAAATATATGGCTGATAGTAAAACAGGTTATATATGATATAAAACACATACAATGATAGGCATTCAAAGTTGGTGCAATTTGTTGTTGTATATGTGCCTAGTAAGCTTCATCTTTTTTTTTTTTTGGGTGACAAATTAGGCTAGAACTTGAGGAATAGGGCTGTAAAATTGCTTCACAGTTCAACATAGTAAGCTTCATATTTGTATCAACTCAAACATTTTTAATTTTTAATTCTTATTATTTTTTTGATTTAATCGACACAGACAACAATATGAGAGTACTACATTCAGAAATTTTGATCAACCAACCAGCTAACACATGCATTTCAAACTTTTGAGCTCAAGTTGGTGCAACTCTGGTGGTGTTTATGGCATTTTTGGCCTAGTTACTAACTTATTAGCCATATCAGGTGAATTATAACTTCCATTTAGCTAATAGTAAAAGTCTAGTTTGTTATCATCCTTAATGAAATAAGCATATATTTTTTCTTCCTTATAGTATTCCCGTGTAGCATGTAAAACAAAGGGGGGAATTTACTAGTAAATGGGCAACATCTTTTTTTCTAATACATATTCATTCAACGTTCTAAAATGATCCGCAATCCATGATGATATTATATTTTAACAATTGTTCACATTGAATATTATCTTCAAACTTTTGTATTATCACGTTAAGCAGGCCCACTTGGACCTCATCCCACCACAGTTTTGTGGAGTAAAACACAGCTAGCATTAGAGGAATTAGAAGAGAGAGAGAGAGAGAGAGAGCATAATCTCTTACTTATTAACGACAAATTAAAGCATGGATTATTGCTAGAGTATCTTGGGGTTAGGCCGGTGATTAATTAATAATTTCTTTGAGAAAACCACCCTAATCAAACCCTATAACTAATCTTTGATTTAATGAGATTGATAAGCAAGTCTATACTTTGGACATTCACATGGAGCGACATCAATAATCGGTTAGTTACCAATAAGATACGAGGTTGAAGTCTTTAATCCAAAAACTCGAATTGTTTTTTATATTCTTACATAGCTCCTCTACGACTCTTATTAAAAGGAAAAAAAAAAAAAAGGATCGGTCCTCTTTTAACTCTTGGTAGCATATTCTTTTATATCATGACACAGACATAAAGCTAAATCCGATTTGAATGCAAAATTACACATGTGTGGATATAAATACTTGGTTTAGATATGCTGAAATATTTTGAGTCTCTCTTCAGTGTGTCGGCCCGCTGTCACCCACAATGTACAATCACTCTCATCCAACTTTATTTTGCTTTAAAAACGAAGGGATCGGTGCATTTGGTGCTTTGAATAATGTGAGAAGATTAGGATAATGAGTGGGGGACTAGTCAACACTTAAGAAAATGATGTGTTCTTTGAAGTTTGGAGTCAATAAAGAATGAAAACTTCATGTGGGTGTATAGGTGTGAGATGGGTTCATTCACCACTCAACGTTAGAGGGTGGTATAAAGGCATTATCTTTAGGGTATAAAACCTAAACTTCAATAGCCCCAACACGATGTGGTGGCACATCGTGCACTAATGTACATTGGATGGACAAGATCTTGAAACAATAAATTATATTCTATGAACGCCGTACAAGTTACTCAACCCACACCACGATACCACGATATCGCATGTAAATATATTGGATCCACAAGTAATTATATTTTTTATCCAACACACTATACGTTGATAATTGTATTTACCTTAGAGTAAGGACCAGTTTGACTTAATATATTTTTAGCCTCTTTTTATTTAAAATGCACTTTTCGACAAATGGGTAATAATACTATATGTATGTCATTTATACTAAAAGCGATAACTTTTAAAATCTGTATGGTCTTATATTATTATTTGATCAAAACACCCGTCAAAACGGACTACACCAATTTTGATACATCACCCTTTCAGTATGAATGATGTACAAGTAGAATTTTTCTCAACAAAAAGTAGGCGTTTGACGAATCTTCATAAAGCTTAGAACTACTTTTTGAAAAGCCCAAATATACTTGCAAAAGCTAAAATAACTTTTGAGAAGCTCCTCGGAACTGATCCAAATTCTTATAGCATTACCCTGAAAATATAAAATTTGATCCAAAATCTTTATAGTTATACCTTTTTTTTCCCTCCTACGTTATGCGGTGAGACCAACTTGTTTTCAATGTTTATCCAACCGTTTGTGATATAATTGATTACAATATATTTTTCTTCATAGGAAAATAAAAAAAATAGCCGACCATTTCTTTTTCTTTTTTTTGTTGAATCCAAACTTTTTTTGATCGGTTATACTATGAAGACTAATTGACTGGTTATTATATATTAGAGTGAATTATTGATGAAATACTATGTACAATATGTTTTTAAAAATACAAAGATATTAGTCAATTGCATCCATCTTGCATACCAACTAATGTAGCATACTGTTCAACAAAAAAACTTATGTTCACTTTTTTTTTTTAGGGGTCTAATAATATTTATATTGATGTTAAAGCATGTCATCTTTGTTCAAGAAATCTGGATAGTTTGTTAATACCCATGGTATTACTAGAAAGATATAATTAAAAGGAGCTCCACTACATTGGTCATATTATCACAATAGTCAAAAGTTGCTTTAAATTTTTGATCAATCAAAATCATTTGAATTTGATTGAAGCTTACCCTTTAAGTGGATCGCGATTTCTAATTGCACGTCTAATTCAAGAGTTTGGGTTTAGTCACTTATTTTTCACTTTATTTTGGGCCATTACGTGTGCGGTGTAGGTCAAATATTGTGAAATTCATGAGAAGAAAAATGGAAATCTCTTGAATTTAGCCCTTGGTCTTATGAATATATAAGCATATTTGCACTAGAATAAATAAATAGTGATGATGGCTTTTGAGTGTAGATAAATTTTCTTGGCTTATACCCTAATAATAAAAGAAAGTAATTATTTATTCAGAAATTTTCTTGGGTGCTTTTTGTTTGGTACGCCTCCACTCCACACTAGAAGTTTTGTTTTTGTTTTTTTTCTTTTTTCGCACAATTTTACAAATCGTAAACATTTTCCGAGCTTCGTTCTCACAGCCTCTCTCCTCTCAAAGAAAATTTTCAACGTACCAATCAAATAATGAAAAATAAACAATTTTTTTTAAAAAAATATTTTCCTTAAAAACATTTTTTTTCCCAAAGCAACAAGTATTTTTATGAAACAAACAGAACCCAATACTGCTACCAATTTATTTACGTTTGGAGGGAGATGCATGCACTTGGTCAACATCGTGAATATAAGATGCTGATTTTCCCTAAATTACTGAATTAGCGGCAGGCGACACATGGATTCTGGTATCAATAATTGGGCTTATTTTAAAACATTCACATCCATATTAAATTATAAATTAGTCGGCTTTATTTCTTTGCTTTCTCATGAAGCGTGCCTTATGAACAACTCGCTGTTCCGTCAATTGGCCTTCAATGGTCATGGCTTGAATATCAAATTCCTGGTGTTAGGATTTGTCTAATTATCAATGAAAAAAAGGGAAAAAGCTAATGAAAAATAGTAAATTCAGAGGCTAACCTATCGATGGACTAGAATGCAACCCGTACTTTGATCGTCAGAATCCGATTCTTTCTCAAAGCAACGCAAATTCTATTTACCTTATTCAAAAGACCAGTGATAGCGAGTATTTACTCGAGTCCGGGATAAACACTGCTGAAAATACTAAACATGAATTTTTCTTTTTTATATTAAAAAAGAGACTTTAGATGTATCGAAAGTCTAAAATGATGAGAAAATGTCGAAGCGGTGCTCTTTCTAGGTTCAAGACTAACACGTACACGTTTTATCATGTGCCATAAAATGGCGTTGAAGGTCAGAACAAATTTTTCCAGCTTCTACTATTCACAAAATGGAAATTTCCTCAACATTTTTCCAAAAAATGAGTGTTTCTTTTACGCTTGGGAAGTGTTTCTTGAGAAGGTGCCGCGTAATATAAAAAATGGAGCCTTGTGTCTTTTCGTACAGATACAGCAAGAGACAGGAGAGGTAATAGAAAATTCAGGGGTCCACAATTTTTTTTTTAATAATAATATCCGACCCATTATATTAATCCTTTATAATTATAATATTGGTCATACCTGGTGAGTGGCAATAAGGAGCTGTCCACGTAGAAATGTGCCATAAGGTTTGCCTACTTAAAGACCAACGTTCTCCTCAGAAACTCATTCAGTGGTGTCTTCAGAGCCCCCTCTATTCCTCCAATTCATCGGTGTTCTTCGCTCTTTTTTCATTTTATTTCTTCCAGAGTCCTTAACCATTCTGCTCATCAGATGGCTTCTCTAAGCACCCGAAGACTTGGCATCCATCAAGGGCGGTGGCGACGCCTTCGAAAGCGTCGAGCTCCCGGAGATCAACAGTGCCCTTCTCACGTCGTTACTGGATGAATCGTACGGCGACAGCGACGACGACGACGAGGAGAAGCTAAGGAGCGTGATGCAATCCCTAGAGGCGGAGATAAATCTCGTCCAACGGTGATTCGTCGTCGGGAGAGAGCGAGATCGGTGGGAATGGTGCGCAGCAAATGGATGGCCACGATTGCCCCGTATCACCAAGCGTCGACTTCGGCTGGGTCGATATGGCGGCGGCGCCATCGCTGCCGCTGGATGCCTCGATGGATGGTTGGTACGTTGACCCTTGTGGAGATGGGATGGGGAGCATGACTGAAGATTATTCCCAATTCCACTATGGGGTTGCAGTGGAGGGGCATCAGTACAGCTCTCTGTGGCAGGAAAATGTTGAAGATGTGACCAAAATTTATACCCACTGATCATATTCTTCTGGTTTTCATTTTTGTTCTTGTAAGTGCCCCAAGATCATTGCAGCAAGAGAAGAATACACATGATCAAGCACTGGAAACACGAGTATGTCTAAAAGGGGGATCATTTTTAACCGGTGCTTTTAGGGACTGGTTAGAGAAACCCATAATCATACAAACACTACCCGAAGAACCAGACATTTATCCACACACTAAACACAGTTCATCATCTATTTCCATCATCTTTGTTACCCGGTGGAAAACAAGTTTTTTAACCGTAACTGAACATGCGGTTTGCTGGTTTATGCCCCGAAGTTCGGAAAGCTCAATTGATGCTGAATAGTTAAGAATTGTAATGATAAGTTCTGAATACATGATATTAACTTTGTTTAATTACACAATTGAATGAAAATATGAAAAAAGTGTACTTTCAGTTTCACCAGATCATTATTATCTTTTAGTTTCTTTCGTCTTATTAATACAATTTTTCATCCTATTTTCCATAACATTTTAAATCGAAAACCCTAATTAATTCCAAAATCAAAATCCCTTAGATCACAATCCCAAATCAAAACACCTAAAATTCAAACCCAGATCCCAAATCTGCACAAAATTGCACAAAAAAAAAAACATAAATTTGAACCCACAAGTTCTGCAAATTTGCATAAATTAGACAAGAAAATCCTAAATCAAACCCCCAAATCTGAAAGAATGCGACAATAAAACCCCTGATCCGAACCCAAATCTCCCAAATCCGAAAAGATAGAACAAAGAAACCCTAAATCTAAATCCCAAACCCCAAAACCTAGAAATAAAATAAAATAATAGGACAACAAAAGCCCTAAATCCGAACCCAAATCCTCCAAAAACAAAATAGAAAAAAAATCCAAAATCCAAACCCCAAAACCCTCAAAATATGAAAAAATAAAAATAAAAATAAAAATGGAACAAGAAAACCCCTAAATTTAAACCCAAATCTCCCAAGTCTTAAAACAGAAAAAGAAAAAGAAAAGGAAAAAAAGAAAAAACAGAAACCCTAAATCCTAATCCCAAAACCCTCAAGTCACCAAAAATCAAACAAGAAAACATGAAAACGAGAGAGACCAATGGCAACGGCGAAGGAAGGTGGTCGCCATCGTGTGGTGGCGAGATTGCAGAGCAGAGAGATTAGTGTTTGGAGGGGGGGAGACATGAGAAGAGAGAGTCGCGAGAGAGGGACCGCTGCAAGAGAAAAAGTGAGGGGCACATACTATAAATTTTTTAAACAAGTTGAACGCCATTTTGTCCTTTGTCCCGAATGGTGGGCTCATTAAGATTCCATTCCATTCAAGCGTACACCAAATGCTTTGTATAGGTTTACGTATGAGTGAATTGAAGAATCGGCTCATTAAGAGCCCATTCAACGCAAACAAATGACACCTTAGTCCATAACATGAGCAAAGTTCTTCCAGACGAGTTCCAAGTGTTGTAATTTTATAATTCCAAGTTCCAATAAGTTCATGAAACCCTTATTGAGGTATTTCTAAGATCAGTTTGTAAATGTCATAGTTGTCACGGCGCCAAGGCGGTCGGCCGTCAACCTGCTGACCGCTTGGACGCCTAGGCGGCAAGGCGCTCGCCTAGGCGTCCTCAAGGCGGTCCAAGGCACTCACTAATGAAATTCATAATTTTACCCCATGTACATATATACCAAAATACATTTAAAAACCTTAGTGATGCATTTTCGAGTTGGGTTCCTTTTCTACATTTCATTTTATAAAATTGATCACTAGAATATATTAAGGTTTTGAAAAATAAAGTAACAGTACTGAGAGGAGATTGGATGGAGAGTAGGCCATCCAAAAATGGAGCTCACTCGGTCGAGATCGAACTCGCCGGAATTGAAGATGCCTCGACAGCTATGGGAGTTGCCGCTGTAGTTGAGTGGGTGGAGAGTGACTTCCAAAATGGAGTTCAAATGGAGCCGTTGCAGTTGCCGGAGTGCCCACCGTCAGTCGCTGGAGCCGCAGCCGCCGATCAAGTGCAGTCGCCGGAGTCGGGGACTCTTCTACTGTTTGTCGTCGAAGAAGTAGAAGAAAATAGTCGTCTTTTGTGACAACGATGACTTCTTCATATATACATATATATTTACAATGCAAAACTTTTCTTTTTCAAAAAAAAAAAAACCCTAGGCGACGCCTAGGCGACTTGACACTACAAAGCGCCCTAAGGTGTCGCCCCAGGCCAAGGCGCACGCCTTGGCGGCCGGGGAGCAAGGCGCTGCCCGCCTATGCTCCCCCACCCCCGCCTGGACGCCTAGGCGTTGCCTAAGCAACACCTTAACAACTATGGTAAATGTAAATTCACAATTTTTGATGAGTTGGAAGTGATTAAAGAAATTGACATGCAATTATGCAAAGATTAAGGTAGTACTTGGGCATGGAGTACCTGGAGATGATTTGTATAAGCATTGACCTATGCAGAATATGTAGGTATTAATAAGCGAATGCTTGAATTACAAGAATGCCCTCGATGAGAACCTGTGAATTTTGGAAAGGAAAATGGAAGCACTGAGCAACTGAGAAGAGGACATAAAATGCAGAATTAAGGAATTCAACATTGTTCCAGTTCCACAGGGAACCTCAAAAAGAAAACTGAAATGCAGCAAATAACAGAGGGTTAGTGGTAGGAGGCACTGCTCGCAGAGCATTTCCTAAAGCTTGTGGAAACCAACACTCTGAAAATTTAAAGAACTACTTTAGTTAGGAAAATTTCCTCAAGGGCATTTCATTGGCATCAATACAACCAGCGGGCCTGCATTTCCAACCACTGAACAACTTTGGGGATTCTTGTTGGATGGTGAGATCAAAAAACATTAGAGTTTATGGAATTTTGGCTTGCGGGAGCGGGGGAAGGGGAAGGGTGGTGGGGCGGAGTGGGGACGCTCACAACCATCTCCACAATCATTTCTTGAAAAGCACTGCCGATAACATTTGTTGTGTTTATGGCATGACAGTGTATCAAGAAATAAGCATTCACAACCTGCAGGAGAAGATTTGCTGCGCAAGTGAAACATGACGTAGCTAAAGAAATAGATGAAATTATAAAGGCACCTAGGTTCTCAGAAGCTCTAGCCAGAAGACGAAAATGGGCTAATACTTGTGTGGAGGCATAATACCCTAGAGAAGGTGGGGAATTTACTTGCAGTTGATTATCAGTACCCCGACCACTGCAACAAAATTATCAGGGGGTAGCTTCTTCCTCCACATCAGGCATGGGATTCAATGATGGCAAACCTTGGGCAATATATAGATCCAGTTATATTAGTAGATTTTTTTTCTCAACTGAGAAAAGATGCTTATGTGTGCCCCATAGACTGGGGAAACAAAATTCGAGCAAAAAATTGAACAGTTCGACTATACCCGAGAAGAATATAACTAGCTAGAACTTTAGAGGAAATAAGCCCTCAAATGAGGGGGAGTGTGAAAAAAGTGCAGAGAAGAATCAGACAGCAGTAAGTTGCATAGTCATGTAGTCAAATGCTAGATGCTCAGCACAGCAACAGTAGGCTGCACCAGGAGAACATCTAGACATGCAGACTGTCATAAGTACCTGTCATTGTTCATCACTTTCTCCTCTATCCTTGTAAGCTATAAATGATTTCATATACTAAGAGCTCTTGATTCAAAAAAGGCGCAAATTAAGCACAAGGATGAAGAAACAACCAGATGAAACTTCAATTTTGAGCACTCTGAACAACCGTGCCATTAGAAGCACATGTTCGGAACATATCCAGGAATCAAAAGCATCATAACAGCTTTTAAGCCAGTCCATAGCCAAGACAAATTAATTATGAAATTTTAATTAAAACACCAAAATGATAATTCAGACATGGCCTGCTGTGTTTCAATTCAATGCATGAGAAAGGATCAAATATTAGGGTTTGACTTATTTTCTTTTCAAGGTAATCCTTTTCAATACAATGCACAAGCCAAAACACTGTTCTAATGGGATAAGCCAATTTGCAAGTTGAACCTACTTTCAGGCTTAGAACAACAACTAAAATAGTAATATGAAACCTAAAAAGAGAAGTGACTCGGATGAGTAAGGAAAACATCATATCCAGCCAACAAACCGCCAACAGCAAAAAGCTGGGCAATTACTGGGCGTGGGGTCTGACATGGTGTTTCTTCATGGTCCTCTCTTCAAAATCCACCTCCGCAAGCACCTATAGTACTTTCAGTTATACATGAAAATAGCTGGAGAATAAAACTCAAGCAGGTCAAACATTCTTACGAGTTTGCCTGGTCAAAAACAAATCTTTCTGCAAGAAGTAAAATGACCATCATCTGGAAAATAACTTCTTCACATCTCTCTCGAGCTGTTTGTGAATTCAAAAACATGCTTCTCTTGAATGATGTAATAATTACAAAAGTCAAGTCTCAAGAATTTATGAGCAGAAAGAGTTTGTTTAGTCATCAGCTCATTGCCTATGCAAAAAAAAGTTGATGTTTGTTGGAATTTCATGATATAACTGATGATTCATGCAGCACAGGAATTATATAAATCATGTTATTCTCTATTAAGTCAAATATCTTCAGAACAATCATAAATTAGTATAAGTTTATTGCGGCCTCCCGTGGACATGATTCATACTTTGAACACAAAAGTGAAAAAAAAAAAAAAAAGAGGTTAGAAGGGGGATAACAACTCCAAAACCTTTTTCACTTCTATACAACTCAGCTA